>JAJTUR010000033.1:0-491516 GCA_021399475.1 Hyaloscypha finlandica
TTCGTGTCTTTTTAATACTTTTTATTAGTCTACTTCTCTAACTATTACTAAGAGATACTAATAATATAACTATATTATATAGTTTTAGGACTATTTTAGGTTATATAAGCTTATGTTTTTAGTACTTAACTAGAATATTTATATATATATATAACTTATTTCTTACTAAGGATAATATTATAGTCTCTAAAGTTTAGGATAATTTCAAGTACTTTAATAGTATATTTATTAATTAAGAGTAGTATATTAATATACTTCTTAGTAGACTCTACTAGTTTATTATTAAATCCTTATATATTATATAATAAAGAGAAGAGTTATAGCTTAATCCCTAGGAATTACTCTATAAACTAAGTAAGTTTAGTATTAATAAAAGTATATTTATTTACTTAATTATAATAATAGATATAAACTTTTCTTTAATTACTTACTATAAGATATATAGAGAAAAGGGTTTAGTTATTCTTATTATTGTTTTCATATACTCTTTAGCTTTATTATATAAAGCTTAGATTTACTAATTATTTATAATATAGAACTAAGTAAAGTTAATAATATTAATAAAAGAGTTATTATAATATATATATACTAATTCTTAGAGCTTAGCTAAAAGTTTCTTATTTAACTCTTATTTGAGTTATTTAGTAATATTACTTTTTATAAATAATTATAAGAAGTAAATATAGAACTCCTAAAATATATAACTAGAGTAAAGTATAAGCTTTCTAAAGTTATAATAAGTATTTTATAACTTATTAAGATTAGAGTATAGCTCGTTTAAGTAATTATATATTTCTAAGAGTTAGTAATATTAATAAGGGTTTTTTTAGTTTATATAAGAGTTAGTTAAAGTAAAGGTATTATTTATAAATTTACTAGAAATATAAATAATCTTAAGATCCTTAGTTAAGTATATATTAGTATTTCTTTATAACTTATTCTTAACTTAGACTAGCTAGTTATTAAAAACTATATAATTTCTATAAGAGAGAGTAGGTCTAGTAAGATAATTACTCTAGGGGCTCTATAACATATATATAAAGTAAAGGATCCTTTATAGCTTCGAGAGTCGATTTTAGGGGCTATTTCTAGAGCTTATATAAGAGTAGCTAGTACTAGTATAAGTTAATTAAGGAGTATAATATAGTACTTAATATTTACCTTAAGCTTAGTATTCTAGAGCTTTATATTCTTAAAAATACTCTTAATATCTCTATATCTCTTCTTATATTTAGCTAGCTTCATAGTAGTATCTTAGTAACTCTTAATAATTAGGGTAATATTCTTAAGGAGGTTAATAAGGTCCTTATACTAGTTATTTAGATTATAAGAAGTAATTAAGTAATTTATATCTAGTACTTTTTTAATAAATAAGGAATACTCTTCTTTAATGAACTTATCTATAAAGCCTCTTAGAATATTAATAAGGTATTCGGATTAGGAAGAGTTACTAATAAGATAACCTAATCTAATAAGAGTTAGTTAAGAAGTTAATATCCTTCCTAATTATATAAGGTCCTAGAAAGTCGACTTATTAAACTTTTCCTCTAATATATCTTCTCTAGTAATCTCGTTACTAGTATATATATAAGGCCTATAAGGTTATAAAGTAAAGCTTACTATTAGTAGTTAAGTTACTAGTCTATAGGTACTTCTTACTATAAGACTTAATTAAAGAATAGCCTTTAATAAGATTCTTCGATTTTCGGGGTTTTTTTCTAGGGGTTTTTAATATATTACTAATATATAAGGGTCTAGAGTAGTTTATTACTCTTATTATTCTAAAGCTTTAGCTTATATTCTAAGGTTCTATAATTATAATAGTACCTTTATTTAGAGTTAAATAGAAGTGTTTTAGTTTATTTAAAATCCTCTATAAGATTAAAGGAATTAAGCTTTAAATATTATTATAGGTATAGTATTTAGAGCTTAGAAAGTAAGGTAAAAGGTCTTTTATAAAGACGATTTAAAGCTAAGGAAAGAAAGACTAGAATATAAGAAGTTATAAGAGTATATATATACCCTATAATACACTAGTCTATATAGGGCTTAGCTTCCTAAATTTCCTTAGGAGTACTTTATCTAGATTCCCTTAGTGAAATAACTATATTATATATAACTATTAAGTAACTCTAGATACTAGATATTAGATACTAGATACTACTAGCCTAGGTAAGTAACTAGGTGTGAGAGTAGAATATTATTATAAATAGGAATTAGCTTATATTTAAGGAAAACTAAATTAAATTTATATTTTAATTATATTAATATAATACTTTCTTTCTTTATTTCTAATCTAATTATAAGTTTATATTTATATTATTAAGCTTTCTTTTTTATTAAATAAGCTTTAGAAATAATATTTATATAAAAGCCTTTAATTATTATTATATTATAAAGAATTAAATCTTATATATATAATTCCTTAAGTTTATTAATAATATTTTTTAATTATATAAGTATTATATCTAATAATTAAAAGACTAGTTATATTTACTTTTATATAATTATTAATTTTCCTTATTATTTAGGGTCTATTATAATTAATAATAATCTAACCTAATAAATAAGAATCCTTCTAGAGGTTGAAGGTAGCTTGTGCGTGGCCTGCCATGCACGCTGTATATATGCTTGTGTGTGACCTGTGCGTAGCACGTGACAGCTTGTCAAACATCTTGTCATAGTCTATCACTTCTCCCAACGACCTAATAGCCTATTGATCAGTTCTCCTCTCTCGTCATACTTTCCCTTCAAGTTTTGAAGCTGCCTTTTCAGATCATCATTCTCACCACGCAGCCGATCATTTTCCGAACGAAGGAGTTCCGTCTCAGATTTTTCCTCCTGAATGCGTGGTCGCTTCAGTCGGCTTTTATCTTCTTTCTCGCTGGTGCTATACTCATCGATCTGGGGCTGTTGATCTTCACCTGAAGCGTGAAGCCGCTTTTGTGTCATCAAGCTGCTGACCGGGGAATTGGGTTGATCCACGGGATGTTGGCTCTTGATATGGCGAATGAGATTCTCTTTCCGTGCGAACGGGTATTCGTGGCGTTTGCACGTCAAGTATCGGCAAGGGAACGGTGACGACTTCTTGTGCTGCTCATCCGTGTGCCGCTCAAACTCTTTTCTCCCTACGAAATGCACGTTCGGGCATGTTTGGCATGAATATACCGCCTCTTCTGCCTTTTCGCTGTTGTGTTGGATGGAACTATGAGCAGAAGTCAACACTTACTTTTACCTTTGAACTTGAGTACTTGCCTGGCAGATGGGACTTCTCGGGTACTTTGATATTCCGCGCTGTCGCTACTGTCCTTGTCGCCCTCCTGGAGGTTTTGATCTGAGACTGGAGCAGAGAGCACTTCTTGTTGTGGTTGCATCAAATGCCCTGGAAGAGGGTCTGTTGCCTGGGCACTGCTCGTGCCTGCTGCATAAAAGGATGGATAATCGAAAGGAGATGGGTAATGCTCTAACCAAAAGAAGTCCGAAAACATGTCTGGTGCCGCTATAGTTGTCGAGTTCGGTTCGCTACCGGGGTCTCCGCTTCCGGAAGACAAGAGCATATCCAAATTCTGAGGTCTGGCAACTGGTAGGGCATCTTCTAGTCGGTTTTGTACGAAAACTCCCGAGGAACCAGTGTCTGTGGCAACTTTCAAATGGACCTGAGAGGTGATGACTGCATCGGGTTGTTTTCGCTGGACAATATAGGTTGAGGCACATTGCCTATGTGTCGAAGAAAGCTGGTTGAATCGTGTTCCAAACTATCAGCGACACACAAAGCAGAGAGGAGCGGTGGTACTATACGGCCATTGTGGGTTAGTTGAAACGGCGGTGGGCAGAGGCAGTAGCATAGAATTGCTGTATAGATGAGGTTGAAGCGGCCACGTTGTGCTACGTCGTGGCCATCCTTCGGCTGGTCAGAGACGCCAATACTCCACCCCTCAAGGGGAGGGTGGATATTGGTAATGCCAAAGAATCGATAGAGAGAGAAGCATTCTTGCAATGATACCACTATGTGCAGTGAGCTCTGGAGGGTGTTTTAGGCTAGATAGCACGTCCTTACATAGCTGGCGCATGAAGCCGAAGAAGACTGGGAGCAGGGGATCATCGCTTTGTTCCTCACGGCAGCCATGTCTCTGATATGGGTATAGGCTGTCGAAGATCTTATATGGGTCTGTGTCGTCGAAGATCTTACATGGGTCTATGTCGTCGAAGATCCTCTTGACATCGGGGTGTGTTGTGGGCCCATTAGCTATTTCGGACTTCATGTCGCTGGAAGGTGATGAAGACATTGGGGGTTTTCTTTCGCAAGAAGCGGAAATTCGATTTACGGGAGAATGCGAATGAAGTTGCTTGTCCCAAGTGGACGGTGGATCAAGTTCTATATCTTCGTGCAGCCGTGTCATTTCCAGATCACTCATTTTTGAGGCCCCGCAAGCCTCAAACACGAGTGGCCTCGGATTTCCCCTCAATTGTGGCGATCGAGAAACGAGTGGCTTGAATCGAGTCCACCAGTCATGTGATCGCCAATCAACGAGCTAGGCCTCAGAAATGGGGTTGCTGGACACATGATTGCGTACTCCACAACTCTCTGCCTGGAAACTTGCTAGGTCGAATGACACTTGGCCCTCACTCTATTATTGAAGTCATATTAGCGAAGATTAGAGTAGGGTGTTTTTGGAAAACGTTCGAGTACTCGCTACTTTTGGAAGGGGTTATATAGGTACGATAATTCATACTCGTTTAGCTCAAGAGTCAGGTTAGTATATCTAGTTTTAGATTCGATATAGTATATAATAGTAGTTTAAATCTAGTCCCTTAATCTTTACTCTATATTTGATTAATAAGTATAGCTACTTTACTTAAGTATTAATTACTCTTAACTTAGTTTTAACTTACTTGACTTATTTAAGTAATATTAACTTAATTAATAAGAATATTTTTTATTGATTTTTAATCGAATTTCTATTAATTTTTTAAATCCATTTTTTTTATTAATATAATGAGTCGAGACCCGATTAATATACTTAGCTAGAGAGCCTTTGCTCAGGTCACATGACCTCGGATATATCCGTGATCATGTGATATACCCCCTTTAGTTAATAGAGTAACCTAAGCGTTACTTAGGGAGCTCGGACGCCTTAAGGAATACGGTTCTTATCCTTACTTCCTTTTTCTCTTCTCTTTTCTCCTTAGAGAATTCTATTTAGTTAATTAAACCACTAGTCTTCTCTATATAAAGGCCTAGCTTATAATATTAGAATTCTCTCTCTCTTATCTTTACTAACTAGAGATTATATATATACGAAGCTAGAAGTAAGGAGAAGCCTAAACTTATATATAGACGATAAAGCTTAGAGTAGATAAAGCTAGAAGTAGACCTTAGTCGAAACTACTCGTAAAGCTAATGTATTAGTAAGATTCTAGAAGTATACGAAAGCTAGAAGTAAGGAGAAGCCTAAACCTATATATAGATAACGAAGCTTAGAGTAGGCGAAGCTAGAAGGAGACCTTAATCGAAACTACTCGTAAAGCTAATATATTTAGTAAGACTTTAGAGTATATAAAAGCTAGTAGTAGGGAGTACCCGAAACTATACGTAGAAGCTAGAGTATTAGTATACTAGTTAATATTAGAGGTCGTGAGTTCTTCCTAAGCTAGGCTTAAGAAGGGAAACCTACTAGACCCTTTTATTATACGAAGATATAAGAGCAGAACTCCAAGTAGTTAATTAGATAGACAGATAACTATATAAAGCTAAGATAATAGACAAAGTGCCTTAGTAGCTATAGGAAGCCTTTACTATATATTCCTAATAGTTATTAGAGCTAGTAGCTTAATAAGTAAACTTAATAGTGACCTTAGCTATACGAATCGATTTAATTAACGAATATATAATAACCTTAAACCCCTCCCGAATATAGATACCCTCTCTAGTCTATATACCTTAACTCTATATATATCCTTAGCCCCCTATATAAAATAACTAAAGGCTTATCTCCCGAACCCTAATAAGTTTAATAGGGATAACTTAGCTTATTACCCTAGTTCGAGGGACTTTTAAGGGCGAAGCTAGAAATTAATAGTAAAGCGATTAGTAGAGAAAGAGAGAAAGTCTAGTATAGGTTTAGATACTTATCTAGAGAAGTAGTAAGTAAGATATACCTATAGTTAGGATATATATAGAAGAAAAGAGAGTTTATAGTCAAGGGCTATTTAAGTAAATAGACTTAGCTTTCTAAGACCTAAGGAAGTAGTAAAAGGCCTTAGGAGAATTAAACTAGGTCTAGTAAAAGTTAACTCCCCTAGGCGAGTTTTTAAGTAATTTTAATCGCTTAATCCTAGAAGTAGAGAGATAAGGCTAGTAAGATGAGATTAAAAAAGGGTATCTTAAGGCTATTATCTCGATAGAGCTTATAGAAGGAATAGTAAGATAAAGGAAGAAGAGTTATATAAGGAATATTACTCCTAGTTACGAATAATTAATAACTAACTTATCGAAGTTAAGAGTATAAAGGCCTATTACTTAAACTAGTAAAATAAGAGACTAAAAAGCCCTCCCTCTAGTATAACCTTACTTACTTAACTAATAGAATAAGAACTTATACTAAGTAACTCATGATAATAGTTAAAGAATACCCCTAATTAGGCCTCTTATAAAAAATTAATTAATAAAAGAAAGAGAAACTCTACTTATAATATAGTTAAGATAACTACTTTATATATAACTATAGAGTAAGGCTATATTCGAGTACTCCCCTAGAGCTAGTAAGTAAAGGAAAGAGAAGGAGAAAGAATAGCTAAAGGAAAAGAATATAAAGGTATTAAGAGTAGCCCTAAAGAAAGTGAGGATAGCTTAGGTAAGAGATAATAATACTCTAGATAAGAGCTAGAGTAAGGATAAAGGGAACTCGAGCTTATCTAGTTTAGGAAAAGACTAGCTTCTAATAAAAGTCGTTATTAGAAGTATATAGAGGTAGAGTTAGATTAGAAAGCTTAGAAGTAATTTCGGAAAGATATAAAAGGGCCTCTTTTTCTTATATTAGTAATAATTAATAAAGAGTATTTTATATAAATTCTTATTAATACTAGGTATATAATATATAGAATAATTAATTCTCGCTTTACTAATTAATATAACCTCTAGTATATACTAATTACCCCTAAGTAGATAAAAACTCTTAATAAGGTAATACTAGAAATAATTAAAGAAGTAATAGTACTAAGTATAGATATTAATAATTATTATAAATCTTGTATTTTCCTTTATATAGTCCCTAGGGTCTCTAACTTAGATATAATCTTAGGTATATAGTAGTTATATTTATAGGATATATAGATTTATAGCTCGAAATTAGAATTATTTATCTCGTTATTAGGGACCTTAGTATAAAATAAGGTATATAATATACTAACCCCTAAAGTAAAGGAAATAGATTATATATAGGTTTTAGTAGCCTTATTCTCTTACTTAGTAAAGAAGAATAAGAAGAGGAATATAGAGGTCTTCTTAGTTAATTTAGCTAATATCTAGAAAGCCCTAACTCGGAAGGCGAAGATAGATCCTTATATAAAGCTCCTAGAATAGTATAAGGACTTTTTAGATATATTTAGCCTAGTAGAAGGAGAGAAGTTACTACTACTCCGAGGCTAAGGGATTAATTATTAGATTAAGTTAGAGGTAATTAAAGGAAAGGAGCTTATAGTACTATAGGGTCTACTATATAATATGTCTTAGGACGAGCTCTTAGTACTATAGAAGACACTTATAGAATTACTAAATAAGGGGTTTATTTAAGTAAGCTACTCTCTCGCTATAGCCCTTATCCTCTTTATATAAAAGCTTAGTAGAGGGCTATGATTTTGTATAGACTATTAAGGACTTAATAAACTTATAAAGAAGGACTAGTATCTATTCCTATTAATTTACGAGATACTTCAAAATATTAAGAAGGTAAAGTAGTTTATGAAGCTTAATATTATAGTTACTTTTTATAAGATTTATATTACTAAAGGAGAAGAGTAGAAAATAGCTTTCTATATATAGTATAGACTCTATAAATAACTAATAACCCCCTTTAGCCTAGTAAATATACTAAGTACTTTCTAGAAGTATATTAACTAGGCCCTTAGAGATTTCTTAGATAAGTTCTACTCTATATATATAGATAATATCCTAGTTTACTTATTAGGGTTAAGAAAGGAGTACTATAAGTATATATAAAAGGTCCTCTAATAAATAAAAGAAGTAAGATTATAACTCGATATTAATAAGTATAAGTTTAAGGTTAAGTTAATAAAGTACTTAGGTTTTATTATAGAGGCTAGGAAGGGAGTTAGTATAGACTTAGTAAAGGTTAAAGCTATCCTAAGTTAAGAGGCCCTTAAGTTAGTTAAGGGTATAAGGAGCTTCCTAGGGTTTATAAATTTCTATTAGTAATTTATTCGAGAATTCTTAGAGATTATTTAATTACTCTCTAACCTTATATATAAGGACCGAGTATTCTTATAGACGAATTAAGTAGAGACTACTTTCTAGAAGCTTAAGAAGATATTTATCTTAGCTCTAATACTTATATAGTTTAACTATAACTAAGAGATTATCCTTAAAATAAATTCCTCTAAGTAGAGTATAAGTAAGGTCCTTATATAAGTTAATAAGGAGGGTGTCTTATAACCTTATATATTCTTTTTAAAGAAGAATAACCCTATAAAAAATAACTACGAAATCTATAATAAGGAGATACTAGTAATTATTTATTACTTAGAAGAATAGGATATAGAACTAAGGAGCGTATATTAATTCGAAGTTTATATAGATTATAAGAACCCAGAGTACTTTATAATAGTATAGAAGCTTATGGAGTAGTAGATAAGGTAGTCCCTAATCCTCTTATAATATAATTTCAAGATCTTATATATTCTAGGGAAAGATAATAAGTAAGTAGATATACTCTTAAGGCGAGAATAAGACTTACCTTCTAGGGAAGAGGATAAGTATTAATAGTCGAGAATATTATAATTACTAAAACTAGAGACCCTAAGTAACTTCCCTAAGGGTATAATTCTCGTAGTACTAGTATAGATAAGATAATAAATTAAGAAGAAGCCTATTCTAGTCTTAGACCCTGTTTTAGAAGACTAAGACTAGGAGTATTAAGGGAAGGGATAAGATAAGGTATAGGTCCTTAAAGAGTAAGAGACTCTTCCTAAGCTAGGCTTAAGAAGCTAAAGTCTAGGAGAAGACTACCCTAGTAATAGGTAAGTAAGGTATCGAGTAGAAAACTATACCTAAGACGAGCTTAAGAAGCTATAGTAAGAAGCCTAAGAAAGAAATAACTTATATTAGGCGATAGTCGAAGTAATATAAGAAGAGAAACACGTATTCCTAGTGAGCTTAAAAATTAAGGTATTAATAAGGGAGTACTTATTATCCTAGTCTAGATAACTACTATTCCGGGGGTAATAATAGGTTCTAGACTTAAACGAGCTCTATATAGAACTAATTTAGTAGATATATGACTCGATTTAGTATAGTTACCTAGGACGAGATATTATAAGTACTCTCTTTATATAGTAATTCTTTTAGCTAAATATATTAAGGTAAGTATATTAGTTTATATGAAATTATAATACTTATAGAAGAAATAAAGTATAGAGGGACTATTATTATTAGGGGTTCCTAAAGCTCCTCCTTATCCCGAGTTAGATCTAGTAAGAGATCTCGATTAATTTTATAGTTAAGCTCTTATTAAGTAAAGGGTATACTAATATAATAGTTATTATGGACTACCTAGGAAAAGGAGTAATACTTAAGGCTATAAGAGATATTATAGTAGAGATAGTAGTGAAGTAGTTTATAAAGACCTACTATTATTAATATAGGCTCCTAAGGGCTATAGTATCTAACGAGCCCGGCCTCATAAGTCTGTGTTTTTAGCGAGGTTTCCAGGCATCGCAAAAGCAGAGTCTCCTACTTTACTTTATAGTTTCTCAACCACTATTTATTAAATTCTTATATAGTTCAAGCAAACCTAATAAAAGAAGCTAGAATGAGTTTAGAAGGCTTTGCGATCCAATTTTAGATATAAAATAAAAGTGTCAAAAATGGTTATAGCGTTCATTTCTTAGCGAAAAGCGCTAAAAACACAGACTTCTGAGGCCGGGCTCGTAACTAGGGGAAGTAGTTTATAGGAGTACTATAGGGAAAGGTATATAAGTTACTAGGGATTACTCGACGACTATTTATAGTATATTACCCCGAGATAAATAAGTCTATAGAAAAGAGAAATTAGATAATCGAGACCTTCCTTTATACCTTTATGGATTACGACTAAGTGAACTAAGTAAGCCTCTTACTATATACTAAACTAGTAATTAATAACTAGGATACTACTTCTATAGGGGTTAGCCCCTTCTTTCTATCCTATAGATACTATATAGAGCTAGTCTAGCTCTAGGACAAAGATAGCGAGGAAAGTAGAGGGGTATTACTAGTCTAGATAATGGATAATATTATATATAAACTCTGTAATATACGAGAGTACGTATAAGCCGTAATAATAATAGCCTAATAGCTTTAAGAGGAAGTAATAAACTAGAAGAGAGACTAAGCCCTAGAGTTTAAGGTAAAGGATAAGGTATAGCTTAACCTCTTAAATATATAAATAGATAAATTAACTAAGAAGCTCGATACGAAGTATACTAAGTATATAGTAGTAGAGGCTATAGAGAGCTATAGTTTTTAGCTTAATATACCTCTAGGAATCTATGATATATTCTATAGTAAGCTCCTCTAGCTAGCTACGATAAACCCACTACTATATTAGTCCTAGGACGACTTGTAGCCTTAACTATAGCTTATAGGAGACGAAGACGAATACGAAATTAAGTAGATCCTCGACGAGAAGTACGTAAGATATAGCTAGGGAGTCTTAAGGAAGTTACTTGTAAAGTAAAAGGGCTACGCTTACCTTATATAGGAGCTATACTCCGCGCTAGAGGAGATATTAGCCTTAGAGGCTTAGGAAGAGAGTATTAGATAAAAGGAAGTTTTACTCACGTATTTATAAGGCTAGTATTTACGGGTAAGGAGGGGGGTAATATAATAAGTCGAGACCTAATTAATATACTTAGCTAGAGAGCCTTCGCTTAGGTCACATGACCTTGAATATGTCTATAATTATATAATATACCCCCTTTAGTTAATAGAGTAACCTAAGTATTACTTAGGGAGCTCGGATACCTTAAGGAATATAGTTCTTATCCTCGCTTCCTTTTTCTCTTCTCTTTTCTCCTTAGAGAATTCTATTTAGTTAATTAAATTACTAGTCTTCTTTATATAAAGGTCTAGCCCGTGATACCCGGTAGATTATATAGAGGCGCCGTCCGTTATAATATATATATATATATATATGATATAAAAGTATGAGAATTTTAACATTTAATTATAGTATAAACTCTATATAAACTACAAAATATTCTTCTTCTATTTCTACCAATATTCTAAAAATTAGTGTTCTAAAAAAATTTACTATATCGCTGATTTTTGACCATATCGCTGATGCGTACTAAACCCGAAGGGACGTAGGGGTTTTAGTGCTAGTCTTAACGCACGATTACTTAAGTTCTGCTCCCTTGTAATTACTCTTGGCTCAGGTATGCTTAGCCTTTGCTTAGGTTAAAGTGGCATTTACTCACGTCCGGAGACTAAAAGGAAACCAGCGAATATGTGATTAAAGTCTGACTTTCGTAGTAAACATACGTGTCTTGGTGCTGTAACTCGCCACTTAACGAACCGACTACGTGGCGTAAGTGAACCGAGGGTGCAAGAGTATATGAGGCTAGGCTGCCGCAACTAATAATCGGACTTGCCGTCGCACTCAAGGGGCCCTTCCCTTTAGCTCGACGTCAAGTCCGAGTATTAAGGAAAGGAAAGAAAACTCTGAGGACCACGAAAGTTTAAATTGATACAAGTATATCTCCTTGAGCGTTGCTTCTGTAGTGAGACGGAAATCAAAGTAGATAGACAATCTCGGAACTTATCGGTGGAACACTTGCTCTATAGCCGTAACCATAAACTCCCAAGAAAGATAGGGGAACGAAGCATGGTGCACGATCAAAGTAAATGTGGTATTGGCAGCTGAGGGGGGGTGGCGATGCTGAATTAACTGGTCCTACTATAAAGCCAGCTCGGCCATGAACTCAAGTCGGGAGAACTTCCCCAGCAATTCGTACAGTTAAGTTTTTGCGAGATCATATATCAAGGAAGTAGAAAGCTAAAGGTAAGAAGATGACGATTCTGTGATATTAAAGGGGACTTGGGGGAAACGATCAGCAGTTTAAAATGAGATCTTCCCGGCTCGGCTGTAAGGGCCATCCCTTGCTGATCTCCTGGCACTGCAACATTCAATAGCTAGGCCCAATTTAGCACCAACTTTATTTGAACGCCCATTCCTTGATAGGTCTCCTCGCAATCCTCGCAGCCCTCGGGTATGAATTCCATTACTATGGCCCCTGACCTCCGTCATCATCAGCCTTATCCCATGTCTCCATCTCACGAGAGCTTCATTTCGGCCCAGGTGCAACTACCCCGGCACCCGCACTACCTGCGTCAGTCACCCAAAGGACCCTGTAACCTCAAGCCACTACCACCAAGCGACGCCACTGGACAGGCCCGTCACGACCCAGATAGGCGGTCATGAGGCTCGCTAATCCGGGCCTCTCTAGCACAACCCCCCTAAAAACGACTGTAACGTTTCCTCACAGGGCAAGATATCTGCTCAGACTGCTCTCCGCACCGCCGGTGGAACGTTGATCCTCGCCCGCACTTCCCTCCCGCCTGCACCTTGGAGATCAACAGCTGCCTAAGTTGTCACATGCCTTGGCATCCCCCTCTGCTCCATGCGGTCATGATGGTGACGTGCAACGTTAAAGCCCAATCAGTGCTTCAATACGATATTGAGATCGCGTTGGGGGCAGAGCGTCAGCCAATATATTGCGTACAGCGAGTGCGCAGCGACCAATCCGGGCGGCCGACCCCCTGCGAGACCTGTTTCGGCCGAATCTACTCGTCGGTACCTGCGGGGATCGACTCTCCCAAACAACCTTGCGTCCTCGTCCTCGTCCTCGTCCTCTAATGAAATTTATGGCGGAGGTTCGGGTTCGGGACAGTACAGTAATAAGTATATGATCGCCATGACCGCCATGCCATGTCCACACTCCCCCAATATTTTCTGGAGAATATATGCAGCTTCAGCTTCCTCTGCTCACCAAACAGCACAATGCATCTCCATCTCCCATCGCTCCTCGCCGCGACGTTATGCGTGTCGGGCGCCGTGAACGCAGTCGCAGTCAACCCACTCCCAGCACCCACATCCATAACCTGGGGTAGCTCCGGCCCGCGAGCCTTCAACGGGCGGAACCTGGCCCTGAACGGTGCGCCGAGTAGCCTCGTCTCCGACGCCTGGGCGCGCGCCTACGATGCCATCACGAGCTTGCACTGGGTGCCACAGGCCACGGAGGCGCCAATCGCCACTTATGCCGTCTTCCCCACTTCTACGCCAAAGAAGAAGAGAGGGGCGACGACCCTGAATTCAATTAAGGTGCAGATTGCAGACAGCAAGGCGGCGCTGCAACATGGCGTGGATGAATCGTATACCATTGACGTCCCCGCCACGGGCCAAGTGATCACGATCACAGCGAAGACGAACTGGGGCGCTCTGCACGCGTTCACCACGCTGCAACAGCTGGTCATCTCGGACGGCCATGGAGGGCTCATGATCGAGCAACCTGTCTCCATCTCCGATGCCCCAATGTACCCCTACCGAGGGATCATGATCGATTCAGGACGGAACTTCATCTCGCTCCCCAAGATCTACGAGCAGATTGACGGGATGGCCCTCTCGAAGTTAAACGCCTTGCACTGGCATCTCGATGATTCGCAGTCCTGGCCCATACAGATGGCGTCCTACCCATCAATGACTTTGGATGCTTACTCCGCGAACGAGATCTACACCGCCAACAACCTGAAAGATGTCCTGAAATACGCAACTGCTCGCGGGGTGCGAGTGATCCCGGAAATCGACATGCCAGGACACGCCTCCTCAGGCTGGAAACAAATCGATCCCAGTATTGTAGCATGTGCAGATTCCTGGTGGAGCAACGACAACTGGCCGCTCCACACAGCCGTTGAGCCGAACCCAGGGCAGCTCGAGATTCTGAACCCGAAAACGTACACGGCCGTCTCCAAAGTCTACTCCGAGCTCTCGGGCATTTTCACGGATAACTTCTTCCACGTCGGGGGCGACGAGCTGCAAACCGGCTGCTACAACCTCTCGAAGATCACAACCGAGTGGTTCGCTGCGAATTCGTCACGGGGGTACAATGATCTGTTGCAGCACTGGGTCGACAACGCGGTGCCGATCTTCACTGACCCGAAAACGAGCAAGAATTCAAAGAGACAGCTCGTCATGTGGGAGGATTTCACGATCAACACGCCGCATGCGTGGACGGTGCCCAAAGACATCATAATGCAGACGTGGAACAACGGGCCTGCGAACATCAAGACCCTCACCGAGGCCGGGTATCAGGTTATCGTGAGCAGCAGCGACTGGTTTTACCTCGACTGCGGCTTTGGCGGCTGGGTATCGAATGATCCCCGCTACGACGTATTGACGAACCCGGACGCGGCGACGGGGAACCCGAACTTCAACTGGGGAGGCAACGGAGGCAGTTGGTGAGTCTAGTCTTGTCCTATCCCGTGCTCTCACTCACATCTCTTTTCCTCCCCATCCCACTCCCACCCTCGAGTCCTGGCCATCCTCCCACCTCCCGTGGCAAATCTCCTCGGTTGTAGAAGCAGTGCTGATGGTTTTGGACAGGTGCGCACCGTACAAGACGTGGCAGCGGATCTACGACTACGATTTCACAGCGAACCTCACGGCCGCGGAAGCCAAGCTCGTGATCGGGGTCACCGCCCCCTTGTGGAGCGAGCAATCCGACGACACGACCATCTCCTCCAAGATGTGGCCGCGTGCCGCCGCCCTCGCAGAGCTCGCTTGGTCTGGCAACAAGAACGCGGCGGGCAAGAAGCGGGTTACGGAGCTGACGCAGCGGATCCTGAATTTTAGGGAGTATCTGGTGAGGTTGGGGGTTGGTGCGGCGCCGCTGATGCCGAAGTATTGCTTGCAGCATCCGCATGCTTGTGATCTTTACTACGACCAGACGGCGGTGGTTTAGGGGAGCGAGATCAGAGGTAGGCCGTGTACGGAGTAGCGAGTCCTTATAGATAATATTAATGTTATATTTATTCCCTTTTCCTATCGCGGTGGATATCCTCACGCAACTCAGGACAGGAAAGGGGTGTTGATTGAATAGGAATGGACGGACTGGAGAGCCGGAGAAAGGAAAGGCAAACCCAATCGCGCGATCGGTCGGCCCAGTCAGCCGGGCTGACGATCGAACTACACCTGATAGAATGATACCTTAGAATCGCGCCCGCAGGTTGAAAAAGGGGGAAGCGACTCAACCAGCATTCACATTCAGCCACGTGATGGAGGATAAAATTAAAGGCAAACACAACGTCTCGTGCGATTCCGATTCCGATTCCAATTCCAATGTAGCGAGACAACGGGGTTCGGGGCTGGCACAGACCAGAAAGTGAATAATATAGCCTTATATTGGCTTTTACCCCCTGTGGTAGTCTCGCTATATTAAATACCCTTGAGACGTCGTAGTCCTGCTGCCGGACTTACTTGTAGCTGAGGGACTGTCATTTCCCTGCCACGACGAGAGCCACGACCGATGGGTGTTGAGCAAATCTTTCAAAAACGCCGCAGGAGCGGAAGATTGTTTCAGTTTCCGCAAAGCAGTTATCTTTCTCAGGCTATCTATGCTTATCCAAGCGTGACAGCGCAACCAATTTGTCGCTGCACATCATTTGTGGGATCTTTTGGTCGAAGAGTGTATATACCCTCCGTTCCCTGACGAGGGTTCAGTGATAGAGTTCCAGCGTTGGCGGGGCTAGCGAGAGGTTTCCAGGACCTAATTCGCATCCCAGTCTAAGTACAGTACGTTGCTGGGATATGGTCTAGTGACATATTGAATGGATCTTTTTTGGAGGCGAAAGTTTTCTTTGAACCTGGAGCTGTGTGGCCATTGCTAATTAGAGGACCTTGGATTACAGAGCCCTTGTTACCGAGCACCCTCTTTCTCGTGGGGCATCACTCGACAGCCACCGCCCGCTTCGCCGTTACTCGAAGAAATAGATTGACTGGAGATGACTGCTACTCCAGTGAGATTTTTTGGGCTTTGGTTCAACCCCTACTAGCTTCAACCCACTCGGAGAAAGTCTCAGAAGGACTCTTTGAAAAATTCGGGCTTCGAACGATCCCTCTTTATCGGCAACTTGAGGAATCAGCCACGCGTCTGCAAAAGATCTCCCTTTAACGAAATTACGTCCTTAGAGTCATCTAACGAGCGGATTATATTAAGACGATCATCTTCGCACGCTCTCTCCAATATCCGCCATACCTAGAAAGGGATATAGAATAAATACTAGCTAAAATATAGCTAAACCGGGCTATATGACTTTATTAGTATCTCGCGGCCGGAGTTGGAGAAGTCTTCTTACTAGGGACGTCACGCTAATATAATTCTCAAAGTCAAGATGCTTGTAGATGGCGTCGCGAAAACTAAAGGCTTGCGATTCGGATGCGGTACCAATAAGTATATAGATGCTCTAACGGTCTAGGTTAGTGATCATATTTGGTTCTGGATCTGGATCTGGATCCTTGGGCCGCTTTTCGTCCGGGTTGGGATACTTTAAGTCCGGATCCAAGTTCGCATTTAGGGTCCGTTCGACCTGACACCTGCCCTCGTAATGCCCTAAATGCCCTTTAACTGCCCTGGGATATTGCATTCTGTTGAACTAGCTAGCTTGGCTAGCATTCATTCCTTCCACCACCAGGTTCAACCACTAGTCAGTTCGTCCGATTATTGGATATTCCTTACCTGCGGAACTCGCCAATCGTTTATTCGTATCGCTATTCGATTACGTTCCTTAATTGTTTAGTAATTGTGCTACTTACTAATTGAGTATGGGGTAAATGGATCGTTGTAGGGCTGGGAATTGGGAATTGGGAATATAGCTAGGGAACCTATTCCCTTTGTTTTCAGGGCTTATTCAGTTTATATCTAGTCATTCTAGGGTCACTCATTCATTAATATATCGCTTTTGCACCCATATATATTAGTCCCATTCCTATATGAAGCTAGGTTTGCTTCCTTTTGAGGAAGCTACAGAGCCTAGAGATGATGCGGAGCATAGGGCCCTAGAAATCGAATACTACTTCCATCCTAGCTGCTAGTAGTAGCCTTCGTGCAGTTATATATTTGAGGTGTCAAATGAGCTTGTCAAATTTAGGCACTATGAAAGAAGGTGGTCGACTGATGTGGGCTGAGCATTTCTATATATTCTTGAGTCCTGCCACTGTCCTGGCCTAACCGATTTTCGTTCAAGTGTAAATCATGTCTAGACATCCTCCAAATCTATTGCTTCTGATGTAGCCGTACCCCTTCTTCTCATCTCGAACTGTCTTAGTGCTCCCTCAACCATCTGAACAAAAAGCCTGTTGTCCCTATACCATTGCCGCAAACGTCTAAAAGCCGGAGGAAAAACCTCAAGTCCTACACAAAGAAAGATTCCAGCAAGCAGAGCATATATCTGATCCTCATCTTTGATTGACTGCGGTGAACAAGGCATGAAAAAACAAGATTCAGAAATCATCCTCTCGGAAAACCTGCGGTAACATACATCCCAGATATAGAACAAAGCGCTAGTACTCAAAACCCAAACCCCTGCCGCGGGAAGCAGGATTGGGAAAGCCAAGCAAAGAAGGGAAAAGAACGGGATCGCGAGATAAAATCCGACGAGATTTTTCATATCGAGGCCAAGGACAAGAAAAACGATAAACAGGCCACAGGAACTAAAGCATAAGATCAATCCCACGTAATTGAAAATGTTGTTCTCCGGGAGATACTCCAGGAGAAGAATCGGCCAGAAAATCGCCCTGGTTGGATCGCTTGAATCTAATTTGTGAGATAAGAACCACGTGATAGCCAGTGGGGAGAACAAAATAGGGGTTAAGCACGCAATGCCGAGACAGATAGAATGAGTTTCATCATCCATTCCCCGATAATACAACGCTGGAAGCTGGTCGAAAGCCCGGGGATCGCGAAACAGGTATGTGGACGCCAGAAGAGCACCAAGCGGCAGGATCAATCCCATACCGAGGGTTTTCATTCGCTGGCCCCTACATTCCGAATATTCGAAGACAACAGACGTGATGGGGACTTGTAATAGCGCATGGGAAGTGCCCCAGAAGACAACAGTAAAGGCTGCCCCAAATGCACCCATATGTGAACTCAATTCTGTATTGTTCTCCGGAGAACTGGATCGTAGTGTGTGGATGGCTCTGAAGATATCAACCGCAGCCCAGTTGATTCCGAAGAGGAAGGCCCAGGTGTTCATATCCATCTTTTCCTCTGATCGTGCAAAGATTCTCCACCACGCAGCACAGCCTGTGATGAACCATGCCGCCCAAGCACCGGGTCCATAAACGCCGCTGATATTTGCGATGCCAAGGAGATCAGGCGCTGCAGTGGTCACATTAAGGTAAAGCGGTGTTGATACACTCGTCGAAGTCGGAATTGTTGCGGTAGCCTCGCGATGGAGATGTAGGGCCGCATTGGTAGCTCTCAAAAGGCTTGATGTCGTCGGCGTTTGAGGATTTGCGGACGTTGGCAGCGCAAAGCCTTCGACAACACTGATGAAGAGGAGTGTTACTCCCAACTGGAGGAGCGACCTGGAAATTGTCTTGCTCCAGGCCATGAGGATTAATGGAATTCATGAAAAGAACTCAAGAGACTGGGCCTCGAAACCTCAAGTATTATATGCGTCGCGGTGTGGAGGCTTGGTTGTTCGAATACGGAGGCTGTGCATACCGGTAGGCGCTGTGGCTCAGAGGTTAGAAGGGATCACCCACCAACCGCTAACCCCCCTTTCCGCCCACGCACAGATACCGTACCAAAATTTTCTCGATGTTTCAAAGTCTTTAGAATGTTCAAAAATATTCCAGATTATAGAGAATACTCGAAATATTACGAATATCACATTAGTTTTCTGATTTTGTGGCATTAAGGCCTCCAAAATCCAAGTTGAGCGATAGGGGGTTTAGGCTGTTGGTGGGTGATGCCTTCTATCGTGCCAAACCCCTAATGTTATATTACATTTGCGCATTCGCGCATTGCACTTAGCTTTTGAGGTTTTTAGATAAAGTAATTATTTTGATTCCTATTAATCCATTTAATTCCTTATTTATTTTTGACGCCGTCAGGATGGTTGTACTCGGAGTATCGCTTCGGCCTCGGTAAGAAGTCATCAAAAATAAGTGTGTAATAAGTCTCGGCTTTAAAAGAGATAACTGACCCCGTTGAGATGTTACCAGACTTTGAAGATGGGCAAGTTACCTGCTCTCCAAGAGTAAACCGGTGACGGGAACTAGTCGGCTTGCCACGAAGCTCAATACTCACTTAGTCTGCTCTTCTATTTTTCGAAGCAAGTAGATGGGGAGTGCAGAAAGCCACATTTTTTTAACCTCAATCTATTAGTAGTAATATTGCTTGTAGGATTGCGGCTACCACGTTCTGCTTAGAAGGGGAATTGAGTGTAATAAATAGTATTGTCTTTAAGAAATAATAGAAAATGGCGGCTAATGTTTTCTCATATCGTACTTGGTCTGCACGTTTGCCCTTTCTGCACCCTGGTCCTGCACCCTTGTCTCGCTTAAACTTGCTTATGTAAGGCAAGTAGCGATTGGAAACTCCTCTGGTTCCTCTGTTACACCATCGGAATGTCAACGCTCTCTAATCCTCATGCTCACGTGACCAATGCGGCCTTTGCTCAGGCCCGGCTCATGGTCGGCTTAGGCTATGCACGGCTTAGCTCAGGGTCTGCTCACCGTATTTTTTCCACGCGGTGTAGTAAGACCTAGCTCACTAGAAATCATTAACTTTGACGAGGGCCCAAAGAGCCCTATTCTCCTCTTAGTAGGGATCCTAAATTTGTTACTACTAATAATTCACATCAATACTAACAGATGTAGAGATTATTTTCGCGCCCCTATACGTTCAATCTAATGTCTGCTTATTCTAAAAATAACGTTACCCTCAAGAATACACTTCATAGTGACGTAGCAATTACCCCCCCCCCCCCCCCCCCCCCCCACCTCCCCTCCCCCAAAACACTTATTGTAAGCCCTTAGGTAACGCCACCCTGAAACTTCGTTTATATCCCTAAACTAGGAACTATCAGGTTCTTTCGAGAGTCTCTATTGGCTATAAACCCTTGAGTTGGCCAGCGCGGGGGTGGTGTTACTTAAGGGGCCACAATAAGTGTTTGGGGGGGATAGTAGAGCTAGAATTTGGAGATGTGCTTGCGTGAGGCTGAGGCTGAAAGATGGGCAGGGGCGGGGATTGGGCAGGTTTAGTGCTGCCAATTTTACGTAACAATTCGACTGTTCAAAACACATGGCTGCCTAAATTGTTCTACATCCCAGATCCTCCTCTCCTCGGAAATTCAAACGCAACTACGAACCACAAAGCTCTGTCCAAAATATTGCAGGTCTTTCGAACTTCCTTTGCGGACTACTTGTCCAAACCCAACATCTTCTCAAACACTCAAAATGTGGTCAATCAGTAAGGCTACAGCCTCAGCCGCGAAATCAGGCCCGACAATATCTAACGAGCTTTCTGTTGCTGCCGCGAACTTCAACCTCGATTTCACGTTAATGAAGGTTGAGGCACCCCCGGAGTATCAACGACTTGGCGCAGCATTATCAACGAATAGGCGTCAACGGGCAGAAATTGGTTCTGCCCATACCACCGCTCGTAAATTAGGAGCTCTTTTTGAGCAAATACTCCCTGCAACACCGAAGTTATTCCAAGCATATGGACAACGCGCTTCAGATATCGCCGAATCTCACACATCAACTCCCCTTCGAGGACTGAACACCGGCCCCTTTGCGGAGTATTTGGGTATTGACGGGACGAGCATTTGGGCAGCTGCAACTTCTGGCAAACGAGCAATTGCAGTTCATCTTTTAGCCTGTATGCTGGCAAGGATACTGCAAGGCCCAGAAGCGATATCGACGTGGGTGGAGTTGGTGGAGCGGAGGAAGCAACAGATTACGATAGACTTCGAGCAGTATTCAACTGCAGATACGGCGAGTCTTATGGCGGCAAAGCAAGAGCTAACGAGAGAGCATCTTTCTCTTTGGGATGCCAGTGCGCGTGCTTGGCTTCAGACCTGCGACAATGCTCACAGGAATCAGCAAACTCAGCTCAGACTGATTGTCAACAATATCAACTATCCCATTAACAACCACAAAGATACTTATGAAACCGTTATCAAAGCTTGGGTTGATTCCATGATTATGGTAGAAGGATTGATATCAGGAGTACCACAGCGGGTTCAGAATGGTGCAATCCTACTAGCACTTTGCTCTTGGCATTTGTACCCAAACATGGTGGTACTGGGAACATCGCTCCAATCCGGAAATTTGACCCACTCTGGAAAGGCGAATCTATCTGGAACATCAAAAGATACCATCCAGATTGAACAGAATGATCCTCTAATCGGAGATGGCGGCATCCTCACCATTGGGCTTCACTTCAATAAGGAATGCGATTCCGGAGTGTTTTGGTCGCTTCCGTTAGCCCATATGCGTTACTATGGCACCACTCCAATAGCGTCGCGGACTTTGGCCTTAGATAACTCCAGGGTGACAATAGATCGGTTTTACCAAGTAGTCTTAGGCAGCTTAAGCGCTCACTGGAGGACCGAGCCTCAAGTTGTTGCGGAATTCATAGTTACACTTTACTGTGCTGTGAAGAACGACATCAGAGCAGATACAGGGAAAGATTCGCCTCCTACTAAACCCAAATATGGATGCTTGGAATCAACTTGTTGGTTTATGGACTTGGTCGAAGCCGCTAAACAGTTCACAACCTATCGGGGGCACGAAAAGCAGATCCTGGCGAGGCTGGCCGCGTTCGGGGCCAGGAGAGCCCAAACATTCCTATGCAAATCTCCCAAAGAATCCCTCCCTGGATTCGACCTCTCAAATCTCCCCCTTTTATTCTCTTTGCTGAGAGATGACGAGCAACGAATTAAGATCCTCCGCCACTGCGCCAAACGATACGGGCTTAAGCATAATGACCTGATAATCCGCTATACGCCAATCGCCTCCTTTCACAACAAAGGCACACTTGAATCTATGTCCGCAAAAGGGCGCGCAGCCTACTATGAATATGCATCTGCTATTCCGAATTGCCATGAGTCTCTCAAACGCGATCATGAGGGCTCTCAACGCGATACATACGAGTATCGCCGCTGGATTCCTGGCTATCCCTTGACTTATCAAACAAAATATTCTCCAAATCCTTTTGAGGTTGGATTTTGTGGCTGTCTCTGTCGGACTAAACCGAAACCGTGTACAAATAACTTTGAGTGTCCATGCTGCTTAGATCGAACCCACCCATGCAGGGAAAGATATCCTCTACAATCAAATGAAGACGAGGCAGAAAACCAAGAGCGGAAACAAAATGTGGAGCGTAACAAGATACTCACCGATCTTCTCGATATTAGGCGAGCTTATTTTGAGAGTATTGGTGAAATATCTTTTCAAGTCGAGAAAGAAGATATCCAGGAAATCCCTTCTCGGCGTATTGGCTCGGTACAAACTGTATGTCTACAATGGCGGGAATTTGACTCCGGACCAATCTTGATTCCGAAAGCATGTTCGAAGACCTCAAGACCTAGTGCTTCAACGACAGTGGATTTTAATAGCGAGTATGATACCGATGCTTGGGACAAGGAGACTACTACCTACTTCGATTTTCTTTTGGGGGACCAGCATTCGGCCTTATTCAGACGTCGGAATACGAATGTTGAGCGATATGAACCTTCTCAACAAGTTACTCTTAGCGATGTATCTGAAGCCCTATCTTGGAATTGCATTGTCTCAGAGGAACTAGATAAGCATCTGCAGCAGTGGGGAGTATTTTCCCCAATTCCCGAGTTTCCCGATGGCGGTATTAAAAGGTCACTGGAAGCAATGAGCATCGTCAAAAAGCTCTATTCCAACTTAGCGGATGCTACAGTTGCTTTGGAGGTCATACATCGGCCTTTGTACGATACACAATGGGCTCGTGCCTGGTTCGAAACTAGGAAACTAAGCTTTCAAATCGCATTCTCTTGTATAGCACTGTTCGAGTCTGGTAGATTCGATATTCAGCCCAAACACCTAGCAAGAGCCACAGCTATGGCTGCTGGGAACTCTATATACATTGCAGGTGTTGTGGTAAGCGATCCTACAAAGATAAAAGCCCAAAAAGAGATAAAGCGAGTGATTGGAAATCTGGGGCGTGCTGGAATGGTATTCTTGATCGCACCCACTGAGCCCAAGGTGAAGCCATTGGAGTATGACAGCTGGAACCTGGTAAACCATGCAGACTTTGACGGCAAGATGCATGATTCGTTCCAAAATACAACACTGCATCTCTCCTTTACCGATTTTCAGATGCCATTGGATGTAATAGGGTCTCAAGGTCTTCGCGATACAGAGGTCTGTTTGCTTGAGTCGGTTATTTCAGTCCACGACCGTGGACAATGGATTGGAGATTTGAATGTTCTGTCTTTACTTCCTGAGGAGTATGTAGATGGGCGGATACTATTTCATGTCCACAGCCAATGCTCTCATTCACCACAAGAAAAGGCTTTTCAACAATATGTTGATAAGCCTCTAATCATCTCACTTGACTCATGGTATGAGTTTCTCGAGCTTCCCACCGGGAAAGAACCTACAATTTTTCGAGGTCAAGGTAACTGGGTTGCTCGACTGGCAGCAGCGGCGTTCAGCGTTCAAATGGGCCTGCCAATTTTCATCTTGCCGGATGATGTTTGTTGGAAGTGCTGTGAGATGGTTCTCGCAAAGCGAAGCGCAGGGAAAATTATGCTGATAGGATAGATATGTGCTAGATTCTGTTTTGGCGTTTTCATCAGAATTGTTTCGAGAATTGTGGAATCCGACTATTTGTCTGAGTACATGTTACAATTGAGCGTGCAACGAAGAAATAGAAATCTGGAAATTAATCTCATAGTATCTTTAGCACTTGCAACTGACCCTCTGGCATCAAGTATCCTTAATTGGACTTCAGATCTCAAGTCAACCTCCATTATCAGCGTCACAATGCAGAAGATGGTCATTAGATAGTCCGTCTAGTAGTTGGCTGTTCTTTTGATTGTCCATTTCAAAGGGGCAAAAAATATGTCTTACTACTCGGATCACGAGAAGGCATACCCGCAAACCGTCGTTCTCAATACATTCGTGTGTATGCATATCTTCAAACAGAACAAGTATGTTCGGTTATCACTAGTCATAAATATCACTTTGCTGCCTTCCTGAATTCTAATAGCAATCGTCAACTCGATGAAAATTTAATACCTTCGAGGGCATATCCGTAATAGGTCTTTAAGGCCATTTGCCTGACTATGATCATGCTTGGATATCAGGTAACAATTAACTTCGCTTTTGGGAACGCCTTCTCTATCTTCACGAGATCAATACCGCAAGAGCATTTAGCTACAATTAGTGTTCTAGGCTCACATCCATTGCCACTATGATCGTGTCCATTACGCCATTGTTTAGCGTAAGTGTGACATCGATACCGACAAGCTCGCAATTCATAATAGGTAGATGTTCCAGGTGACGGCAGCGTAGCAGAGGCTGATTCTTTATTTCTTTGCAGGTCAGGCTAGCGGGCAGGAAAGGGTGTTGATTGAATAGGGATGGACGACTGGAAAGCCGGAGGAAGGAAAGGCCAACCCAATTGCGCGATCTGCAAAACCATTCAAGCGCTCGGTCGGCCGACGATCGAAATACACCTGACAAAGTGGTACCTTAGATTCGCGCCCGCAGGTTGAAAAGGGGGAAGCGACCCAACTAACATACACACTCAGCCACTCGATAAGGATTAGGTTAAAGATCAACACAACGTCTCGTGCAATTTCAATGTAGCCAGGCAGCTGGATTCCGGGCTCGCACAGACCAGAAAGTGAACAATATGGCCTTGTATTGGCTTTTACCCCCTGTGGCCATCTCGCTACATCGAACACGCTTGAGATGTTGTAGTCCTTGACGTAATTGACTCCTTTGCTATTCAAATCCAATGTAAGCTATCCTACCTTCTCATGCATGCATGGAGCAAAGCTCTGCGCTGGTACGTATCGGTATTCCAGCCACTTTTGGCGTTGGTTGGCGGTATGTATTCCGATGCTCTCCACAACAGTTGAGCGTCTGACGATTCTGCGTGCGGATCGTTCGGCTTCGAAGGTGTTTTGCTTTGCCTTTTACTAAGTCTCCTCTTCGACTACATAGTGTGACGGCGGGATCAACGCAATAGTCGGGGCTCAAAGTCCAGAGAATCCCATATATCAAAATACTAAGCTAGAGACTAAAGGAAAAGGGCCTTTAGTAGTATATTACCTATACCTCTGGCTTAGTTCCCTGTTTCAGACATGTTTCCTAATTCCTATTCCCGGCAGATATTGCAGTAACTCGAACTGTCACAAACATCGTGGTTGAACCCTTGCTCAGCCTGGTTATAGGGATCATACGAATAGCGCTGCGACTTCAAACTATTACTTACATTTTCCATGTGTATTGTGGGGTAAGACTGACCTTAATTCGAACGCTCACTAGCTCTCCCGTGGTATATCTATCGTGCAATTTCAGGTCCTTCGGAGGTACCATCCGCCTTCGCGCCGTACCTGGGGTGTGATGCGTAATAATTTTTCCACTCTTTTCAACTTCCGAAGCCGGAGCCTCAATTTTGGTCGACAAAGGCAAGTTGCACTTAGCGTAGTGAACGACGAACAAGCATAAACTTAGCAGGAGTAACATTGCGCAGACAAACGCAGTCACAAGAATAAGCAATCTCCAATTCGTACCCGATTTTACAATCACACACTCATCTACCCGTTTCCTGATAGGCGGGGGTGACAAAGTGCCATGCATAGCACTCTCACAATCAAGACTCGTGAAATTCCGATCCTGCGGACGGTTAGCTTTGCTCCTCCGCGAATGCATAATAATAAGATAGCTCACCAAATCCGCAAAACACGATTCTCGGAAGTCTTTTTGCGCTGTCCATTTTGCAATGTTTAACCCTGTGATAGTCGGGGCTACAGTTGCATACCCGGGGCCGAGAGCGAGGATCGCCAGGACTAAAGCAATACCGCCTATGAGTGCTTGATGTTTCTCTAATAACTTGCAGAATAATGACCAATTGCTCAGATGGTTGTGGGTCGGTGAAGACAGGATAGTTGCTGAAAGTCCGCGTGGCACCGGGAGAGAACGGGGAGTTGGATGGTGTGATGAGGCTTGAGGCACTGGACGGGGTGTTGGACCTGCGACTAGAGGAGGAGTCGGGTGAGACGATAGACTCACAGCTAGACTTCGGGGGTCTCGAGGGGAAAGTTGAGGTGCTGAACTGGAAGCTGGTCTAGTTGGTCTTGGAGTTGGATGAGGAGCCAGAATAGGAGACAGGGTTGCATCTTGAGTCGATGTTGGATGAGAGCTTGCCAGGGGGACTGGGAGCGGAGCTGATGGAGACGCTGTAAGAGAGCTTAGTGTGGACAGTGAAAGCGGAACTGGAGGTGTCCCTGATATGGAAGCTGAGCCAGAAGCTCGACTAGATGCTGGAGTCTTGTCGAAATTGAATGCTCGAGGCTGGACCGCACACGCCGCAGGTCGCCTCGGAGAGCTGCTTCCAGTCTGCTTATTCTGGTCTAAGATCCCCAACTGGATATTATGTAGAGCCATTTTCGGGAATCGATATCAGTGCTGACGTGGCTTTGAATAGAGAGTATATTTCTGATAATGATGAAGGTCTATTCCGTCCGGCCAAGCATAAAGGGTATTACGAGTTAATACATTTACAGGGTTGAATGCCTGTTGGAATACGGTGTACTGCTTCGACCTCTTTGGCACTCTGTTGCTGTGAGTCACGGGACTCTATCGATCATTGATCTTGTAATAGGTATAGCAAACTTCAATTTTGCAGTGTCACAGATTAATTAATAAAGTGATTATGGAATAATTACAAAAATTAGAAATCTACAGTCGGTGATCATTCTCTCCAGACGCAATTTCCAAAGTTCGGTTAAAAAAAAAATCGTGTTTAAAAGCTAGTTTCGCCTACCGCTGTAAAGATCAACCACGGTGGTGTAGTCGTTGTAGCTATTTCCATCAGCTCGCCCTCGTCTTTCCTTCCAGCCGATACCTACTTCGCGAAACCTCCATCGGAGCCCTGTAGCCATCAGCACATATTATCTAAAAGCCGCATTTTGCACTTACAGCAAAGAAATCAAATTGTCAAAGAACGAGTCGCCAGAATAGGTAGCGGAAAGCGAGTACTGAGCCGCCGCACCAGAGGCCATTAACGAGAGAACGGCGAGTTTCGCCATGCGGCCGGATCTCAGAGAGAGTGATGAGATGGGCATGATCGATGCAAGGAAACAAAAGGGTGTGGTGAATTAGAGAGATCTGCACATCGGAGTGCGAAAAGGAAGGGGATGCATATATTGGGCTTGGCGGTGGTGTTGCCTTGAAGGCATTTCGACTGCTGCGAGAAAAGAAAGCGAGGTCAAACATGAGAATGCGGGTTGACTAATCTAACGTTTGAGGCTAAATTTGTTCCTATTTGGGAAGACCACAATCTCGCCAGGCGCAGAATCTGGAGACACTCGTCCCAATTAGGGAAACAGTGTTGATTTTTGTCTGATGAGGCGAATGGCTTTTGACCAAGGACAGTTTTTGATTGAGAAGAGACGGACTCGTAGCCGCTAGGCGCAAATTGTCGCAGGTACACGGTGCTTTTTGTTCGAGGCGTTGGGGCTTGAAAAGTTGAAGACTACTTTCTTTGGAAGCATCGTGTAGAAGAGTCTGCTTCTCCTCTCAATCCCCGATCCTTTGTGTCCAAACCATCGATAAATTGGCATACTTCCATGGAGTCGATCGTGCTGCATTCACGTGCTAGAGTTGTTGATGGATGAAGAGAAGACGAGGGAGGTCAGCCAAGGCGGGGATGCTTGGCGCTGACATTCCGGGGATTACCCAGAGTCAACACATGATGCGCACCAGAAGTCCTCGAAAACAAAGATGCAATAAGTCTCGGCTTTAAAATGGGTAACCGACCCCGTTGAGATATTCACAGACTTTTGAACATGAGCAAGTTATCTACTCTCCGAGAACAGAAGGGGGACGGGAACCAGTCGGCTTACCACGAAGCTCAATACTCACTTAGTCCGCCCATTTTTTCTTCGAAGCAAGTAGATAGTGTCCCTAGAGGACGCATTTCTATTCTCGTTTGCCTAACACCCGAGAAATCCACAGCAAGCACTCTTAAAGTACAATTCTGCCTGCCGCACCACGCCTTTTCTTTACCCAAGACCTGATCCAGGTCCCACGCTCGTCTCTCACTCCTCCTTGGCCTCAACCACCACCTATAGCTTCATCCCCAGCACCTTCCCCACCCTCAAACTCTGCCTAATACTCAAATCCAACATAATCTCCTCTGATCCTCCAGGAATAGCATACGCACGCACATCTCTATACAGCCTCTCGACCTTGCCTCCCTGGCCCCCTCTGCTGTATGACAGCCCCCCGAAAATCTGACTCGCCTCTCTAGCACAGAACTCAAAGGTAACCGTTGCTTGTGCCTTCAAGCCTGCGATTGGGCCGCCCAATCTCAACATCGCCAATTGCTCCGGCATGTTGGAAATTTGGTGGATGAGAGACTCCAGCCAGGAGTAGGAAGCTTCGATTTGCCGCGCCATGTGCGCGAGCTTGAGACGGATAACCGGGTGCTCGATGAGTTTCTTGCCGAATGTTCGGCGCTTGTGGGCGTACTTTATGGATTCCTCGTAGCAGACGCGGGAGAAGCGGATGCATTGGATGATGATGCCGATGCGTTCATGGTTGAAGTTTGTCATGATCACTTCAGAGAAATGTTAGCTATGTCAGAAGAGGGAGGAAGGGGGGCGTACCTTTGAATCCCTGATTCTCTTTTCCGATTAAGTTCTCAACGGGAACCTTTACGTCTTCGAAAGTGATGTATGTCGTGCCGCTCGACCACACGCCCTGACAATCCATCTTCCGCGTACTAACTCCACCGAATGAACGTTCGATGAGGAGCACAGAGACACCATTCATCCCGCTCTCCTTGGTACCAGTACGCACAGCAGTAGTGAAGTAATCACACCACACTCCATTCGTAATCCACTTCTTCTCCCCGTTGACAATATAATGCTTCCCATCTTCGCTCAACACGGCCTCGCACCCTAGATTCGCGACATCGCTGCCCGCATCCGGTTCTGTGATCGCAAGACAGATCCTCTTATCACCATTCAAGATCTCGGGCAGGATCCTCTTCACCAGTTCCTTCTTGCCGAACTTCACGAGAGGCGGACAACCGATGCCGAATCCTCCAATGACGTTCCAAACAAACCCGCCAGAGGCGGCGCGCGAGAGCTCGTCCGTGAGCAGCAACTCGTGGAAGAGATCCCATTTCTCGGGCGCGACGGACTTGACGCGATTATTGGTGTACTCGGCGGGGTAGTGCATACCCATCAAGCCTGCCAGGTATCCGCGTGTGCCCATCTGCTTGTAGATATCGTCTGGCACCTTGCGCGCCTCGTCCCATTCGCCGACAAAGGGCTCGATTTCGTTGGTGACCCATTCGCGGATTTCAGCTCGCAGAGCGGCGTGCGTCTCGTTGAAGTAGGGGGAGTGGTACTGTCCCAATGTTAGATCATGTCATGGCGGAGATAGCTCCGGAAAGGAGGGGGAAGCTCACGCCTTGATACCAACTCGGATCCGCAAATGGGATCAGATCTCCAAATGAATCCAAAGCCTCTGACATTTCTCGCTCCGGCGCAGCAGCAGGCACAGGAACCACAGCTCCGCTCTCCGCCTTCGGCTTCATGAGCTCCTTCTTCTCTTCCACCTTCGGAGGCGCGGACGCAGCTTTGGTGTTTAGAGAGCCGACTTGTAACTTGCCTTTGTATTTCTTGAGTATACCTTCGTTGTGGTATTTCCAGAACTGCTTCGAGGCATCTTTGCCTGCTACACGGGTGAGGATTTTCTTTCCGCCTGGTGTTGCACGGCGTCAGCCCACCTCTCTCTCTCTCTCTCTCTCTCTCTTGTGATTTGGGGATGGGAATTGGGATTGGGGAGAGGAGGGATAGGTACCAGGATGCTCATCTTGGAACGCAGTCAAGTCGTAGACATCCTCGTCGACAATAATGTAGAGGTCGTTGGGCTTGTTGTGCGATGCGACGTCTGCTTGGGTGAAGGTCTTCGACATCTTGCTCTGTGTCTCTCGTAATTCGAATCACAATCTCGATGTCTGCCAAATCTAGAGGAAGGAGGGAGGGAGCGAGGACAAGGCGAGAGGAAGTACAATTCAGTTCGTTTGTGAGGAGAGTCGAGTGAATTGAAGTTGAAGAGGATGGTCCGCCAGCGTGAGATTATTCTTGTACGTTCGCAGCTCGGTCGCACGCGCTCATCGCTTTCACATGTTCCCTCTCGCTCGGGTCCTTCGCATTCCAACCCACGCCGTCCCCAGGCCAGGCCACCCCAAATTTCGCATCAGCTGCCCGTCAGGAGTCAGGAAGCTTGCTGCGCTTCTCCACACTCTGTCATGTGATGCATTATTTCATTATTCCAGACGATTTCATTGGTGCATTTCTTGATTTGCATGTGAAAAATGGCCGTTTCCGAGAGGGTGGATGGATCTGGCGCCCATGACGAAACTGGCAAGGGTATTCGTTGGCGCTGGAGATGCCGAGGCTGTTTGGGCGGAGTCATGTGACGCTTTGGCAGTACTCCGTAAGGTTACGTGGTGCGGACGAAGCTTCACTTTTTTGCTCATCTCCGAGCAGTTCGGTATTTCACCTTTAGCCTCTGGTCGTCCGGCCCCTTTTGTGGAGAAATTCCTGCCGGAACATCTCAAGAAAATGAAGCTCGGTAACTCTGGCTAAAATATCAGAAACTGGATATGGCGGGGTAGGGTTAAGGGGAAGGTAAACCTCGAAAGCATCAAGCCGGACAATGATTTATATGTGAGAATCGTCTCTTTTGTGCTCTTCTCTCAGTCACTCATCATTCCAGCCCCGATAAACAATCCGACTCCCATACACCTCCCCCCTCTTCAGCACGACCTGCCCCCTCCACTCGGGCACATTAACCGCATTAACATATCGACTCGGCTCAACACAAAAGCCGCTCCTCGGCCCCCTTGCTTTCACTCCCTCTACCTCAGGAACCTCAATATACTTCCCCGTATAAAACTGGAACGCCGGTTCCGTGGTCAGGACCTCCAAATGGATCTTCGTGTCCGGATGATAGGCGGTGACGACCTTGTGCAGCGGTTCTTGCCGAGTGTCGATCGGAATCGAGGAAGCTTTTGAAGGGTCAACGACAAAACAATCATCGATATCTGGCTCCACAGGTCCTAATGTAAAGATCTGGTTTGCGGTAACGCCGGAATAAGTTCCTGTAGAACTGGATGTTGGTATTCCGCCTTCGTCGACGGGTAGGTAGTGCGAGGAACAGAGCGTGACTTCGGTGCCTTCAATTGTGTCTTTGCCAGTGAGGTTAAAATACCTGTTTCTTCATCAGCCCCTGTCCTCTCTCTGTTTCCTTCTATCTACAAAATTAATGTAGAAATGGGGGAACTCACGAATGATTCGTCACATTAATAACCGTCTCCTCAACCTCATCCCCTACCAATTTAACCTCATACTCAATCCCCAGAACTCTAACCTCTTTACCCCCCTCTCTCTGCGTCCCAGCGGTATAAATAACACTCACATCCACCGTCCCGGGATACCCTTCATCTCCATCCTCACTCCGAAGCTTAAACTCCACACTCTCTCCACCTTCCAGCCTCGCTCCCTGTAACCCCTCTACCGTCCGTATTCCAATAGGCGTAGGACCGTCCCAAACCTTCTTCCCCCACCCCACTGGTCCACCGTGTAATGCATTAACCCCGTTGTTCGCCACCAATTGATAACTCCTCCCGTTCAGGGAGCTGATCTTCGCGTTCGAGAGACGGTTCGCGACACGTCCGATCGTTTCCCCGAAGAAAGGCGCGTTGTGCGAGACGTAGAGGGATTGTTTGGGGAAAGATTGCACGATGTTGGTTTTTCCGACGAGGAAGGATTGGATGATGGCGCCGAGGGGGAGGAATTGGAAGGGGGCTTGCTGGGCCATCTTTCTTTTTTTCACTCTTTCCTTCTCTCCTTCAGTTTTTTGGAATTGGAATTAGATTCGTAGGAATGAGAGGCCGTGACGTTGGCGAGAAGATGGGGTGGAGAGGAGAAGTTACTGGGGATGAGGATTCAGCCTAATGTCGAGCGGAGTGGGGTGTTTCTCCAATTTCTGTGATGTTGCCGGCTGTTTTGTGAGGTGGGGCACGAGGCTACACGAGGCTGCAGTTGCCCCTCCATCTTAAAACACCATCACGCCGACAACACTAGAGGGGAGAAGTGTTCGTTCAATTTGAACTACTTCTTGATTACCTTATATTCATTGCTCTCAAACTTCTCTCGTCGTTCCAGCGAGTGTTTGGAAGGGAATTGGCAATGCAAGGATTTTACTGATAATATTTAGTATGCAAACCAAATTTACCTCCCTCTTATTTGGATAATTCTCTGCTAAATAGATATATTTGTTCGGGAGCCAAGGTCTATTCCTGGGCGCTGGTCTGTATATTCAAGGCGTGTTGTTCCCTTTGGCGGATGAGTTTGAGGGGGCCAAAATAGCGGGGTACTTCTCCCCTGCTTTTCCTTGCGGTCCGCATGGATTTATCCGCCAATTGCCTAAATAATTAGGGCGGATTAACTGCCCAAAAAATTGGAGTAGACTAGCCACCTAAATAATTAGAGCAGTCTTTTAAGTACTAATAATTGGAGCGGATCAACTATTTAAATAATTGCAGTAGACTAACTCTACCCAAATGATTGGGGCGGACCAACTGCCCAAAAAATTGGGCTAGACTTTTGAGCCCTCATAATCGGGGTAGGATTTTAGTGTGGTTCCTTATATAGTTCCTTAGCCAGGGAGATGCCCTTACGGGGTGCATACAGTAGAACTAGTGGCTAGTCTGGCCCCCAATCGACACCCGGGGGCTCGTTTTGCTCTTTCCCATGGCAACGTGCAGCAATTTTGCTGCGGCCCTGCATTGATATCCGTTCAGCTGCCTCCAGGAACGGGCTACAGCTATTTTCGCTTAATTCCGGCCAATTAGAGGGCTGAATTCCTCCCCAAAGATGTATAAATTCTTACTTCTCCCTACGGCATACCTCAAAAAACCCATAATTCCTACATAAATAAACATTGCAATGCTCACAGTCAGGCATACTCTCGTGCCTCGAGCTTTGCCTGCTCTTGTTAGCTGCAGTTTGAGCTAGTGCAAATCGTTTTTAGGCCGGTCTCCGAATCTCAAGCCCTCACCGCACACAATTCGTAGGCTTGTTTAGCTTAACGTGCCCAATGCGAGCTTACATGCACCTCTTCAGCTCCTTGACTAATCTGTGATATGCTTTTCTTTAGATAGACGTTAGAATCTCTCCCCATTGCAAAAGCTTCTATCTAAAGGGAGGATGCCCTGTCTTATATAAAACCTTCGTTCCATTGGATCGTAGGATCGCTCTTGGTCCACCGATCCTCATGACGCGACCCATGATCCGTACAATTTCCCGATTCGCTAGTAAGCAATAACGGCCCAGTATATAGCCTGCTAGGTACATAAGAGAACGCTCCCCAAAGGCCTCCTGCAACTCGTCCGAGTATTGAGCCTATGGTCCTTGAGTCACGTGGGTTGTAACATCTAGAGAACCGCTAATTTGCTCGTGCGTAAGGCCATGAATCGTCTTGAGGCTTTCGTCGATACTCGTTTGTCTTTTCAACCATCAAATCGGCGATTTCAGGTATATATTACATAGTAAATAATGTATTGGAACTGTCGGGGAAGGTGCCCACTGGTAAGGCCATCTCGTACTCCCAATTGGGCAATTGCATAGGTTTAAACATAACCCCCTGCTTAGAAATTAGATCCTCGTTAGGCCGAAGAGTTTCTTTATCGGTAGAGTCAAAGACAGTTTCTGCAGGCATCGTGGTTATTGTGCAATTGAGTGTTTAAGTGGTTTATTTACATGTAAACATAGATTGGGAGTTCTGATTTTCCTGGTGGCAGCTCAATGAATACTGTAAACGATCATATATCATGTGCCTTATCTTACTTAGGTCAAGCTTCGTCATATTTTGTATTCTAGTATATTAGCCTAGTGTACCGCTTATTCTAAGAAGAATCAGACACGCCATTGCCTCTAAGCCCAGCGTTGACATACACCCAATGTAGTTCCACTTATGTCTTAGGAAGACAGATGTGGGAATCACTTGTAGTATGCAGGTATCACAACAACATTGGACGGAAAAGGCAATACGACATTACGTGGGCCAATTGTCATGTATTTGGACCACATACACAGAGCTCGTACAATGTAGAATAACAGCTCCAACCACCTGGTTTTGTCCAAGAACCACTCTTCACCAGATGGGCCGTACCACTTTCCTTCCTAGATATCATTATATACGATGTCGTGGTCTATGCTGCCCGGAATTTCCATATCCGCCTGCTGCTGTTTCTGTACAGTTGCCTGCGTCGTTCATCACTTTCGATCACTGCCGGAAGATAGGAGTGACTATCAAGTTGCAAACCAAACAAAGTAATGAAACGACAACTTACGTGCTCAATTCCTCGAGAGGGACTGCAGTTTCTTGTCGCCGTCAACCTCCCACACCGCCCGATCCAGAGCCTGCTGACGCTCGTCGGCTGCCTGTCGCACCACCTCGTTGTGGCTTGGAGGCAGTCTCTCGTTCATTATGTCGACCCTGCGGGCGTCCTCGAAACTTTTGATGGCATCCTTGATGCTCTCGGCGCCGTGCATGAGAGTTCCAGCGGGCAAGCGGCCACCCAAAGCGGTCTTGAGGTCGTAACTCTCTCCGACTCCTCGCGCAGGACATTGAAGACGCGTGAGAGTCGGCCGATGGCAAGAATCTTATTCTTTATCGTCCGTCGCTTGAACTCGATCGACTCGGGATCTTGGATGGTAGGGGAGGGGAGGGCAGGGGTCAAGGGGCTCGGCGAGGTGGGCTCGGAATCTTCCCGAAGCTCATCCGCTGAGATTGTGCCCAACATGGCAATCACCATGTCTGTGAACTTCTCGCCTACAAAGGGGAGGGACCATGTAAAGACATCCATGAAGTTGGTGAGCCAGAAAGGGTGCGGCGTGCAGTTGAATTGCCGGATGTTCATGACGTTGTTCTCGTACTTTAGCACGGCTACCTTATTATTATACATATCGAGGTAGTTAGGCGCCGAGAAGATGGTTATTACACTAGGGAAGCCTGTCATCCGAGTCTTGCGGTACATGCGGTACCCGGCGTCTTATGCCTCGTGCGCCCGAATAATGGAGAGAAGGTTGTTCTTCTCCAGGAAGTTGCAGGCGGCCGAGTACGAGGAGAAGTATGAGCAGCCACGAACGTTATTATGATGGAAGTACTCAGTGTTTCTCTCCTGGCCAAAGTTCTCCAGAGGATCAGCCCAAAGTAGGTCGCACATCAAGCCATGGGTGGGCGGCTCGCGGAAACGATCGATCTACGATATAGACTAGCGACGCCCCGGCCCCCCTCGCGGGGCATTGGGTAGAGGAGAGAGAGAAGGCAACTAACCTCCCGGAGGTCATCTAAAGTATGCAATTCCGGGCTCAGCCCGCCGTGGACGCACAGAAACTGCTTGTTCATGAGAGCGGCGAGCGGGAGAGCACAGAAGGATTCCATGCAGGCTTCGTAGACGGCCTCGGAATACTTGCGCTTGCAATCTGGCTTGAAGGTGAAGTACTCGGTCAAGTGGCGACACTCGTGGTTTCCGCGCAGCAGCTAAATGGTGTCGGGGTAGTGTATCTTCAGCGACCAGAAATACAGAACACATTCGACACTGAAGTAGCCGCGGTCGACGTAGTCACCAAGGAAGAGGTATCTTGTCTCGGCTGGGTCGCCACCAACTTCAAAGAGCTTCATGAGATCGTAGTACTGACCGTGGATGTCGCCGCAGACGGTGATGGGCGCATCCACCTCCAGGAAGTTAGGTTCGGCGCGGAGCAGCTCGGTGCCTTTCCCAGGTATGAAAAGAGCCTGCTCCTCGGTAAGGCGGCCCTCACGGTAGAAGTGTTGCTTTAGGAAGCGGATGTTGGGCTTCTCACGAAAATATATTGGGACGGAATGGAAGTGTTAAGCTCCTTATTGCGGGCCGAGATTAACAGCTTTCGCTAGGAATTTAAGGCTAGTATAGCATGCCCATAGTGGTGACGAGTAGCTTTACGGGGGAGTACGATAAAATAAAAAACACTTGCTATGACAAGCCTCGCGCTGCAAGATTAACACTACGAATTGTTTCCGTCCCGGGACCGTATTTCACCACTGGGAAGAGAACTCTCTGTGTCAGACATCAAGCATTGGGCAGAGACTTTACCGGTTTCTATCCTATGAAGCCAGAGTGAGGATCGAAAAGTTTTACTATGTAACACCAAGATGGACCCCCAAGTAGAACCACGAATCGGCGCCACTTCCACAAAATCCACTTTCTCTCGTTGAGATCTTGGTTCCGCAGTCCTGCACATCACACAAGCTACCGCGTATGGCGCAAATAGCCTTCCATGGAATGATAACCTGGCAAATCCAGTGAGAAAACGAGGCATGAAGCATCTTGGCCTCAATGTACCTTTTGAAGTAAGGTTTAAAGCCCCTTCTCATCATTTTAGAAGAAAGTATGATGTGCGGAGCTAATGCAGTTAATCAACTTCGTCATTCTTTAACGCATTAAAACGTATGACTTCTGCGAAATTTATCAGCGGTTCCATCCTGGAGAATAAGTATAAAATCACTTTCAATTCCCAGCTTATCACTCTTTCTCCAGCACTACATCATCCTCTACCTCCTCACAAATGCTTCACTCATACAACGAACTCCGGCTTTCGCCCACTACGAGCAAACGTGAAGTTCCCTCTCGCCTTCTTCGCTGCTTTCGTAGCGGCGGTCGTAGCCTCTATGTGGCCCTCCGTCAGCCCACCTTCATTCCCAGGCCAGCTCCGACTCTCACTACCATCAGCCGATCGCCTTTCCTTAGCCAGCCTTCTGCGCCAAAGGGTACCTTTATGCCAATGGAGGTAGCGGTTACGATGTAATTCCTTCAAGTCAACTTGCTGAAGTATCTGAGAGTGTACTAATTGAGGAAAGAGGATCAGCTAGACACAAACACTGCTCCTACTCATCACGACCACTTCCACCTCGTCAGAAGTTTGATCCGAGAGTGTGTATTTTCCGCCGACATGTCTCTTTTTTCTATTGTGCGAAGTGTGAGGTTCAGAAACTTGGGGAGAGTTGTTCAAACGAAAAAGGGAGGCTGCCTTGTGTGATGTCATACTCACTTCAGAATAAAAATGCCCTGGCCAGGTTTTACATCAGTCTACACATCTATTATAATATCTTTCACTGTTCAACCTTTGACTACTTCCTCGCCTGACTTCAATCACGATTGAGTGGAGGCCGTACCAGAACACTCACCCTGACTACCGACCGCCGCTATACTAACACAGCCTCAAGTCTTTGAACGTGCAGCAGCCCTCTCTGTAATCGCTCTCCTCAGCTTCTCATCTCCCAACCCAACCGGGCTCCCAACAGCGGCATTCTATGAACATGATTAGCCCCAATTCAACTTCCCTGCTCGTGACATGAGACTTACAATCACCCATCTCGGCGCAAATGTCGTGATCGCCCACGCTATCGTCGCAATGCTGCCTTTAAATACCTCTACATTCCCCGGCTTCTCAAGAATACTCTTCGCCGCCGCTTTGGCAAAGACTTCTGCCTTTTGTTGAGTTTCAGCTTCCCTCGCTCTCGTTTGTAAGAAGGGTTCCAAAGGTTTATAAATCGAGGTTTCATCCATCGTAGGTACGGTAACCAACCCAGTCGCCACCCTCCCGCTAACCAGCTCAATTACTTTCACTCCCAGTGGCTCGAGTTCAATACGCAAGGTGTGCGAGTATTGAGACACCGCAGCTTTCGACGCGTTGTAAGCGGCGGTGAAGGGGAGTGGAAGCGATCGGACCATGCTCCCATGATTCACAATTGTTCCTCCACCGTTGGCGGCAATCAAGAGAGGTATGAATTCGTTGATCATTGCCATCACGGCGAAGACGTTAATATCAAACAACGCCTTCACCTTGTCGATCTCTGTCTCGATGGCAGGTTTCTCGAGATCTGTAACAAATCAGAATAAATGCCTCGCAAGGTAAGCTTCTCAAGGGGGGTGTATACATGTCCCTGCATTGTTAACTAGAATATCTAGTTTTCCACCTGTTGCTTTGGAGATGGCTTCTCGCGCGGCATTGATTGAAGAGGCGGAAGTGGGATCGAGTTGCACTGTATCGATGCCTGCATCAGACAGATCTGTTACCGATGCAAGAGATCGAGAGCCGGCAAATACGTGGAGGCCTAATAAGATTCATCAGTATGCAACCGCTCTTCAGCAGTTGTGAGTCAAGAGGATTAGAGGGAGGTACGACGAACCTCTGTGGTGAAATTCAAGGGCGAGTGCTTTGCCGATTCCGGAAGAACAGCTACACATGTTAGGAAGGTGCATAAATTGTAGAACAGAAACTTCGAAGTTCGAATCCTGTAATGAGGACTGATTTCGCTGAGGTGGCCATATTGGACACTTGGACAGATGCTTGGAAGCTGGAATACTGAAGGGCTGTTCTGTCTGGGGTCGAGCTTTTACGAGATTGGCAAAGAGATGAGTTAAATAGAAATAGAGTTCTGAATGCCTTATTATTTTTTGGGCTTTTCACGACAATATAGGAATGCGAAGTGCCGCTGCCTTCTAGGTTTTGTGTCCGATGCTTTATGTATTAGTGATTAACTCTTTCAATCATGGTCTGGAGTACAGTAGAACCTCGATATAACGATCCCTGCAATAGCGATATCCTCAATGATACGATACGGTCGCACGAGGTCCGAGTAGCGAGCGCACCTCCCAAATTCAACAACCCCACCAATATGCCCACTACCCCCTCACCACTCGTGTTTAACCACGCTCTAGGCTTTGAAATTGCTACAAAACACAATGAGGCGATATGGGAGCTTTATGGCTAGAGATATGTCAACTACGGAGCTAATAGAGCGCTATAAGCTTGGTAAAACTACGATTTATTATGCTTTGAGCATATAACGCTCCCCTACTATAGTCGCCGAGATAAAAACAATAGTGCTAGAGGAATGGGATGGGATGCCACAATATTAGATAAATAAATTGATTTTAAGGCAGGAGCATTGGGTTTAGGTGTTAATAGAGCGTTACGGGTGGTCAACTCCTAATTAAATATAATATGGTCGTGAATTGATTAGCGCGAAGTGTGCCTGATAGCCTGAAAAACACAGACTTATGCGACCAGGCTCGTAAAGGAGACCTCGTTAGTCACATCGCGCTCGCAAGCTCGCACTGGTGCGACGTGTAAGCGTGTAAGAACTTGTGTTTTTAAGAGCTTTTATGTAAATAATAAGCCTTATGCTTTATATTCTGGGCCTAGTTTACTCTTTTATTCCGTTCCCGGCACGTATTACACTTGAAGAACTGGCCGAAATCTATAAGAGGCTTGTTCGATTGTAAGAGGAGCAGTATTACTCTTACGGGCTCTCCCGGGTCTCTTGCGGACCTTCCCAAGCCTCACTCAGTCCCGCAAGCCCCTCACTACCCGTACTCTCACCCGTAACCCCCTCCCAAGCCTTACTCCTACCCGCAGAGCTCTCCCTTTCCTTCCGCGGACCCTCCTAAGCCCTATTCTCACCCAGAAACACCCCCCCCGCCGTCCTGGAAGCCTGTGGATCTCCCTTCCTTATCCGTTAGGCCCTCCCAGCTCTCCTCCCCTTACGAGCCCTCCCGTAAGCTCTCTCCTACGTCCGCAAAGCCCCCTAAGCTCTCACTCGTACATGCAGCTTCCTCCTAACCTTATACTCGCGAGTCGTCACCCATACATATAGCCGCCGCCTAAGGGCCTGTCCTGCCAATTTCATATGACCTCCATACACCATGCACCATTTGAAATTTACTATTCCCACAACAACGGCACCTTCCGTAAATGAGCCCTCCATATCTTTCCATATAAAAAAATATGGGACCACTATATAGATCGCCTTTTTTGTATAATTTTAAAAGCTAGTCGCGACTAGCTTTTGACCAGGGCCCCCTACTACTACCCTATAAATCCAAAGTAAATGCCCAGAAATAATTACGAGAATCTCGATTTTTTTCTTAATAGTTAATTACTCTATAATAAACTATAACCTAACTCTTAAATAAAATCCTAGAATTAAGTAAAGGCGTAATACTTTTAAGCCTAAGGGAATTTTGTAAGCCTAGAGGCCCTAAAGTAAAGATTAAGCGATAAGGGGCTACGTGGTGCGTGTAGTAATAGAGGGAGGCACGGGCCTTTTGAATTAATGATAAAAGCACCTAAATGGTGTATGGAATTGGCAGGACAGGCCCTAAAGCTCTCGTCCCTTTCACTCCTACTACTTACACTACTCTGCTACCCTCTCTACTACCTGTTATACCCGCGCAAATTGCCATGCTTGTCCCTTTTGCGAAACCGGCTCGCCTGTCCGCTTGTAGTACGAATCGCGGAGTCGAGTAAGGCATACAAATAGGGAGCGTGCAAGTAGGGAGCAGGGATGGGGGCGGGATCTGGGCGCAAGTTTTGGTGTTCCTCACGTGACCCTGGGGTTTTCTTTTTTTGAAAGGGTGGTCCGACCGTACGACAGTATTATATAGACATAGATTATTATATAGACATAGATTATTATATAGACATAGATTATTATATAGACATAGATTATTATATAGACATAGATTATTATATAGACATAGATTATTATATAGATAGATAGATTGATAGAAAGCCCTTCACGTGATTCAGGGGTTCGAGCAACACCTGATTAGGCCTTAGATTACTGCGTTTTTCGCTTAATTTCGCTTAGATTTAGTAGTATACTTGATTTACTGAATCTTTGCAAGAAGTAATAAGAGGATAAGTGAAGTGAGGTTATATATAAGCTTGATGCTTTAAAGGCTACGTATATCTAAAGGAAGGCAGTAAAGGTAAGGTAAGCTTATTTGGAGTTCTCAGGGGGTTCTTTATAAGTAGTGAGGCGTTAGGGTTAAGAGGTTCTTTATATATCTTCAGTCCCTTCTATATTTAGTATATGTGCACGTGATCCTTTATTTAACGATACCTCGATGTATCGTTAGGAAAAGGCGCTAAAATTTGTATCGTTATATCGAGGTTCTACTGTCTTAGTTACCCCGAAAGATTGCAAATCCAAAACCTCTGTGCTTGAGACGGAAGAACTGGCATCCAAAGATTTGGAAAAGTATGGCGCTTCATTGTCACTATTAGAAGATATGTTTTCGAGGTTGAGGGTGCGGTCTCTCAAAGTGGACCAGTGGTCTGAAAGGTTATTCCTGAAATCCAACACTGGAAACAAAGAGAACTCGAAATTTCATTAGATGTAACTTGCAGAAGGCTAATGCAAGTTGATGAGGCGTTTGGCAGGATTACTTATCGCGCCGCGTTTTTCATCTCAGCGATGAGTGATCAGAATCAAACTTGATGACTGGCCTGCAGAGGAACTGTTGAAAAGGTAGCAGGTGATGATAATAGGATGGTCCTATAATCTGCTTTCCCTCTCCGGGGTAAAGTGCATGTGAACGAGGGATGGCATGTCTTTAGATCGCTCTTCCCTTTAGTCGCTTCGGTTTAGCGACGAGGAGCCTGGAGTTTTAGCGATAATGCCCTATAAGTTTGGCGCTAATGCTTTTCCCATGGGCGCAACCTTTTGTGGATTCTTAAAAGTTGCGAGTAGGTACACCAAAGCTCTAGTATTTGTACTGGAAAGATGTTTATCAAACGAAACCTTCAACTTGTCAGCCAAAAGCTATGATCACAGGCCCTACGGTATCGCTCAGCATTGCAGGGCCCCCCTACAAATCATCTCGGAAGCGGAAGCGGAAGCCCGGGGCCGAGAAACAGAGGACAGGCCTTTGAAGCGCCTGAAACATAGGGCTTAGTGGAGTTGATGTGTAAAGCTTCTGTAAGCTGCATTTGCGAACACTTGAGTCTGTGGTTTAAGCCTGGTAAGCTGTCCGATTTGGTATAGGGCTGATTGCTTGTGCATCACCGCGTGCAGAACCTGATGGGAACATGGAGCCTCTACGCGTTTCCCCTGGCGTATCCTGGATGCGGCCGCAATCAGCGTTTCAATAGTCGAGGGGGGCAGGGATCAATGTTCTCATGCTCTGCTTCCATGGACTTCAATGTCTTGCCTCGAAAACGCCAAGGCCCATACTTATGCCTCGGACTTTATTGTCCTTCGGCGAGATGCACCCTGAAGGAGACGCGACTCCTCTGAAAGAAAATGCCGACTGCCAAACCGCGACTGATTCCTCGGCTTTATGGTCCTTTCCTGAGGCCTTCTCATATGAATCATCCTGAGAGGGGGAGGTTCACAAAGAATCCTGCAATCCATGATCACCCCCGCTTGGGCCTCTCATGCAAGTCCGACGTGTGGAAAGCGCTGGAGATCAAATCCAGGGGTCGCCTTGACAGCCCGTGCGACCTCGTCCAATATATCGGGCCACTGTGCATTCCGCAGCCCGCAGCAGTTTCTGATCTTATTCGACAAGTTCCTAATGTACGTGTGACCTTCCTTACTGGAGAACCTCAAGGAACATCCAAATAGACTTGGCAACTCCTTCCTGTCAGTTCAACTGACTCAGTTGAACTCAAATGACCGCTAATCGTGCGTCAAGACTTGCACTGAAGCCCCTGCGTCCCTGTGGGTTTACTGCAGGGTAGCTGGTTCAGTGCGAGTGTCGCCGCACGATTCACATTCCTGCTTCAGGATGGCTGATTTCCCGCCTGCCGGACGAGCAATCTCACGTGTCCCTGCCATCCACGTGGAATGGCCCGGTCCAAGGTTTCCTGATAAGCTTTGTGGTTCCATCTCGCAAACGTTCTTTTTCTCGATTCCTATTTTGGTTGATTTTGACCCTGGATTTCAACATCGGATAGAGGCCAATGGCTGAGCTGGGTCCCAATGACTACAATGGCGCACAACTTGCTGTGGTCTCCATCTTTTTTCTTACTCTAACCTACCTTTCGGTGGGCTTGAGGGTTTTCGTGCGGATATGGATTATGAAAAGCTTTCAGTGGGACGATTGGTTGATGCTGGTCGCACAAGTAAGTACCGCTTGAACTGACTTTGTTGACACTCCAAATTAATGTACTTCAAGGTCGTCTTTACATTATCTTGCTCCTTCATCCTCCGAGGTGTGCATTATGGGATGGGTCACCACGATGATAGTCTACCTGTGCCAGAGCGGATTCAGGGATTGAAGGTACACACACTGTCCCCTTCGACTTTCTTATTTCCAACCGAAGTCCATCGTTGATGCCATCACCAGTACCAAGCCCTAGCAACACTTACGTACGTAGCGAACATGATGTTCATAAAACTCAGCATCGCCATCTTCCTCCTGCGGATCGCAACCAAGAAGCGGTATACGTGGACCCTCAAAATCAGCATGGTAATCGTCACCATCTGGTCACTCGCTATCTTCTTCTTCGAGATATTCCAATGCACACCTGTAGAAGCACAATGGGACTTCACTATCCAGAACTCAAAATGTGCTTCCGGAGATTCTTTCGTCGCGGCTGCGTACTCGATCTCTGTTTTGACAGTCGTTACGGATTGGATGTATGCTATCATTCCGATACCGATGATCTGGTCGGTACAGTTGACCACTCAGAAGAAGGTCACGGTTGCGTTCGTGCTGTCACTTGGTGTCTTGTAAGTCCCTGCCTACCGTCCCCGTTCCTACCCCTCCATCACCCAAGCTAACCAATCCCAGTGCGAGTATAGCCACCCTCATTCGCGTGAAATATCTCATCGAGTTATCAGACTACTCCGACATCCTTTTCACAGGCACAACAGCTATGGTATGGACGCTCATCGAGCCTGGCATCGCCATAACAGCCGCCTCTCTCATCACGACTCGACCCCTCCTCCGCGCGCTAAACTTCACCGGTTTCAACAGCACAGGACATAACTCGTCTCGAAACTTTACTTCAAATAATAACATGAGTCGGAGCATGGGTCAACATAACCTCAACCAGAGGAGAGAGGATTTTGCTTTGGCGAATTGGAATGCGTTGAGTAGTGTGACGGGCCCGGAAGAGGCAGCAGTGAAGGGAAAGGAGAAAGGCGTGTCGAGGGTAAGGAGTGAGCCAGTTAGTGATGCGGAGAGCGAGCAGTATATTTTACAAGGCCGGGGAGTTGGAGATGTGGAGGAAGGCATAAGGCAGACAAGAACGGTAACCATTGTTAGTGACTCGCAGTCGAGGAGTGGGAGCAGGTCTCGCCAATAGCGACGAAATTCTAACATATTTTGCTTTTCCGTCTTGGTTAAGAGACGCTCATGAAAGTGAAGACGGTGATTTGCGGGGTCGGCGAGCTGAAGCCAGCGCTGAGAATGCCGAACTGAACTTTCCATTCTATAAGTTGCAATCTCTTCAACTATCGGCAGTATTTTCTCTTCTTCAAAAACAGGCGCCATGTCTACTATCACCAAAGTCCTATCCCGAAGATGGCGGACCGAGAACCTAGAAGCTGTGCCAGAACATGACCCATCGTCGCCCCGCGAACCCTGTAAACACTTCAAACTTCAAGTACCTCATCTTCGAAATCCCTATCTCGGTTGTCTCGGAGGTGATCCCCTTAGATTTCTACTCTAGGATCCTGGGGAAACAGCACTGTGCATTCTCTCGTCTGATCAAGCGCACGACTGACAACAACTGTGGGGCTAATACACCTCCGATCGAACATGCGGGCAAGGCTGTTATGATCTCGAATCTCGATTGCTACCGCGGAAAAATATTTACTGCAGAAAAAGGTGTCCCAAACTCGACGGCTGTTATTGTGGGCGAATCCAGGTCCGCTCTGGAAACGGACAACGTCACCGCTGGAAGCTCAGCACGTCGTTGAGGCCAGCTGGTCCATAGCGACGGAAAGGGACGATTGATTCCAGTTTCCTAGATCGACATCCCCTTTCCACTATTCTGGGATAGAATGTGCCGGAAGAGTCTTTCTTACCTCACTTCATGACGATCATTCCTGTTGAACTAGCTAGCTTGGCTAGCATCCATTCCTTCCACACCAGATTCAACCACTAGTCAGTTCGTCCTATAATTGGGTATTGCTTACCTCGGAACACACCAATCATTTATTTGTATCGCCATTCGATTACATTTCTTAATCGTTAAGGAATCTGATTAATAATCACACCACCATCAGGTAAGTGCAGGGCATAGATCACATGGTGGGTTGGGAATCAGGAATATAGCTAGGGAACCATTCCCACTGTTTTTATGGAATCACTCTCCTCTATCTAGTCAAAAACTAGTTACTCTACAGATTGTCAACCTCCAATATATCGATTTTCCACCGATAAATCGATCCCAGTTCAATATTTCCATGGAAAGAATTGTGCCCTTCTAGTGAACTTTCGACTAGTCGACACGGAGAGAGCGTGTGTATCGTTCCCGCTAACTCTTCTTTCGAGGACACTGGAAAGGACAAACAATTCGAATTAATTCAGGGCTATTATCCAGAGTTGGCAGAGAAAGATGCAGTGCTGATGTACAAATACCAAATACCACAGACGAGCAAAGACGCCATGCGTCTTGTGCTGAAGCTTTGCGATCAAAACCTCCGGGTCGACCCACTCTGCATCATCCAAGACCGCCACGAAGATAGGAGGGATCAACTTCCAGCCATAGACCACGTGTACGGTTCTTCCGTCCTCGCCATTGCAGCCACTTACAGGACTAGAGCCGACGCGGGTCTTCCTGATGTTCTATTCAATTCTTGGGAACCTATACCACGCGTTGTGTTTGTGTGACGAGGGATTCGATTAGCCAATAATAAGCAAGGCCTCGCTTCACCTCCAACAAGTCTCAAAATAACGTCTCAACTAAGAAATGCCATTTACGCAAATAATATAATGCTACATACAATGTGCTTAAGATTGTATTATTTGTGTAATTAGATTTTTATTTATATTCTACTCTACACGACTCAATCACCTTTCACAAACGACGAGAAAATTAACTGTTTGAGCTTGGGCATTCTTATGCTGGGTTGCTTGCCCACGTGCGTGGTTCAGAAACCAGCACACACCAGAATCATGTCAAAAGAGAGCCGAAAAGAAAGGGATTTTACGAACAAACAAAGCAAAAAAAAAAAATGACCAGAGGGAGGCTCGAACTCCCGACCTTGTCCGATATCTATGTTAAGGACACGTGATAACCACTAAACTTGAATTAGTGACAGTAAGTTGGTAGGAGTTGACTGTGCTTACACTACACCATCCGGCCGTTGTGGGAAATTTTTCCTTATTTAAAACTATGAGCAAGTAAACAAAAATATGGAGTTTTATTTTAGCGAGCCAATGATAAAGGAGGGCTGATGTTTAAGCGACATTTCCGCTTCGAAATTTTCTGCGGCATATAACCGGCATCCCTGTGAAGCGAAAATCCCATAGTACAAGTGGAACTTCGACAAAATTACGAATATCTCAACCCCACATAACAGTATTATATTTCGCAATTGCCTCACTTTAGTTTGCTTTTTTTACATTCAAATATAAGTTTTAAATTTCACGAGAGCTTATATAAAGGTTTATTAATTGTATTTGAATAATTATTTGTTTTGTAACTCAGTCCTTCACCTGAGGATTTGTCTCTACCTAATTAATATTTTCGAAGCTTAAAACCATTCTAATATTAAATGACACTAGGTAAGTCAAGCTATGACGGTTATTTTTTTTCTCATTGAAAGGGAGTAAATTCCACACAAGAGAGTCGGTAGGTCTCTGTACTTCGAAAAACACACTTCGGCTATACTTATTGTTTTGAAAATTGAGGCCTCAGGCTAAATATCGTAGACGTGGCATTAGATGGACGTGGCTTCTAAATAGTGCAGCTCGCTTAAGCGAATTTCTTAGTCATTACCCTAACCTTACTTCATCTCAATGTTAAATATCACTCTACTGTACTGTAGTACTACTATAGGATTGTTCTATTATCTGACCAGGTACATCATTCTCTATCTACTAAGTTAAGGTACTAATCTCCTTGCAGTAATGGGTGACTGTACTGGTGACTGTACTAGTGACTGTACTGGTAGCTGTACTGGTGCCTACAGGGCTTACAGCGCCTATAAATACGGGCTACCTACCACTGTAGAACAGCAGGTCAATTCAGCTCTTTTGACCTTAGTTATAGCGGATATTGCACATTGCCGCCAAGTGCCCTCAAGCCAATAAGGGGCCTGAAAATACAACACCGACGCCTCGCACGATTTATCACGTGTTTAGCTGGCACATGCCTTTTCGGCGACATCTTATGCTAGTCCTTAAGGTTAGGTGACGAGTAAGACCTCTCCAATCCGGCTCGGTAACCTAGTGCTTATCTCAAAGATGGGAGGTGACCTGGGAGTGCTTCACGGCCAACGTGTAACCACCTTCGCTCTGACAGCAGGTGAGGAGCTGTTGGATCAAAAAGGCACGTGATTTCAGTCAAATCAAGTCTATTCCCTATGGCTAGCTATGGGAGACTGGTCTTTATATAATAAACAAAGAATGCGCAGGATCAATTGATTGAGTAGGCATAAGAACTGCGTACGTGAGCTTCAGTCCTTTGATGGATCAAAGGATCAATCAGGATCTCGAGGATCATCAAGATCAATAAAAAGTGGGTCTCAAATCAACAGGAGCTGCTCTTTGTCGCCGATGAAGAGCTGAAGCTTCTTAAGGAGATTAACAAATGTCCCCATCTTTCCTTAATATCAAAAGCACGTGCAGTTGACGAAGTAAATCAGGGCAAAAGGTGCAAAAATAAGACCTATCACAAAACACGGCGAGTTCTGGCGCGTACGTGACGCGTGCACGAGCCCACGGGAGGATATGACATAACCTAGCTCAAGACGCACGACCATTAGTACAGTAGGGTTAAAGGAAACGCTCGCGTGGGGATTGACAAATACAGCAGTTAGTCTCAGTTTGCCGTCATAGCAAGAATGCAGCGCCAATCAATATGAAGGAAGTATCGTTTAAATGTAAGGACTGGACTCAAATCTTTGAAAATCTCCGTCTGCGTCTTCATATCCAGACGTAAGCAAATATGTTGAGTGAGGAGACTCGGACTCTCGCCCGAGTGCATCCCTGCAACTTTGCTGAAAGGCAACATATCATAAACCTAAAGAGATCCAAACTGAAAAGCTCTTACCAAAACACAGAGTCCAAGAAGAAGAGGACGAATCCGGTCTGAGTATACGAGAAGCAGAGGGATGCAATAGGTGCTGTGTCTCCGTCAAACATACCTTGCACTCCACCCTCCGGAGTTATGCCAACAAAATAGGTCGATTCTGGAGACCGCATATTCTACTCAAGAACTTAGATCATTCTATTTTTTATTATGCAGCGTGGGAAAGTCATTCAGACACACTCCACGTCCGGGCAACTCAGATTTGCGCACCCGAAACATGTTCCAATTGAGGACCTTCCACACCTCTCACCTTTGCTACACCTTAAGCGCTGGTTCTTCCTCGAGGCGATCCAAATCATAGCCCTAATCCTAAATGTTCTATCATGTGTGGATTATCGCCACATACCCCCAGTTCTCTGAGAATATCCTTCGAGCTTGTCTGAAGAATGGATCGATGACCACCAAAACACCTCATCTACGACGCCAAATTGCGGATTGACAGATGTTCCTGAGCCCCAACCGTAGAAGCTGCAAGCCACTGTCGCTAAGGTGCGTTAGGTGACCATTTAGTACACTGGCATGAGTGTCCTAACCATTTTCAGGTCAGTTTATGCCCCAACTCCCTCAGGATGCCTCTCTCCGGGCTTCCACCGACCGTCCTGGGCCGTGACGGCTCACTGAGCAGTGGAGAAGACTAATCCCATCATTCCAACCTGCCCAACTCTCTTTGACAGCTCTCCAATGCCTCATCCCTTCACGTGGTCCTCCTATTCCTCTCCCTATAAATGCTCCATCGCCCACCTCTTCACCGAATTCCCATCCCTCAACCACTTCCGTACTCCTCTCACTCTCTGTCTCTGGTGCTCCTCGCCTCGCTTAACCCTCAAATCATAATTTCTCGTCAATTGCGACCCCACGATGTCGCCCACAACCTCGAATCTTGGTGTTGTTGATTTTGGTGAGGAGGAGGTTCACGCGCCGCCTCGTGACACTAGTAAGCGAGAATTTTTGATGTTCCTGCACAACTTCGCTCCGCTTATTTTTGATGCGCAAATTGCGACTTAGGAGAACTGACATAATTCAGGTTACGGGAATTGATCGCGTGCGAAATGATCGTGGGTGATGCGTGGTGGGTGTGGGAAGGTTTTTGTATGTCGATGGTTTTCCCGATTCGGCTACTCGGCGAGACGCATCCATTCGTTGTCAACGAGCCTAGCTCCCGCCGCTAGTAGCACGGACCACCTTTGCCTTAAAAAAGTTCAAGTTTGTCTCTTCTTGAACTTCTAGCTGACATTATTAATAGCATCGCCTTCCTGCCAGCTAGTTGCCAAATATCTTGCTGTAGGTTACCGAGCCGAGCCTATGGTTGTCCAACGCACACCATGATATTCCTCAGCCTCATTCTGCCCACGATACCCTCCTGAGGGTGTAATCTTATCTTGAAATCAAGTTGTCGTTTCTGCCAAACGAAACAAGGGATGTAAATCGATCTTATCATGCTGACTGTCTGGTGTTGAGGCTCTATCATGACGCTTCATTGTTGCTAAATTATTTCATTTTTGATTACATGTTGAATGATGAGCAGCTGCAACAGTGCGATATTTCGTACGCAACTTGCTTGCTAGACAAAAAATGGAATTATTCACTGGCCTTATCTTTACAACCGGTTCTTGATGTCATAGCACGTCGCTGATAAAGTACATCATTGCCCCTATTAATATGAGCATTGTTTTAAAGCTTTGAGGCTCCGCATTGTCGCACCTCTTGTAGCTACGACACACTAGTCAGTCTATCGCACCTATCACGAGTGCTGTATTCTGGATCCGCAGGACGAGGTAGAATAGCCTCAAATACGACGATACAAAGCTAAGGGGGAAAGAGGGATCCAATAAGCTGCGGTGTTGAAAGCAAGGAGCCGTGAGTGTGGAATGTAAGGGGTCATGCAAGGGGCCGTGGTGTGGAATGCAAGGATCCGTGAGGAAGGAGGCCGCCGAGTTAATCATGGAGGACAGCAAGCTATCAAAATGGCGATTAATAGCTATAATCCTATGTGTCGACTTCAATCGCATATATCAACCACTCTCAAGAAATGGCCGAGAGGACAGCGATCCTATCTATGCTCGAGACGGGTTATCAAGCTCAAGGGTCTTCAGCAAATAGCGATTCTCGAAAGCACCTGATAGTTCCTACTTTAGGGATATAAACGAGATTTCAGGGTGGCGTTACCTAAGGACCCACTGTAAGTATTCAAGGGGGGCCAAAAATTTGATATACCCTGCTGTGTTATCTTTAATTTGATATGCCCTCTCCACCCGCCGCATTAATCTAGCTAATAAAACTATCAGGCTTTAGGTATGAAGCTGTTAATACCGTAGCTAGTATATTAATTAATCCTATAGAGTATAGAAAACAAGTAGAATTATATAGTGAGCCTTAATTAAGGGTATGAGTCTTGTATTAATAAAATTAAGATTTATTAATTCTCCAAATTCACTATTTCGCTACGTGCGTCACTCCACCAAAAATTAAGTAAACGCGATAGAGGTCCTCGCCTTACTTCAAATTACGATGAATATGAGTCTATTATAATAAATAGATATTTTCTTATAAGGACCTAAGAAATCTCGAGGGCACTATATGTGATAAATGAATTAAGCCTTAGAATTAAATATAATAAAGCATTGAATTAATTAGATCGCGATTTAATTAAAATCGCGAGGTGCTCGCTAAGCATTCTTGAGGGTATTTAGAGACCCTTTAAGGGCAATAGTGATATTCGCCGTATTTACCCAGTGTGTCAAAGGATTAATCATGTTAATCAAATTAATCGATTAATTAATTGATTAATGTGATTAGATTTTGATTAACGTAATTCGGATTTTTTTTGATTAGATTAGATTAATTAATCTTGATTAATCTGATTAATACTTGATTAATCTGATTAATACTTGATTAATCACGTGATAAGAGACTTTCTTGACTTTTCTTACTTTTCTCTTTACTTTTACTTATTAACTATGAAATAAATAAAGTACTTATTACTAGTAGAGATTGATTTCTAATTCCTTTATTTATAATTAATATAATCTCTATAAGGGGTAAGAAGTACCAAAAAATTAAGGAGGTTCTAGGTGCTTCGCTTACTTATAAGCGACTGCCTAGGCCGCGTCTAGTCCTAATCAGGTAAAGCGCCCTCCCGATATAGCTAGACCAAACCTCAATTTGGCCTCCGCCTCGGCTTCTGGCCCATTAATCAAATTAATCAATTAATAATTGATTAATCTAATTAGATTATGATTAGAATATGATTAATAGAAAAATCCTTTGATTAGATTAGATTAATAGCCATTAATCTAATCTAATCTAATCATTTGACACACTGTATTTACCCCTTGCTTAGAATCGCAATCTCGCTTTAGCTAAATCATAAGGCTTTAAGTACTAATTAGACCTATTTTGCTGTATATATATTACATCTAAGAGAATTTTTTTAAAATAATTAATGATATTGTAAAAATCAAGTCTGGCGAAGCGATATCAATAGCTTCATACCTAAAGCCTGATAGTTTTATTAGCTAGATTAATGCGGCGGGTGGGGAGGGTATATCAAATTAAAGATAACACAGCAGGGTATATCAAATTTTTGGCCTTCAAGGGGGGGATAGCGTGCCAAATATCTGCATCATTCCAAGTCGGTGCGTCAGGTTCATTCCCGACAATCTGTTCCACGAGAAGGATAGATAATGCAATATCAACCTGGCCTGCATCAACGCGACTATATAATATACCAAGGTCGCGGGAGACTGTTCTGTCGGATATTCGCGAACATGGCGACGAAGGTTGCGCTGTCGGCTTCGCAGGTGATAATTGCAACGAGTAGCGAGCTCCATAGCAACGCATCATGCTTGTTCACTCCACTCCTCGTAGTTTCCTGTGGCACGACTATATAGATAAAATAGGTACTATCCTTGTTAGAAATACGAAAAACTTTAATAACGTTATTTGACTAAACCCTAAAACTGATAAACAATTTGCTTAGCACAACTTGGTGAGATGTTTTTGCCGCCTGGACGTTTGTTCAGGCCACGGCAACACTGCCACGGCATCGTCTGAGAAAAGACATCTCAGTACCTAAGCCAGGTCCAAACGCTACGGCAACAACATGGTCCTTTCCCTCTCCCATTGTCCTCAACATATCCAACACACATAGCACTGTTGGGCTTCCGCTGTTTCCTCTTGTCCTATAGATCTGTCGAGTGGCCCTGATCTGTTCTTCTGTCAATTTCAGCTCTTCCTTGACGCCATCGATGATTGCCATTCCGCCGGGATGTAATGCCCAGTCGAGGTCATAAAGGCCAAGATCGTGTTGACCAGTCTTTTCCCGGTACCGGCCGAAGCATTTTTCAAACAACGGCGGGACTGCCTTCTTGGTAAGATTGGGAACCTGGCGGGTAATAATACTCGAATATCCGGTGGTTCTAAGCACGGCGCCCATGTTTTGCAGGTACCTGGGGTAACAGCACGTTCCCAGTCGAGCAGCTGGAACTTGGCCCGGTCAACGTCGTCCAGTCCGTACCCATTGCACAGGACGAAGGCACCCGCCGCGTCGCTGAAGAGCGACCTGCAATGTCCATATTCTCCAGATCTGTAGCTGTCTGGGCCTCGGTGTACTGGTGCCTCACGTATGGGGTGTTCAGCTCGCAGGAGAAACATAAGATGCGTGCAGGTTTCTTGAGGAGCGTAGCTCCACAGGCGACTTCGGCGGCCACGCGCATCACACTCAGGCCCCCGGCGCAGCCCACGCCCTGCAGAAATATATTCTCCGCATCATAGCTGAGTCCGAGCTTGCGCGCGACTAGGTAGTCGTAACCCGAAAAACTTTGGACACCTGAGTTAAAGGCAACGGTGTGCGTGATGTCTTCAGCAGCATCGCCGGCCCATTCGCGCAAGGCTTTGCGGCACACCTGAGCCGTCAAGTCGACGCCGTGTTTGCGGAACCAGTGGTCTAGGTCTGTAATGGTCGGGATCTCTTCCTGGCAACCGAACCCGGTTTCCATGTTCAATGTAGAGGCACGGGTATCGATCCCGCAGTTGTGAGTAAGCCTGAGCAGTTTTTTCAGCCTGGCGTGCGGTTTGTCAGTGCGTACATTCATTATTATTATGAGGCAGGTGGCTAGCGTCCTGACGACTTCGCGCAGAACCAAATTTTCAGGAGAGATGTAAGCAGCCGGCGGGGACCCAAGAAAGAAATCCACTTACACTGGTTTCTCAGTGTCATGGAACCTCTCGGCAAGTCTGGCAAACTTTTCAGCAGTATGTAAATATGGAGGGTACTGAGTTCCTATTCCAGTAATCCAAAGATCTGGAACTGGTAACGATGATGTGTCTGGCTTGGTTTTATCATTCATGATGCCAATTGATAACACAATAGTAAGTTAGCTTAAATCGAAACAGAGGTATCTGAAGCGGTCCTAGTAGAAACTTGTCTCATTCTTAAAAGGGCAAAATCATTTCAATTTATAATCACAAAGCTCGAAGAGGGGTTACTACTTCGTACAGGGCCGAATAATCGACGGGTTTGCGTCTAAGCGCACAGCCCTATGCGAACTAAATGCTTTATAATGCCGCTTTAGCGTAATTTATTAAAATTTTGTGTTTAGTCCACGTGCTGAAATCACAGCTTTACATCTCCCTGTCATCCCTCTAATTAATTCCTTAATTCTCTCATGTGTAATTGAATCCCACGCTTCCTGTACCACGCTCCTCAGTCTTTTATAGGACCTATGAACGTCTGGGTTAGTGGGTTTTGAATATACTCCTTCATATCATCCTATAGGGTCTCAATTATTGGGTTTAAATCAGGGGAGTTTAAAAGCAATTCTTATAGCTTGAACACCACAGCCCTAGTCTAGAATAGCTGGAATATCTGGCCACTGGACATGCCGGTTGTTCTTTGAAGTAGTAACCCATTCGACCGGATGTTTTCTCAGTAGTGAATTTCAAAAAGAATTTGCTTCCAGAAGAGTGTTTTTGAGGAGCAATCCGGTGAGCAAGAGCATATCTAATCTGATTTAAAGTAATATTTAATTGAAGAGTCTATCCAGCATCAAAATGGAGGGTCTAACAGCGTAAACAATCAGTACGGGAGGTTTGTTTCCGTGGTGTCTTTAGCGTTGGTACAGAGAGTGTTGGTTCCATGTTTGAATTGCTATAATTGGGGTACAAAAGGCGGCAATTCAACATTACCATAAGTAAAAGGTTAACTTTATTCTTAATAAAACCGGCGCGGGACACTTGCTTGCACGGGACGCTTGCTTCGACCGACTACAAGAGCTTTCGCAGGAGGAGACGCCCCGACTACCGTATTGCTGGGGTTGGGTGGCCTGTGCAACCGGTTAATGCCTGTGATGATTGAATGCCTGAGCCTGAATTCGATAGCCTTGTGACCTGTGCACGATCTGGAGTACGATCTGCTCCATTCGAGCAACGAGAAGACTCCCTCCACTCTACGAGGCTTCCTGTGATCCAACACGACAATTTCAAAGACTACACTGCCATACTTGCCTGTCATTACGAAGACAATTACCTTGGACCGCTTGGGATTTACATCTCGCCAGTAGCATCTGCAAATGGAGACCAGTTTGCAAGAGATGTGTGGTATGTGAACCCGGTGCTTGTTGTGCCCCAACATGCAGCTCGGGCGAAGGTCAGGAGAATCTATATTAGGCAAGAGGTCTTACTTCCAACTGCTGTTAATGATTTGGATCGAACGGACCACTTCTTGATCAGAACAATGCCAGACAGCCCAGATGACGAATACAAGCTCCAGGAAGTGTTTCCCCTCGAACACTGGAACTCCACTCAGAAGATTATCCGTTCACAACTTCACCGGATAGTGGACGGGGCAGACATGGGGCATTGCTGTTTGAGAAAAAGAGTGACACCACAAAAGTGCTCGCGGTATTCGTCAGATCACAAGGTCGACATCAAATAGGGAAAGGATTCGATTTAGATAGCTGTTCTTGCCGTTTTCTCGTCCTTGCCGGCTATTCGGAGGATGACATTTTGTCCAGGATGATGGAGACAGAGGAAGGGAACACATGCTATGGTACATATTGCCAAGTGGATTTGAATCCCGAAGACGACATCAGCAAAGGGAGAGAGACAGCTTTTGTAAAAATAGGGAGAGAGGTCTTTCTGGGTCAAGCAATGTTCGTGGTTGATATTGGGGTTTGCTCATCACGCCTGAAAAAGGCTCCTGCGGATGTGAATGCTACCCACACCGTCTAAAGCCAGCATGAATACAGTAGTACACCAAGCAAGGCTATTTTGAGAAAAATTGCGGATTTTCGACAAAGGTAGGTATATCCCGCCTGAGATCATTATCAAATTTCAAAAGCGTCCCAGAGTACGTGCACGTGACTTTCACATGACAGGTTCGACATCACCACTTCCACTTCTGTACATCGTTACTGACAAACATGGAAGACTTCCCATCACGGCCTTCACTGAAATTTTTCCATGCACAGCCAGCTCTAGAACCACAAACCCAGACAACTCATTATTCCCATGCTTTCAATAATAACACGGAAAAATTATGTGAATCGTGGAAATCCGCGAGGCCGAACGGCCCAGCAGCACGGATGTCACGGTAGCAAGCTATTGGAAGAAAAGAAGCCGAACAGTGGGCATGGGCCGAATTATTTCCAATGGAGTGGATCAGCAACGGAGAATGCTTGCTAGTGAGGCATCTCAATCCCCGTAGTGTGCGAGCGGAGGCTTCCACACCCCGCACCCCCAGCACGCTCGGCAGGGGCAACCCGAGCGCGACAACATTATTCCACCAACTAAATCAACCATAAACAACAAGGGCAAAAAGCTTACTCCAGAAGAAGGCGCCGCTCTCGCATGGGGATGGGGAACATCTCGGCCACTCTTTCAGATATAAGATCTGCTGCTGTCCTCAGAAAAGATTTGGCTCTTGCTTATCACCTCTGTTCCGCTGAAGCTGTGTGCATTTCAAAGCATCATAGGGGCATTTGTTACACTGGGAACTGTTCATCCCACTCTTTCTCTCCGCCAGAGAGCGCTGATCTCGCAACGCTATTCACGATGGCGATCGGCTTCTTCAAAAATTATCGGGTCTACATGCTGACCACAGTGGCCTACATGGGCTCGCTGCTGTTCGGTATGAGTCTTGGGCCCCTACCTTCTGTCGATCTTCTGACAATGCTAACTCCTATTTCTCCCTACAGGATACGACACCGGCGTTATGAGCTCTGTTCTCTCGTTGAAGAGCTTCAAAACAGACTTCGGATTGCCTCTTGCCACCACGGGATTCGCCAGCAAGACCAACGCCCACATCTCCCAGAATGTAGTTTCACTGCTTACAGCAGGTGTTATGGAGTCAAGCAGGTACAAGGACTGGGGCAGAAGGCATGAGGGTCCAATATGGATTATGACTGAAACTAAAGAGAAGAAGAAAAGGAAACAACCAAATGTTGTTTCCTCCTTAAGTACAGACAAGCTTCACTAGCCTCCTGCAGACTTCCTTGGCCTGCCTGCTACATGGCCTGAGGCCTTAACAGCAGGTTGTTTCTTCGGCGCCATATTCGCCTCCGTTGCAAATGACAAGCTGGGGAGCAAGCGGTCCCTCTTAGGATTCACAGTTGTCTTCCTCGTCGGTGCTGTCATCCAGGTCGCATCTCTTCATCACATTAGCCAGGTTTACGTTGGCCGGTTCGTTGCTGGTCTTGGCATTGGTGGAATGTCCAGTATTACACCCATCTACGTGGCGGAGAACTGTCCACCCGAGGTTCGAGGCCGCATCACGGGTCTCTTCCAGGAATTCTTGGTTATTGGTTCTACTTTTGCTTACTGGCTCAACTATGGAGTGTCCCTTCATCTAAAGCCATCTACATCGCAATGGCGGATCCCCGTAAGTATTCGCTCGGAGTTCTTGGTTTGATTCCCGGCGACCAGGCAATGGCTAACTCGTAATAATCCAGGTTGGAATCCAAATCGTTCCCGGGGGCTTACTCTTTCTCGGACTCATTTTCCTGAAAGAATCACCCAGGTGGCTTGTCAAGCAAGGCCGATACGAAGAAGCCACAGCCTCACTAGCATACATGCGCCGCGAGCCGATCGACGACCCAGAAGTCATGAAAGAAATTGCGGACATCCGAGCCGCCGTCGAAGAAGAACTCAACCTGACCGAAGGCGTGACATGGAAAGAGGTCTTGATCCCAGGTAACCGATACCGATTCGCTGTTGCCTTCACCATCTTCCTATGCCAGCAATTCTCCGGAACGAACTCCATCGGTTACTACGCACCGCAAATCTTCCAAACGATTGGCGTCTCCAAGACAAATGCTTCGTTGTTTGCAACTGGTGTTTATGGTACTGTCAAGGTCTGCGCTACTGGACTCTTCTTGATCATTGGAATCGACAAGCTTGGTCGACGGTGGTCGCTTCTTGGAGGCGCAGCGTGGATGATGGTCATGATGTTTATCATCGGCGGTGTCTTGAAAGATCACCCACCAACCAACGTGAACAGTACGTATTCTCATCGTCTCGGCTTTCATCAAGAACGAATGCTGACTCAAACCCCCACACAGCTGTCTCACCCGCTTCCATCGCCATGGTTGTTATGATCTATCTCTACGTTATCGGCTACTCGGCCTCCTGGGGCCCAATTCCCTGGGTCTACGTCTCCGAGATCTTCCCCACACGTCTACGCTCCTACGGTGTTGGTCTGGCAGCAGCCACTCAATGGCTCTTCAACTTCGCCGTCACATACATGACCCCAAGCGCCATCAACCACATCGGCTGGAGAATTTTCCTCATGTTCGGCATCTTCTGTGCTGCCAACTTCGTCTTTGTCTGGTTCTTTATTAAGGAGACCAAGGGCCGCACGCTCGAGGATATGGAGATCTTGTTCGGCACTGTGGAGGCGGAGGTTCGTGCTGCTGATGTAGAGCGTATGTTGCACAAGGGCGCGATGCAGGAGGATCGATTTGAGATGGCGGCCCCGGCAGAAAAGAAAGTGGCTCCCGCCCAGGAGACTCCAATTCGTGATGTTCCGGCTACTGAGGAGAAGACTGTGTCTTAGTCGCTTTCAAAATGGTTGTCATGGGATAGAAGTCAAGCCTGGCTTGTCGACGATATCCTTTTCCGGCCGAATACATGGATCGTAGATTCGTAGATTGCCAAGTGTACCACAGTGTCTTTAATTAATGCAATTCACTTCTGATCGTGTTTCAGATTTGGATAAAGCAATGTATATTGAGTGACCCCTGTTCCTCGAGATTGCATGATCGTATACAACAAACGAGCCCACCAATGGGGCAAATACAGGTTAGCGTGCCCCCTTTCCTGCTTGCGCTCTCTTTCACGCTACCTCCTTCCCTCTCAATAAACTTCTCATAGAATTTCAGCGAGTCAGCACGTTTACAAGTTCTTCGCTGTCCCCTACAAACACTGTATCGACGTCGTCCATGCTCTTTAGCACTGTTTCCAAGTATGCCAGTTTACTCCGCATGTGAGTCAGGCTCCGGGAGGTGAGTTCATGGAACCAATTGAACACCACTGAAAAATGACCGTCGCCGGTTGTGAGGGCATGTGTGAGGGCTGGAAACCCTTAGAAGATACCTTTATCTCTTCTTACACTCTCTTCATCGATTGTTCTTCTGTTTCTTGCGTTCAGTGAACATGCTGTCAGACAGGCTGGCTAACCTCAAGTCTCCAATCCGCATGAAAATAGAGCATAAGATATTTTGACATGTTCCCTCCCCCCTTCGTTCGTTAATACGAGTAGCTGATCAATCGGAACTAAGCGAGGAGCCCGAACCGTAAAGGGGCTCGCACACGATGAGACTCCACTCACCTCTTCAATCGCTAGTTTTGTTTAAGAAACCACACTTGCTAGGCTCTGATCTCACTATTAAATGCGGCTCACTCGTATATTTTCAAGTCAATTTCTTCGTGGGTATCTTATCTATTCGTCTAGCCATATCGCCATGATTTTCAAGCATCCCAAAATTACTCTGCACCCAAACAAACGCAGTAATCTCTCATAACTCCGCCGCCACGGGTACGGGCCGTCGCGTGGTACCCTGCCGCCGCATAGTGGACATCCACTCCTGCTGTGGCGCTGGCATATATCCACCTCTAGTCTGGACAATGGGGGTATAACTATCCGCGCCGACCTGCGCCGATGTCCGGGGCTGCTCCACCATCGGGGGTGTAGCTCCGCCGTCTCCACTAGTTGCCACAGGACCATACTGCTCTCTCTCTTGCCTCCTGCGTCTCAAAAAGAAAATCAGTCCGAGGACTGATAATGCTAAAATGATGATTCCAAATGCGATGCCAACTTTTGCTCCGGTGGAGAGACCCTTGCCCGAACCTGAATTCGATGGAAGTACGGTTGGTGATTGGCTGGCTGAAGTGGACGTCTCTGAAGAAGTCCTGCTTGAGGTGCTTGATCTTGTTTTGCTGCTACTGCTTTTGCTGCTTGACGAACCACTCGAAGTTGAACGTGCGCTTGTTCTCAGAGATATCGTAGTGGGTGTGCTCACAATCACTTCCGTAATCCCGGAAATGACCGTAGTCAATCCTGAGAGCGAGTACGCCGAATTCACAGGTATTGTAGCCAGCCCTGAGACGATGATTTCCGTTACACCATTGATAACCGTTACCTGTGCTACGTCTGACAGCGAATCCGGGAGCGGCAATGCTGTCGCAGAAGGTATGATCAAGAAAGGGGTTCCGTCAATCATAGTAGTTACACCAGTGAGCCCAGGAGGGGCGTTGGATAGGGGTATTTGAGTTGGGCTTCCTACGACCACGAATGGAGTGCCATTGATGACTGTTGTCGCTAAAGTCCCGGTTTGCGTGGCTGGTATTTGAATATTCGTTGAGCCAGGGACTGCAAGGAAGGGGGTATTATTAATCATTGTCAAGCTCCCAGTCAGTCCTAAGGAAGAAGTTAGCAAGGACAGTTCTCCATCTTCAAGAGGGCTTTGGAAATAGGCTTACCAGGAGGAGCATCGGAGAGAGGAATATTAGTGGCTGAAGGGAAAACAATAAAGTTGGTTCCTCCAATATTAGTTGTGATTGCCCCATTTGCCTGTGCTGATGGTGCTGCAAAGGTAGTAGGACCCACTGCCAGGTAAGGTGTATTATTGATTATTGTAATTGGATAATTAGAGAGTTGAGGAGGGGCGTTCACCGCGGGAACAAGAGTCGGGGATGTTATTACAATCGAAGGGGAGCCATTTATTATCGTTACACTGGCTCCAGGGATGGGCTGTGCAGTAGGATTAAAGGGGACAAATGTCTCCTGGGATGGGACAATTAACACAGCCGTTCCATCAATTGTTGAAATTTGTCCTGTAATGCCCAATGGGGCATCCTGGAGCCGGAATGTAGTTGGCGAGACTACTACACTGGGACCAGAACCTTGAACAGCTGGGTTTGCTGGTGGACCAGCTCCGCAGTCAATAAATTTGCAGACGATATTGCCGATTGACTGTCCAGTCTGTTCCCGTGAATCATCTGGATTTGCAGGCCCGACTGGTGCTGGCCCCGGTCCCACCGCAGACTCTGGAGGAACATATATGCTAACAATAGGATCCACGAGGTTGGGTCCAGCGGCTTCAACGTAGGTTGGTGCAGTTGTAGTTCCAGGGGGCGGTCGTGCATTTGTCACAGCGCTTACGATAACATTCGCGGTACCCGCTGCTGTGATTAGGTTTGTGGTGGTGAAGACTTCCGTACTTGAAGCTAGGCTAGTGCGTGGGCCACCTGTGGTTGCTACATAATAAATCGACGATGATTGAGTAGTTAGCATCACGGTAGTGACACCGCCGCCACCGCCACCGCCACCGCCGCCGCCGCCGTCAGCCGAACCCCTGATTATTTTGCGATACTTTGGGTAGAAAGCCGTAGGACTGCTTGTGGGATTCGTTGGGTAGAAAGGCGAAGGACTGTGTCTTGCTATAGTTCCGGTCGATCCCGGAATGGTGATAGTGAGTGTCGATGTTATGTCAAAGAAACTCGTGGTGAATCCTGTTGTACCTGGTAAGGTAGTGGTCCGGTTAAAGAACACTGTCCTGGTAGACGTCTCAACCTGGGTTATCACAGCAGGAGAACCGATGATAGTTGTGGTAATGAACTCGACGGTGCCGCAATTTATGGCTTCAATAGACGGTCCGGCAGGCAAACATGCTGACAGGCCAGGATACTGAGCAGAAATGTCCTTGTTGCTTACCAGATGGTCGAGGACTGTCTGGGGAACATATCCGTAGTCTTCTGTGCCCGGCGCAATTTTCCCTCCACATGCTTCTGAAATAGTCGTCCCCAACTTTCCCCGTGCTGGTTGGTAGATGAAAGGGGTTGCCAACGTGATGATCGCGGGTGCCGCTGGAGCTGGCGCCCTTGGGTTATGATCGGATTCGCCTGAACGTGCATAGATTGGGTTGGCCCCGGGACCGCCAAAGTAAGCCTGAGCATTGGGATTCAAATTAGGAAATCCACCGATGGCTGTTCCGCAGGCCAAATTCCCCGCATCGTCTGTGATGGCTGCCGCTGTGATGATCTTGATGGTGGAATAGACATAGAACGCAGCCGGCGATTGTCTACACAACTTGTTAGTAAGAAGGATCCGTGAGTTAGCAACAGGATGTCAAGTACTTACATAGTCACCCCTCCGGTTACCGTAGCAGTGCCGTTGTTAACTTGCGTATACTCTGCCGGGTGCGCAGCTGCATTGCTCAAGAGAGAGATTGGATTAACGCCAATGCGAGCCGTGGCTGGAACGGAGGTATTGATCGCTACAGTGTTGATTTCTAAGTTTGTCACTGTTCCATTCGGATAAGGCGTGAAACGGGCCGTGATCTGCGTCTTGGTCACGACTTTAAAGATGGAGCTTGTTGTGAAAATATCCCACCACTCTTCGGTGACGACATCTTGAACCACAAAACAGCAGGCTTCGTTTTGGTTCGGAGTGGCAGCTGGTGGAAGAGGGATCGGGGAAAATCCAACTGTTGTGGTTACGATAGTCGGTGTGCTCGACGGGGTCGATGCGCTTGGTGGAGGCAAATCGGATGTATGATATAATGGAGTCGACGGGACCGACGGGGTTGATGGTGTTGATGGAGCTGATGGAGTTGACAAGGTCGATCCACTAAACGTTATGGAAGTATTGGATGAGGGGTGTGTCACGGCTGCTGGCCAGTTAGTAAATACCGCGCTGATGATCACACTCTTTTGAGAGGGGTGCTTACGAGGCGGTCCCAGGTTTGCAGCATTGATCGTCAGAATGAGTGTACTGAGCGGCAAAAGGATAGAGCACAGCCACATCTTGGTGAAGTGCGCATAGAGAGAGAAAGGGGCCGGAAGGAAATAATGAAAAATTTCTACAGTTCTCTCTCGAAGGGCCAAACGAACGAAGGGATGAGAGTTGTAAAGATTATCCCCGACCAAGTTCCAGGCAGGAAGTGTTAAGGAGAAGAAAACCCATCCTCACTGCGGTGAGACGGAGGGAGTGATTCAGAAATGAGGATACCAGCCTCCGCCCTCATCCCATGGACCAAACTCCTTTGCGTTCGAGGGAGCTTGGCGGCGGGGCTGAGGGCTGCGACCCTTTATCAACTTGCGACGGGCAGCACATGATTTTTCTCCTCGTGGGCTTTATTGGGCTTGAGGATAATTGCATGACTACTCGCGTCGCATCCTCATAGGCCCACCAAGGAAACACCCAGCCAACTGTCTCACCAGGCTGCAGCTCAGCCTCTACAACTGGCCTAAATCTGCGCCTCCAAAAGCAAAGTCCGACAACTTGCACGACACTTACCCACGCAGCCTTCCTGAAAATAGCTTAATGGCGTTGTCTTGATCCAATCGCCTGGCACTGCTCCCTTGTCCCGCTGGAACATCCCATGCCAAGTCTGCTGTCTCGCAGCCCGTCACGGCCCAAGAGTTCGGCGACCGTAACGGACCGTGGTGGTCCTGGTGGCTCTACGAAGGCGACGGGCGTTAAAAACCGTCCATCTGCAGAGTACGTCCGTACGTGTGAAAACACCAAAATCGCCTTTTGCGGAAGGTCGCACAAATCCCCAATGCAGTGCCGAAAACTTTCTATAAGGGTTTTATATAATAGAAAAATAGCACGTTAATCTTTTCCGAGATTTTTATAATAATTATATTTGGGGAGAAATTGTGAGACATTTATAACTGCATTGCCAGTCGGCTGCCCAAATCCTCGCTTAGCAAGTTGAACGGATTTTAATGTCCGCCGCCTTCGTACTCGGCCCTTGAATAGCCTTGTCTAGATTGGATGTCTGTCTATACGTTTGCGTGAGAGTTGCTGCTGTCAGCTACTCAGAGTGGTACACAAACCCGCCCTCTGGATCAGTTGGTGTTATGATTCTATTGATGAGATTCTCCAGAATATTTATAGACCCTTTGTCAGTTCGTAAAAGGGCAACGGCTCCCAACCTAATACAATGACCGTATAGGGTCAGTTTAGAGCTGACTAAGCACCACCACCCCACCAAAAACTGACACAGTATGAGCGCTGTAACTTAGCGATGTGAGTACATAGTCCTGTGTGTGGCTAGTGCGTAGCACGTGATAAGAGGGAAGCTCAGCAGCCTGCGACTTATGGCACAGGTTCGTTCCAGTATCCTTCAACCAGGAACTCCAAGAATTTATACTGATTTCTCATACTAACAGTGGCTTTTATTGCTGCTTTTATTCTCTGGAATATCGATAATGAACTCTGCGACGAATTGACCTCATTCAGAAATAGCCTCGGAATCCCATGGGGCTTCGTTACTGAACTGCATGGCTGGTTAGTGGTAACTATTTAGATCTGAGATCGTGACTAATAAACTTCTCAAGGTGGCACCTCCTTACTGGTCTTGCGGTCTACTACTACATCGTCTTTGTTGAACGGCTGAGGCTCTACATTAAAACCACCACCGCAAAAGGATCAGGTGTAATCCAAGCCAAATTAGTTTGGTGCGGAGCATTCACTCTTCCACAAATTGAGATATCAGCCAAAGAGGATTGACCGGACCAAGAGGAGCAGCCTGATTTCACGATGTGTTTCATTCAGACGTGGATAGAACTGTATCTTGTCCAATTGCATGGCTGTCAGCAAGACCCAACTACACAAGCACCTGCCAGCTTCAAATGTTTAGCAGTGGAAAATTTGACTTTGAAAGTTAATGTTCCTCAAGCTTTTCGGGACAGTTATAGGTGTTCTGCGAAACAAGGAGCAAGCCAACGGGTTCAATCCTCAGCCCCAAGCCACAAAACCAACCACGCAAAACCCGGATCTGCATGACAACCTACTGACGAGAAATCCGACGTGCAACAAAAGCGGGAAGTGTTCTATATTTAGGCCTGGTGCTTCCTTCGGGGCTCGTGACTTAGAATTTCGAGCTTGCTGCCTTCACCTACCAACTCACCGTCGAGCCTCTAGAAGGATATAAGATATAAATACAATTTTTCGACATTCATAAACTGTGAAAATGGACATACGGGAAGACAAGAAGTGTTCAACATCACGTGCTAAGGGTTCAGGGCGGTGAGACTTGCGATTGGTGACTAGCGCTGCCCCGCCAAATCTCGGCTCTAACCCATCTATTTCGATATCAAGCTCTCAACTCACCACCCCTAGAAGCCCAAACATCTCGCATTCTACAAATACTTACGTCGCAAACACAACCTACAAGCACTGCGGATCTTCCCAATCCACGGGCTGAAAACCCTGCAGCACAATTGCATCGGCTCCCCACCGCAGCCAGCTCCCCTCCTCCATTCCTCACCCTTCAATGTTACAACCACGACCCTCCGCAATAATGGGTTTATCAACACAATTCGACTCCCCAAAACGAAAGAGAAACCCACCTCCCAGCTCCGCGATTCCTCCTACCCCACCATCGAGTTCCCCGCCTCCACCCTCAATGCTGCCAACCTCAGCCTTACCCCCAATCGTCGCCAATGAAGAAGAAAGCACAAGGCCGCTGAGCACTGGAGGAAGCAGTCCGCGCACAAAAGTCGCATATAATTTCCAGGGACTGCAGCTCGAGGATGCGGGGGATGTTGGGCGATTAGATCTTAGTGGGATGAGTGGGCAGAGAGAATTGCCTGCGCTGCCTGTGGATGAGGAGGCGGTGGTTAGGAAGAGGGTGAAGATACTTGGGAGTTCTAAAGATTGGGGTGGGGATGGGGATGGGGATGGGGAGGTGGAGATGGAGATTCCTGAGACGCCGGATGTAGCGAGGGTTAAGGAAAGGGGCAAAGAGAAGAAGTTCGCGGTTGTTATTGGGAGGGAGAGGATGAATGGTGCTGTGGACCCTGCTATTGGAGAGACGGCTAGGGGACTGGTGTTGAGTAATGAGGTTGATCCTGTTATATTTCGGGGAAGTGGAGGAGGGCAGGCTGCGAAAGTTAAGGGGGCGGGGTTGCAGAGGGCGTATCCGAGTATCAATCGGCTGGCGGACTCGAAATCGAGGGCAAAGAAGAGGGCAGGCACGTCGCCGTTGGGTGGCAAGGGAGAGGATGGAGAGGAGATGAGAGTTGTGGATGAGGAGAGAACTGCGTTAACATGGCATGACGATGAGATTACGGGGCACGACCCGGATGATCCTGATGATGATGGAGAGGGGATTAATGGGATTGGATTTAAGCCGACGCCGGCGGAGGCTTATGCTAGGGCCCAGAAAAGGCGAGCGCAGATGGCGGAGTATAGGAATCGCGAAGCAAGAGAGGCGAGGAAGATGAGGAGTGAGCGGAGGAGGGGAAGTGAGGTTTCGAAGGCGAGTAGGGAGGAGGCTGAGACAGCGAGGAGAGTCAGATTCATGGAAGCTGAGGCGAAAAGTATTATCCCGACGAATTGATGGGGTTGGGTCTGGGACAGGAGTTACAATTGGTATAAAAGGTAGAACATGGAAGGCAACATCTCTGGATGTTTCTTGTGCCTGGAGTTGGGGATAGGGCTACATTCACTCAGCATCGTGCTGGCGTCTGAGGTGTTTTAAACTGCAGAGCAAGACCGGATCATATTCCAGATCCAGGGAGGTATTCTCCCGTCAATCTGCCAAAAGCAATACAATCGTAATACACCACTTTCATCCATCCAATGATTACCAGAACTTCCAACTCTTCTTGGCTGCCTCCTCAACTTTCCTGTCAGCCTCCTCCTTCAATCGCCGTCTCTAATCATCCAATTAGTATACAAGTTTCCCGAGATAAGGGGGAGCTCAGGAGCTGAGGAGCCGGGCTCCAGAGACAAATGAGCATGCAAGCTCCCGTGTAGCTCCCATGTTCAGAACTCTCATACAAACAAACAGCAATTCGGTATAGAAATAAGCTTACCTCCTCCCTCTTTGCTTGTGCGGCCGCTTCCTTCTCGGCTTTCTTGCGATCGATGATCTCCACCGCTCTCTTCATATGCGCCTTCTCCAATCTCCTCCTATACAAACAAAATTCGTAATTGGCGAATGAAGCAAAGACAAATGTTCCCACTGCCCAATTCGCAGCTTTCGGTATAGGAGCTATAGGACAATGGTCTCAGTAATGGTTCTTCAATTGAGGCACAGGAGAAGGTACCGCCCCATAGAGCTCTGATACCACCAATCCCAAACCCACTCCCAATACCCATAAGCAGACTCTCCCTAACACAAGGATACATATGCACCTTCTTGAAATCCTCCAGCTTTATAGTCTTGACCGCATCTGTTATTGCAGGGGGCCTTTCTCGTCCACCAGCTGTGTTCTGTCCTGACCCCTCAGGCAATGCATTTGCACTTTGCGGCTGAGAATGGAAGACTTCGTAGACTTTGTTTGGTGTTTTGACATGATCGGGAGGTTCGGTTGCTCCAGGAGGGGGCCCCGTGTGGGTGGTTGATTCTCATCTCTGGTATCGCCTGCCATTGTTCTGATGTTGGGAGGAAGATTGAAGCTCGGGTTGAACGAGTATCGACGTGCATAGGTTTCTTGGCCGCCGTAATCTTGGCTGAAGTTTGGACGCTGCTGAACCTTAAAGTGGCATGCCCAAAACACGCTAGCACGACGCGCTTTCTCGATTGAGACGCGACGCGACTTCCATCTCGAACTTCAACATCCAGATGCCTTCAACACCACACACAACGAGAGCCGCCCCAATTCCCTCCACGGAGCTCTCACCTCGAGCACCCTTGAGCCAAGTTCGAACCCACAAATACAGGCCAATTCTTTAACTAGACTTGCGCTCTCCTTAACCCCTGGATACCATCCCCTCCATCAACCCGCAGGTCTTCCTGCCCCAACACCACGATGCCCGGACCCCGAATGCCCAAGAACGGGTACCGCCGCGGCGGAAAACAAGCCTACCATGGGCCCCGCAAAGCGAAAACCTTCACAGCATCAAAAGGAGGCGTCAATGAAGCGACCTCCACAGACGAGAAGCGCGAAGCCACGAAACTCGCACACTCCATCGACGAAGCGATGGGCTTTGCGCGCTACGAGTCGGGCAAGAAGAAGGTCGGCTGGCTTGTCAACGTCCATTCTACGAGCATTGAGGACGGCAAAGTCCTAGATGGGCGAGCGGGTCTAGATTGCTATTTTATTGAGGAGGATGGGGGGACGTTTAAAGCGACGTTGGGGTATGATCCTTATTTCTTGGTCGCGGTGAAGAGGGGACACGAGGCAGAGGCGGAGGAGTGGTTAAAAAGAGCTCCTGGGGGAGGAGTAGTCAAGAGCTTGAAGAAGGTGGAGAAGGAGGATCTGCAGATGCCGAATCATTTGCTAGGGTACAGACGGACGTTCTTTCAGCTGAACTTCAACAATGTCAGTGACTTGCTGGCGGCGAGGAGGGATATCATGCCGATTGCGGAGAAAAATAAGAAAAATATGAATGCGATGGATACGTATGCTGAAGTTGCCAGGTATGTCCCGTTTTGTGGGGGAAGAGCGGGAAGGTACTAATTGCGGCAGTGCAAATGCTGGATTCGACCTTTTTGATGATGACCGAGATGATGATAGACGACTTAATGTTTCTGTTGCTGATGCTAGCGATTTCATTGTGGATATTAGGGAATGGGATGTTCCTTATCATGTGCGAGTATTGATAGACTTGGGTATGAAGTCCTCTTGCCGGATCTTGTTTGGTTGCTGATAATTGCAGATATACGGACTGGGAAATGGTACTCAGTCGAGGCGAAACACGGCGTTACGACAATGAAATGTTTAGAAGAGCGGCTGCAGAGAGCAGATCCCGTGGTAATGGCATACGATATCGAGACGACGAAATTACCCCTGAAATTCCCAGATGCGGCCATTGATCAGATTATGATGATTTCGTATATGATTGATGGGCAAGGATTTCTGATTACGAATCGAGAAATTGTTTCCGAAGATATCGAGGATTTTGAATACACGCCAAAACCGGAGTACGATGGACCATTCATGATCTTCAATGAACCAGATGAGAAGGCTGTCATTGAGCGATTCTTTTTACACATCAAAGAAGCACGGCCTACGGTGATAGCGACATACAACGGAGACTTTTTCGATTGGCCATTTGTGGATGCTCGAGCAAGTGTCAATGGAATTGACATGTACCAGGAAATTGGCTGGCGGAAAGGGACTGATGATCAGTATTGCTGCGACTACAGTGTGCATATGGATTGCTTTCACTGGGTGAATCGGGACAGTTATTTACCGCAAGGGAGTAGAGGTCTGAAAGCAGTCACTACAGCAAAACTTGGATACGACCCAGATGAACTGGACCCGGAACTCATGCTTCGGTATGCCAGTGAGCGACCACAGGTCCTGGCAGAATATTCGGTATCAGATGCCGTAGCGACATATTATCTGTACATGAAATACGTGCATCCCTTCATTTTCTCCTTGTGTACGATTATTCCGCTCGGGGCGGATTCCGTCTTACGAAAAGGAACTGGCACTCTTTGCGAAATGCTGTTGATGGTGCAGGCCTATCAAAAAGAGATTGTGCTACCAAACAAGCACGTTTCACCGAAGGAATCTTTCTGGGAAGGCCATCTATTAGAGTCAGAGACGTATGTTGGTGGTCACGTCGAAAGTATTGAGGCTGGTGTGTTTCGTGCGGACATTCCCGTCAACTTCGCTGTCGACACCACCGCGATCGATGAACTTCTCGCAGATCTGGATGCAGCTTTGAAATTCAGTATCACCGTCGAAGAGAAGAAGTCACTGGATGATGTCTCGAATTACGACGAAGTGAAGCAACAAATTGCAGATCGGTTGAACTCTTTGAAGGCAACGGCAAACCGAAGTGAGCGACCTTTGATCTACCATTTGGACGTTGCGTCTATGTATCCTAATATCATGACTACGAATCGATTACAACCTGATTCTATGATCCAAGAATCGGATTGTGCGGCCTGTGATTTCAACAGACCTGGAAAGACTTGCGATCGAAGAATGCCCTGGGCTTGGAGAGGAGAGTACCTTCCTGCGAAACGAGACGAATACAACATGATCAGGAACTCATTGGAGAATGAAAGATTTCCTGGAAAATGGCCTAACAGCCCGCCGCGGACGTTTCAAGAATTGACGGAGGACGAGCGAGCTTCGTTGATTCGCAAACGTCTGCAGATTTACAGTCAGAAGATATATCACAAGATTCACGAATCCAAGACTATTGAACGAGAAGCGATCATCTGCCAAAGAGAAAATCCCTTTTATATCGACACTGTTCGAGATTTCCGAGACCGACGGTACGATTACAAAGGGAAGCAAAAAGTCTGGAAAGGCAAGACTGAAGCGCTGAAAGCCTCTGGTGCCTCTGCTGCTGAGATTGAGAATGGAAAGAAGATGATTGTGCTTTTCGACTCGCTGCAGCTCGCCCACAAAGTCATTCTCAATTCTTTCTATGGATACGTCATGCGGAAGGGGTCTCGATGGTATTCCATGGAGATGGCTGGCGTCACTTGCTTGACTGGAGCTCACATCATTCAAATGGCTCGTCAGCTGGTCGAACGGATTGGTCGACCGCTGGAACTTGACACTGATGGTATCTGGTGTATGCTGCCCGCAACATTTCCAGAAAATTATGGCTTCACTCTCAAGAACGGGAAGAAACTCCCCATCTCATACCCTTGCGTCATGTTGAACCATCTTGTTCATGCCAAATTCACGAATGACCAGTATCAAACGCTCGTGGATCCCAAGACTTTCAAGTATGAAACTCACAGCGACAATTCCATCTTCTTCGAGGTGGATGGCCCCTACCGAGCTATGATTTTGCCAACTTCAAAGGAGGAAGACAAGAATTTGAAGAAACGATATGCTGTGTTCAATGACGATGGCAGTCTGGCCGAATTGAAGGGTTTCGAGGTCAAGCGAAGAGGAGAGCTGAAACTCATCAAGATCTTCCAACAGCAGATTTTCAAGTTCTTTTTAGAAGGCACGACTCTGGCAGAGACATACGGTGCTGTTGCCAAAGTCGCGAACCAATGGCTCGATGTGTTGCACTCAAAGGGTGAGACGCTTGCAGACGAGGAGCTTATCGATCTCATTTGTGAGAACAGGAGCATGTCCAAGACCCTGGAGGAATACGGAACGCAGAAATCAACCTCGATCACAACTGCCAAGCGATTGGCTGATTTCCTCGGAGAGCAGATGGTGAAAGACAAGGGTCTGAATTGCAAGTACATTATTTGTGCGAGGCCCAAGAATGCGCCCGTCACAGAACGAGCTATTCCTGTTGCCATCTTCTCGGCGGAAACCTCAGTCAAGCGATACTTCTTGAGGAAGTGGTTGAAGGAGGATCCTACTAACATGGATCCGAGAGCGCTGCTGGACTGGGATTATTACCTCGAACGCCTGGGGTCCGTCATCCAGAAATTGATCACCATTCCAGCTGCTCTCCAGAAGGTTCGAAATCCAGTTCCACGAGTCGCACATCCGGACTGGCTACAGAGAAGGATCAACGTCAAGGATGATAAATTGAAGCAGAAGAAGATGACCGATCTTTTCAAATCTGCTCCCCTGGAAGAGATCACGAACCTGTTGGATCGGGGAACTGGAGATATGGAAGATTTTGGTGTAAAGTTGTTGAAGCCGAAAGCAATTGGAACGGCCCTGTCCCAGGCGACACAAAAGTCTCAGAAGAGAAAGTCGCCAGAGCCAGTTGTTGCCATTTCAACGAACCCTTATGCTGCTTTACCCGAAAAGATGCCCGATCCCACTAAGGATTATAAGGGCTTCCTCGAGTACCAAAAGCAGAAATGGAAGATTCAAAAGCAAGCTCGAATTAGAAGACGACATCTGTTCGGCGAGACTCGAGTCAGTGCTCAGAACAACATTGGAGCTACTTTCAGGAACCAAGCCGAGATCTTGTTCAGAAGTACTTGGCAAGTTCTTCAACTTCGGGAGACTACAACCCCAGGACTTGTCTTGGCCTTCGTACTCATTGACTCGAAAGTCCATACTTTGAAAGTCAATGTACCAAGACAGGTCTTCCTGAATCTGAAGGGCAAGGAGCTCCCGGATGTCGAGGTCGATGGTTGCGATGCTCAGAAAGTCAACCATACGCTCCCGAATGGACATCCATCTGTGCATCTCTTCAAACTTACAATGGCTGAGGATGTCTATGTGAATGATGCTCAGAAGCTGTCACTGCTCTTCAACCATCCCAGTGTCGAGGGCGTCTACGAGAAGCAATTGCCACTCAACGTTCGAGCTGTCCTGCAGCTGGGCAGCCTGTGCACATTCGACGAGACTCAACCTGGTGTGCTGGGCAAGGGTCTCGAGTCTGGGTTCGATCTTTCGGGTCTTAAACGAGCTCCCGCCAAACAGCCATACCTTGCCCAGTCGCCGATGGCATATCTGTACCTCTACCATGTCGTTGCTGGTGACAGACAGGTTTTCGCGATTTTCTCGACTGCAAAAGAACAAGCTCATGTGGTGATTCTACAAAAGTCGAAGGACTCGGCGCAGGATCTGCCAAACATTGGAAAGATCTACGCAGATATGATGACGAAACGGGAGCAAGATGCGAATGGCGAAGAATGGCAAACTTGTTTCCAATACCAGGAGAAGCTCCAATTCAAGACCAGCCAGGTCACGACGAGAAGGAAAGCTCTCCTCGAAATTGGCGACATCGTCAAGAAAATGAAGAATGATGAGTCGAGGCCTCTCATGCTAGTCATCCAATCCCCACAAAGACGCATGCTTACTCACGATGTTTCCATTCTGGGCGACTTTCCAGTCCTGCCGCTGAAGTACGAGATCTCGGACAGCAACCTGCCGCCGCTTGGATGGCAAGCATTCGTTGCGAAGCGTCTCGTCAACCATTACCTCAGTCTTGGATCGTGGATCTTGCATCTCACGGAGCTTGCAAGATATGGAGATGTACCACTCTGCAATCTGGAACGAGATGACCCACGTTACTTGATCGATATCGCATACGCTCGACGCCTTCAAAAGAACAATGTCGTGTTGTGGTGGTCTGGAGGCCCAAGACCGGATCACGCTGGATATGAGCAAGATGACGTGCTTGGGCCCATGGATACGGTTCAGATGCCTTCTGTGAACAACCCTGGAACCTACCCCTCGGTTTGCATTGAACTCGATGTCCGGAATCTTGCAATCAACACCATCTTGACCTCGTCCTTGATCAACGAGCTGGAAGGAAGTGATTCGATTTCCTTCAACCCAGCCGCGCCGTCAGACAATGCAACCAGCGATGGAACCAGTGTTCTCTACTCGGACAATGCCTTCGCGACAGCAGGCGTCACCGTTCTCCGAGAAATGGTCAAAGCTTGGTGGACGGAAGCCTGCAAGGGCAGCAACATGGCCGATATCATGGTCCAACATCTCGTCCGCTGGGTCGAGAATCCCGATTCGTTCCTCTATGACCGCTCTCTCCATTACTATGTCCAAATGATGTCCCGCAAAGCATTCCAACAACTGATGACCGATTTCCGGCGAGTGGGCTCGCACGTGGTCTTCGCCAACGCCAATAGACTGCTGCTTCAGACCACCAAATCAGAAGTCGGAAATGCATATGCATACAGCCAATACATCCTCAAATCCATCAAAGCCAAACCCCTCTTCCACTTCCTCGATCTCGAGATCAAAGAATACTGGGATTACCTGGTCTGGTATGACGAATTCAACTACGGCGGAAAAGCTTGCACAGAAGTGGTGGAAGCTGAGAACCAGACACTGGACTGCGTCATGCACTGGCAACTGAGCAAGTTCTTACCTTCCCCATTGCAGCCCATCTTCCATGACTGGGTTGTTGAGTTCGTGGAAATCATGCACAAGCTCAAGAAACCTCGGACCCTCGTTGATGGAGTTGAATCCACACCTCGGCCAACACAACTTCCTGTTCGTGCCCTCGGGGAGGACAAAGAAGACAAAATTATCCTAGGCAAGGAGTTCGAAAAGCCTTTAAAGCGCCAAATTGCAGGCCTGATCAGACGCCAAAAGGATGAGATGCTCCACCCTGAATTAGCATCCGACTACTCGTTTCCCGTGCTCCCGGGCTCTCATCTGAAGTTCTCAAACCCAGTGCTCCAGCTGGTGAAAAGTCTCATGCAAGTACTCAGTCTCGACAAGAACATCACCATGGAAGCACGTCTTCTACGAAAAGAACTGCTCTCTATGTTCGAGATTCGAGAATTTAGCTCCGAAGCACGATTTGAGAACCCCTCCGAATCATTGAAGATCCAGCAAGTGATCTGCGACAACTGCACCATGGCACGAGACCTTGATTTCTGCCGCGATGAAGACCTCATCCCACTCGAAGGCGCGGATGTCGTGAGGCCATGGAAGTGCGGATTCTGTGATGCGGAGTACAATCGTCTTGAAATTGAAGAGAGACTGATTGCGCAAGTGGAGAGAGTGGTAACGGAGTGGAACACACAGGATTTGAAGTGCGGGCGCTGTGGAGGGGTGAGAGTTAATGATTTCATGGAGCACTGTACTTGTTCTGGGCAGTGGAGCGAGACGGTTAAAAGGGAGGAGGTTGTTAAGAGAGTTAAGGTGTATGGAAATGTAGCGAAGTGCTATGGGTTGAGGATGTTAGGGGTTATTGTTGATGAGGTTTTGGGGGGACTGTAGGAGTCTGTGTTGGTAGTGCAAGCATTGATGGCGTTTGGTGTTTAGGATCGGATGGGGAGGAAGCGTGCATCTTGCATTTTGGCTGTGAGCTTTATTCGCATTGCCTATACATGAATAATGGATATAACCGCACCAAGTTGGGCTGGCCCCAAAATTTTGCTTTTGTCTTGTGGCTGCAGGTTCTTCGCAAGGGCAAGAAATAGATAGGGCTTCGCTAAGCGGCACGTATTTCCCTAATGTTTAGGCATTTACGTCCTGGTGCCATGGATTTCAGACCTCTCTTAGGCTGTAGTCACAGCCGTGAGCCTGTTCCTCGGTTCACCATTTCTGGAGCAATTTGCCAATGTCGCAATACCCGGTGATCGACTACTGTCCTTTGTGCAGTATGATTGGAGGTTTTCCGTGGGGGTGGATGAGCATTTTAATCTAATGCCCTTTACCATCAAGGTTAATTATATGCAATGCTGACTCGACTCGGAGGTTGCATAGGGCCGATAACGCAATATGTACGATGATAAAAATAACGACGATAGATTGAATTTGCATTGAATCCATTCTATTTGTAGAGCAATTGTCCAAAAGAGTCCTGGCCACACGTTCGTGTTCCCGTTCGCAGTGTCCAATTCCTCCATGGCACGATATATGTCCTCTCGCTATTGCTATTTTGAATCTGTTGACAGGAACTCTTGTTCCCATTCAATTCTTTCGTGTTGGCTGGCCAAGGCCGGATGAAAGCAACTGCTGGAGGATTCCAGTATGGCCCAAAAGTTGGCGACAACTTCCGGAAATCCAACCACACAGCTTGAAACCTTTCTCTGACATGTATCTTGTTTCCCTCTTCTCCATGAAGAGAATAATTCAGTTAGACTCTGCGTAGCCTTCAACTGCCCCGTTTTCAGGCGCATGGATGCGGAAAAGGTCCCCACAACACGCGCAATCAAGTAGACAGAGAAGACGGTCAGCATTAGGAGGTAACACTATATTCCGGCATGCCTGAATCCCAGATAGAGAGCAGAGTTTCCGACCCCTTGGCACTCATTCTTCTTTTCACTTTCTTCAGCCTCCTCATTGGCCTTCTTTGACTTATCCCCATCGGTATCATCTCGAACTTCCACGAGGGTCATGGCACGCATCCTGAACAAATCTGGATTTTGTGTTGGATGCTGTTTGGTGCAGCGATTGGGACGTTGAGTGGGTGGTGGACTGCATTCTGCAGACTCGGTCGACGAAGGCTGAAAGATTGTCGGTCTGGGCACCACTTTGGAAGTTTGGCGTTTGTCAACTTCGAAATTTGCTACGCTAGGTACGGGACGGTTTATCATAATTGGGCAGATGTTGAGGCAGTGGGGAAATTGTCGTGCTGCTTTGAGGATGTGTACGGCTATGTCTTCCACAGGAATTATTGATTCTTTTGGACAAGCAATAATGTTTTCTGGGTAAATCAGTTTAAGTAAAGCATCAACCTCTTCCGTCCAGCTCTCAGAGGCTTCCTTGCTTATTTCAATCGTAACACTTCAAATTGATGCCCTTTCCAAGATTTCTCGGGATGGCTGACAATCTGTGGGCTTTGACGAGCGAAGACAGAATCATTCCAGAACAGCAGCGGTAGGTAGCAAGGAGGCACGCTGACATTCGCCTATGAGAAGGAAACACAAGACCTTGCCCCACTGAGTATTCACGACCTTTAGGTCTGTTCCTTATTGATCCCATCTTAAAATCGAATAAATGGAACCCCATTTCCAACAACGTTTCAAACTTCCTTTCTCATGCGCCTTGCGAGTTCAAGCACCAGCGAACCTTACACCGACTTCACTGCCTAATCTTAACCTCTATCATCGGACCATCCCTGAAACCGAGAATCCAATCTTCCATTTGATACTCTCCTTCCCGCTGCCTTCCATCCACCTTGTCCTTTCCCCCTCCACCTGTCAACTCCCCACTTATCCTGATGTCATTGCAGAAGAGAATATGGGCCAGTGCCAATTTCAACGCGATATAGGACATATTTTTCCCAATGCAGTTCATGGGCCCAACTAGGAAAGGTGCACATGCTGCTTTGGCCGCAGAAACCCTTTCCGAGGTGTAGCCATTTGACGGGGAGGCAATCCAGCGTTCTGGCCGAAACAACCATGGTTCTGGAAAGATATGCGGATCGCGATGGACGACATACAGCGGCGTTCCAACCGTGATACCTTCGGGAATCAAGTGCCCATCAATCGTTAGACCGCCCTTTAAAACCTCGCGCGGAAGGGAACTGGGTTTTGGAGGATTCATTCGCAAGGTTTCTTCGATGCATGCGTGCAGATATGGAAGAGCACCTAATTTCGGATTGCGTATCTCCTGGACAGACTTGAAGGTTTCTCGAATCTCGCGAACGAGTTCTCCCATGGTCGCCGGGTTACTGAGAAGGTAGAAAACACAAGCTGAAAGCGTGAGCCCGACACCGTCACTCCCAGCAGCAATAATCAACGCGGAATCTGCCTGCAGTTCCTCGGTCGTGAACTTTTTTCCAGTGACAGGATCCTTGCTGTTGAGGAGGTAATGAAAGGTGTCTTTCCTCTCGAGCTCCTTGCCCTGCATCCTCAAACGCCCCTCCAACTCCATCCTCTCTGCCAACCTCGCATTCGCCATGATCGTGTACTTCAATGAATCCGCTGCTTCTTGTCCCCCGATATAATCCTGCACCCAGCTCCCCATAAGCGGACGAACAACCTCAATGAAAGGCAAATACCCCACATAATAAATAAACTTCGAGGCGGATTTCAGCACTCCCGGAATCCAGACATTATCCTCTCTCTCCAACATCCCAAAACTCCGTCCGTATCCCAAATCACTAATGAAATCGAAACCGAAATACGTCGCCCAGTCACTCATGTTCTTCGGTGGTGACCATCGCTCCTCGCCTCCTTTCGCTAGGCCATGCGAGAGCTTCTCAGCGCTGATCCTGATCAATATCTCGGCTTCTTTGAGGGCTTTTTCGCTGAATGCGGGGGCCAAGAAGCGACGGCGGAGCGCGTGCTGCTGCTTGTCGACCTCCATTTGCACGGATGGAGCACCGGCGCTGATATCCAGTGTCTTGTACCATGATCCTTTCTTCACATTGGCTTTCGGGCCATGAATGGCAGAAATGGAATTTGGTGAAGAGATTGAGATTGAGTTCGCACCGTAGCGAACAATGGGACCTCAAATTGATATCAGTGATCCACTTTTTTTATGGAAAAAAAAAATTGAAAAAATTGAAAGACTGGAGGAGAGGGTTGTTGAATGAGGTGCGAACCATATTTCTTGTGGTTTGCGTACTCCCAAAGATGTCTGTCACCTCTATAGCAGTGCAGAACGAGAGGCCAATCTGAAATACGCGCGAAGAACGGTCCTGGATATTTGGCTAGCGGATGTAGAGTTAGACGGTAGGAGAAGATGAGGATGAACTAGCCCTGAAGTTAGAATCGCTGTTATATTGGAGACTGTGAGACTTGCGTAAAGGACAATGGCGAGGGAGCCATAAAGCGCAAGCTCCATGTACATTGCCGACGCCCAGGAATCGCGGAAATGGCCGAATATCGACATTTTAGGGGTGTCTTTCTTCCACACTCTTAGCAACACGATATGTTTTCCCTCTGCGACCAAGAAGCAGAAGATGGGGTAATGTCAAGAGTTGGTGTTCAATACAATCTAGCATCAACATCACAAGCCTCTTGATAAGAAGTTGGGGTGCTGTGTCCGCTGATCTTTCTTCGTTGAGACTTCGATTCCGCGTGGGGTTGGACGCATTGCAGCTACAACGGGGTGGAGCTGCATCAAATCCCAGTCATGCATGTTCTTTACTAGGCATGCATGTTCTTTTGCCAGGTATGCTCCACCAGCCGGCAATACACCAACCCAAACTTTCTCAAGCGTTCCACGACGGGCTAGATCGCGGAATTGAAAGGCCATTCGCTTATGTTGGTTCGGAGACAAGCTCATGCTTGACTCTTGAGCAATCTTGATGTCCAGATGAAGCTGGTCATGAAATTTATTTGGGCCAGGCGGTCCAGTCCCGCCCAGTACGGGACAAATAACAAATGTTTCTTGTTTTAAACAGGTGGGGCCCAACGCGGGGAATCAGGGGAGTGACCCGTGAAGTCGTTGCCCGACGCAGTGCCAGCAGGGGGCCAATGCGGTCTCTGAGTCAAGGACTCAATGGTCTCTATTTCCATTGCCGGTGTCGGCGTCACAAGCCATTGCTTTTGTACGGATATTCTTCCTGAAGAAATACGGTCCCAAAACACGCTAAGAGTTTGATAAGGGGTGGGGGGGGAGAGGTTCCGGTCCCAAGTTGTGGGATGTATTTTTTTTTCTTTTTTCGATATGCAACCCGTTCACCCGCGTCTCACGCCAACTTTGTATACGATGGTACAGCTGGTATGTTTTGGCCCCTGTCGACAGGGGGGGGGCAACTTCAATACCACGTAACTCTTGTAGTTTTGGACGAAAAATAATTATAAAAACAGGTATATGCTCCCTAAGACCAGGTGAATATAAGAATACATGTTTCCCAGAAATTTTGGATTATTGTGGTGGCATTACTAGGAAGAGCTGCGACCCCTGCAAAAAACAGGGACCAAAACATACCAGCTGTACCATCGTAGGCTCTACTGGTCAGAAGCCATATTCTCTCTCATCCAAAGTCCCAGGGATTCTTGATTCGTTTCATCCCAGAATTTTGTTCACTACTATCACATCGTTCTTCCGTTGAGGGGAACTAATCCTTGAAGTCATTCGTAATAGTTTACAATGCAACTAGTTCTGAATATTGTATATTTAGACTTTGTATTTCATCAGAAGACTAAAGAGCATAGATTTCCGTGATCTTAAATGAAACAATATTATTCTGACTTGGTGGGGGGATTGGAGCAGTCAGTGTCTTTGAACGTTTGAAGTGGTAACTTAAGTCTGCGCACCAAGCATTGCGCTATGGACCAATCGTAGTACGGCGCGGTATGAACGTAATAACATCCACATTCACAGGTCAGCCTTTGCTGTGCGCGCCACGGGTACCTCGAATCTCTTCCTCCCCGATGTAAACCAATCGCCCAAGGCCATCAAAATGATCGCGCCCACAAGCGGACCCGCATAATTCATATTGATTGCCGTCACAGGCAGCTCAATTGGGAAAGGCAAGAATGTCAAGATGTAGACAATAAATACCAGAGCAAATAGATTGATCGGGAGTCCCCAGCGGCCGAGCTTGAAAGGTCCGTATTGCGGATGTCGATTCTGCAGTTTCCTGATAACGAGGAAGAATATCGGGATAAAATATGAGATGTATAAAGCAATCGTTGGAAGGGAGATTAACGCGTTGAAGGCTGTAGAGGATCCGATGTTGATGAGAGCGAGTAGGCAGCAGATGGCGCCAACCAGTAGAAGCGCATTGATGGGAATCTTAAGGGTCGGATGTACGTAGGAGAATGTTTTGGAGAATGGTAGGCCGTTGTCGCGAGCAAATGCCCATGTCAACCTAGAGACGGAGGCGAAGATATTGAAGAGGGAGATAAAAAGGATGAACGCAATCATGAAAACGAGGAAGTTCGTCGCCGCTTTTGACCGTGTAGCCTGGTAGTAAACCTCGATGATGGGAAGTAAAGTTGGCGTGTTTACGACCTGGTCCACGTCTCCAATGCAAAACATCACTGCCACCATGTACGCAAATTGCATGATGCTGTTGAAAGTTACTGCGATAATCATGGCGTGCGGAACTCGAGTCCGAGCTCCCTTCACTTCATCACCTACTCAAGTGTCAGTACACCAAACCATCGAACGGATTTCGAATGAGCTTACTCATGTGGAGAACTCCATCAAAAGATGTGATTGGAAACGTCACCGTGATAAGTCCAATGCTAAAAGCAACACCTGGGTTATTCCAACCACTTAGGTCGTGCCAGAGATTGTTGAACACAAATGAAGCCGGGCTGCGCTCCGCCAGCGCTACCAAGGTAATGATTGACACGATAAAGAATATGACGTGGCATATGCCACCAATCATCTCCAAGGTGTTCAACATGCGACGAAACCAGAAGTTCCACATTACAGGAAAGACAACAAATCCCCACATTATAAGAGTGCCATGCCATCGTTGCGGCTCATAGTCGGGATAGTTGAAAATAACGAGACCAGTGACGATATTGGACAAGTATGCAGGGCTTGCTGCGGTGACTGTTATCCAGGCCCATACAGTGATCCAACTGTTCAATGTCAGGACCTTGTTATTTGAGAGTGGGAAGTTATGTCGTACCCTTGGAACAGGCCCCAAAATGCAGGATTCGAAGGTGCAAAGGCAGCTGACCATCTGTACTGTGCTCCGACCACTGGATCCCTAATCCCGAGTTAGCGCGCCAAATGCTAAAAGTTGAAGGTTGAAGGCAAACTCACAGTGATGCCATTTCAGCCAAAGAGGTTGCGATTGCCGTTGAGCCCAATCCAGCTACAATACTTCCATAAACCAACGAAGCTGGGCCGCCATTCAGAAGACTGAATTGGAACGAAGATCCTGCAGCTTCCCATGCTGCTTGGAGTGTGAAACCAAAATTGACGATTGCGGTGGGATTGATATATCTCTGCGGAGTTCATCAGAATAGCTTCATAGTAATCAGAACAAACCATACTTCTAGAACACCTCCACCAGTCTCTCCACTTTCCCGTGTCTCATTTGACGTCTGTTCTTCAATGCTGCTGCTGTTGCCACCTTTGTTGTCGTCAACACCTTGGATAGTCAATAGTTCATCCGTCTTCAGGTCGTCCATTGCAATTCGGCAATTGACAACTTGGCCTTGTTGGCTTATGGGTCGAGAATCCAGTCAGCTCGGAACACAAATTTCGCGCGACACAAAGAATGTCGATATGCGAAGAAGGAACGATGGAAAGATCGGCAAAACCTAAATCCACGTTTTCGTCCCACTCCTACTAGTGCGGAGAAGCTTGCGCTCCGTTGACTCCTGAGTCCTATCAGCAGGTCCTGAGTCAGGATCTACGTAAACGGATACAGAGTTGCATTGCTTGTTTTGCCGAAGGATGCTGCAGAAACTTGCGCATGTCAAGGGACGGACCATTGTGGTTGGCTCCCACCCCCACGGCCATCCTTTTTTAATGAAAGGCTTTCGCCAAGGTCGCGAGTGTTCAAGGCACAGTTTACACTTGTCGGTACTGGTAGCTTAGTGATTGATGATTGGTATCTTGATAAGTAAAATCTGCTTAGGGAATGCCCCGAATCGTATTCCTACACGCTGCCCATGGAACGACAGATACAGTATACCCCACCATTAATCAAGGAAAATGCTTGGTGGCCACTTTTGTGAGGTAGTTACTATGGCACTCGTGGAAACAAAGGTTAATTTGGTTCCAGCAGGTTCTGCGCTAACAGGCATAATTGACCAATCGTTCTTTCAGTTTCGAAGAAGTACTTGGTATTTGGGGTAAATAAACCTTTGAGCTGTCACTATCAGCACGGGCCCTAGCCAGGGCAATTGACCAATTATGTACCAAGGATCATCATTTTTATGGAGAAAAACCTGCTAGAATCACCCTTAGCTCAGGGGTTTATTTATCCCAAATACCAAGTATTACCTGAATCAGTTCGGCTTGGAAGTGGTGACTTTACATCTGTTTCCACGGGTACGAAGTAGTCTTTTCGGTGATTGAAACTTATCAAAATCCTACGCGGGAAAATGCAAATGATCCTATTGGTGCTTGGACGGGATTGCTTTTTCGTGCCGTCCCGCGCATTACCCTTCTGGGATTGTTGCCCGCCGAAGCAGGGAGATAACGGAACGGAGCGGTGAGAGACAGGGGAGCGGGCTTGTGCCACCGCAGGTGTCGTATCCCCACGCGGCACCTCGTCAGTGCTCTTCAACAAATGCTCCGAAACGGTTCCCCGGACCCTGGGACCCTGGGGACATAAGCACGGTCCTCTCCATATCGAGTCCCCGGCCAGTTTCTCTGGCTTGAATCATCCACTATTCTGAAAGGACAAAAAAGCCCGTCTCGACACATCCGATATTGATATTGGTCAGCTAAATCTACCAAAACAACATTTCAACTCGAAAGGCCATGGAAGATCTTCTCCCTGATGTAGTGGTTCCAAACATCCAAATAAGCTTGGAACCACCGAGCTGGTTCCGAGCGCCGACTGTCGGGTTCCCTACTCTGACCCCGGTTGAGTGGTCACATAGCGGAATTGGCTCATTTCTTATTCCCCTATCATGGGCTGCGCGGGATGTGCACTCGCATCGCGTATTATGACCCAAAATAGCCATCTGAGATCTTCAGCCCCTGGCACTCTGAAGTCCACAGCGTCTCGGAATATCAACTACTGTACCCTTCTGCGGTTCTGAGGTACGGATTGTGTTCTGTTACTTTATATCGCTTCCTACTCTTCTTCCAGGCTCAGGGTCGTTCAATGTGCCCGTCAGTTTACAGACATGAGCGAGAGACTCCCGCCCTTCTTTCGACTCACTGAAAATGATCAAAGCGGAGTTGCAGCCGTTGTAGCATTATGCACCATCGTCATCACTTCCAATATTTCTGCCCTACGGTGGTTTGTGGCATCACGACAACACATCGAATTCCAGCGAGATGATGCGACTTTCTACTTGGGAAGCGTAAGATCTCTTTTGACATACATTCTTGAAGTACATTGACTAAGACATCATAGTTTCTAGCGAGTGCCACCTCAATTTGCATTTACAGGGCAGCCTTAGTTGGGCTTGGGAAGCATATCGAAAGTCTTGGCCAACAAAACCTCAACTCGTACTACAAAGTCAGCATTTTAATTTCAATCGGTTTCTTGGGAAAGGCGCTCTTGCTAATTTCTCCGCAACAGCTGATCTACACCACCCAACTTCTCAGCATTGCAAGCATGGTTTTCTCCAAAATCTCGGTGGTTATGCTCCTCAAACGGATAACCCAAATCGTTAGCAACAGCTATAAATTTAGCCTGGCCATGGTTGGCGTCTGGGGAATTTTCTCATTCTTATCACTGGCATTTCAGTGCCAACTACCAAAACCTTGGGTTTTTGTGCCATCACAATGTAATACTCATGGGCTTCTACAGTATCCTGTCATCATACTTAATATTCTCACGGATGGAATCCTTGCCACGAGTATGCTGCCTACCATTTGGAAACTTCAACTACGGAGGAATATAAGGGTGACTGTTATGCTTCTGTTTGGGATCAGGCTGTTGTAAGTTCACTCTTCTAACAATCAGGACAACTGTCTAAACACTTCAAGGGTTTCAATTATTGGGATTGGTGACCTGGTGGCCTTGATCAATTCCATCAACGACCCAGACCAGACATGGGCATACCTAACAAGATCGGTATGGTTAATGTACGCACGCCCTTCCTACAATTCCTTGTATTTGTCTGTACTTACATGTTACCAGGCTTGTAACCCACAGTTCGGTGATCACTGCAACAATTCCGCGAACCAACTCCTTCTGGGCTTCTCTTCAAACCGGGAAAGCGGGAACAGCAATTACAGACCAAGAATACGAGCTTTCTGGTGGTAGCCATGTCTCCCGCTCACACGCCGAAATATCGTCCTCTCGAGGACCGTTCTCAAGACTGGTACACAAATCAAAGATAGGAAGCGATGGAAAGGGAACCTGTAGCCAAACCAATGATGAACGACGTGTTGGCCGGAGTCGTGGCAGTGGTGGTGGCGAAGAAGGCAATCTGAGACTTGTGCCGCAGCATCATACGAATCTGAGTACGACGGTGTATAGTGAGGGCGTTGGGGGTGAAGTAGTGATGGGAAGAAAAGATGATGATGATACCAGCCAGAGTAGTTTGAGGCAGAATAGTACAGCTGGATTTGGTGTGTGGAGGGAGAGGGAAGTGGTGATGGAGGTTGAGTATGTTAGGAATGATCATATGTTCCAGGAATTACACCGGTAAAGTTACGGTTACGATCATGATGTATTTTTGGTTAAATTAACAATTCACGATACCATCGCTCTTAGTATCTTTTATCTATTTTCCCGAAGCCTTGAATTCCTTTTCTCACCTGGGCCTCCCTTTCTCGCTTATTGCTCAGCGGCAGAAAAGCAATCGCAGTGCAGGTGCGGACCTGAACTGGGAGCTGCAGATATGTTGTGCGTCACTCCTTGCGAAACAAGAGACACCAGTACTCAATTCCATCTATCCCGCAACTCAGCACCAACAATCTGCTACCCCACGCTTCAAGGCCTAGCCGTACCACCCAACGGATACCATTCCGAGTCACTCTTCTTTCCACGCTTATCCAACCCCAACATGGCACTCGGATGCCAGAGGACAAAAATTGCAACGGCAATAAACATCAAGGCGGCATCGAAAACGTACAAAAACACCTCGTGACTCAAAATATATCCACCAGTCCCCTGGGCGTACTCTATCACCCTCACCACGCTTCTGACCATAATAAGCAGACTCGCGGCATACAATACGTACAGCGCCTGTTGCCAATTCAAATGCGGGGAGAGCGAGGTTGGTGTAGGGTTCCGATGGATTCGGGTGTGGAAGAGATACGACACTACGATGAAGAGCCCGAAGAAGACGATCTGGATGAAAAGGCCGACTAGGATTAGGTTCTCCCCCAGTTTGAGGAGGGACCCTTTTTTGGATGCGAGGAGAGCACTCCCTGTTGCGTCATTAGCATCACCGAAAGACAGAAAGATGAGAAGGGCGAGGATAAAAAACCAAAAACACACCTCCGGCCAACACGAAGAAGCTCAGCACGTCTCCAAACACAAAGATCTTAGTCAACCATTTCTTCCTAATGAGGCTGAAAGCCTCTCCATCAGTCGCCAGAATGATCCTCCCTAGAATCATGTAAATCGTGGCCGCCACGAGTGCCGGTGCCACCAAAATCGTCAGGGCTTGCACGATATAGGGACCTTCGGTCCAGTCTGGTGTCTCCTGTGCTGATTTGACGCGCGCGACGTAGCCGATACATTCCAAAATACCGCCGATTATCATAGGGAAGAAGAACCATGCTCGGTGGCGGAAGACTTTGATGAGGTGGGTTAAGGAGACAACAACAAACAGGATTGCGACGATTGAGGCACCAATTTTGGTGGGGTTGTAGTTGTAGTAGTCGGGGGTGGAGGCGGTGGCCACTGTGCTGGTTACCGCGGCTCCGGAGGCGGTTGGTGTTGCCATCTTGGTGGAATGCGGTGGTTGAAGACAATCTAACAAGCCGAAGAGCCTGTCAGGGATTTTCTAATTCAATAAGAGATGATAACACACCCAGCTTACATTGATTGTTCGAATTCGTCACGGCAGAGGACAAGTTTCGTGCGAGATGATGGCGGAGATGGGGAATTATTATGAAAACTGGAAAGGAATTCAGTTCGGTTAAACAGCGTCTGTAAGTGCAGAATGGATACACGAAGCCAGCAACTATTATATCCCCGCACCGAGTACCTGACTCTTTATAAGAAAAGGTCTTGTATTTTTTTAACCTTGTGCGCCAGTCGGGCTGTGCAAAGGGCGTCACTCATTTTCTGCGACAAAGCAGAAACCTGGGTGAGTGCCCAATAATCTTATTCTTAATCCCTACTTCACAGGATGTTGTGTGTAAATCCAATACGAGATTATTGGGTCGCATTCTGATTCGCGGGCCCCTGAGCTCGCTAAGGCCGAAAAGGGGCTTAGCGAAGCATCGGCAAAAAAGTGACCGGAGCGGAATTGTGCAAGACTGATCATTTCAACAGAATACCAGTTGATGGGCTGCATGCTTGAGGCTGAGTGCCCTTGTAAGACCTAGGTTAGCTGATGGGTACTGGTCCGGCTGACTCGGGCATGCCTTTATTGAATTCGTCATCAACGTCGCCAAGTTCCACACGGAGTACTTCGTATTTCAGTCCATTCTATTGGCCGAAGTCTAAATCATCGTTCGTCCCAAAATACGAAATTTGGTTGGTCTCCGCTATCACAGGCTTTTGCATTTCCGCCAACTCCAACGTCCCCCTTTTCCAAGACCGCGCTTGGACAGTGGGGCACTTGAAACCCCTCCGTGGCGGGTGGCTGTGCCCATAGTCGCGTATTATTCCCGGCTTCATGTGTATACGACGAATACGAAAACACATATCCAGAACCTGTACCAGCGCGTTGTACGGGGAGTTTGCATGCCCACTGTATAACACTGCATTGGCTCCAAGACTGAGGCTTCAGACAATTGAGCCCTCGTACTACTCCTCCTTGCTGCGAAAGCCACAGCGAACATGGTACCTGATAGCTGACCTCATCTCCTAGACTCCTAATGCCCTCGCGAGCTTCACACCTTACATCTCGCCGCGGCTGCCAGCAATGCAAGAAACGGCGAATCAAAGTACGTGGTATATACAAGCCTCCCTGTCGTACTCGTCTTTCTATCTCCATCTTTCTGCAATTCCCCATGTCCCTGCCCCCGCATCCCACTCAATATCACAGCTAAATCTTTCAGTAAGTGCGACGAGACCCACCCTATCTGCCCTGGCTGCACCAAACATGGTATCTCCTGCTCCTTTAACACACCACCGCCGCAAACTCCCAAACTCCCAAATAGCAGATCCGGTATCATCATCCCAACTATTAGGCCTGAAACTTCTCCATCAATTCACATCGGAAACATACATGTCCCTCACCGACAATGTCAACATCCATAACTCTACAGAACAAAGGTAATAGACACAGCATTCCAACTTGATTATCTGCTCCACGCTGTCTTGGCCATCGCGGCCTTCCACCTCTTCAGTACGGAGCTCAAAGCCCGGGATCTCGAGAGTCGCTCACAAAACCAACAATTCGAGTCTTCTCTCAATCCTCAAGTAGAAATGTACCTCGCCGCAGGACATAGGCACCATAACCGAGCCCTCCAATCCCTACATCTGAACCTCCCAAACATCACCCAGGACAACTGCCATGCTATCTTCGTCACTTCAGCATTGGTCTTCCTCGCCTTCTCCGCAATCTCCAACAACCACGAGATCAGTGTCCCACGTGAAATCAACCAATCATCCATTTCAACAACAAGTCAAAGCTCTACAGCCCATCAATAACACCAATCTCATCCTCCACTTCCTCGCCCTCACCCCACTGCCCATCATCACCAATCCCCACAGCCTCCCACGCCACCCTCAGTCGGGTACTCGAATGGATGAGTCTCCTCCGCGGTATCTTCTCCGGAATCCTCCCCGTCAGCGAATGGCTTGAAACTGGACCCTTTGCAGACATGGTGCGACGCGACCTGGCCCTATAAGAGCGTCTCGTAGCCTGCAAAGTCGATGCAATCACTGACTCCAAACTCGCTTGCTTTTCGTCCTTCCTCTTGTGCAACCCCGCCACCCCCCTCACCACCGCCGACGTCTGTCAACGCGCTATCACCCTACTAAGAAAATACACTGTTGTGGGTGAAGGAGGCATGTATATGTCTAAGACGTCGCTCCTCTAGCCGATACTAGCATCGGATAAGTTCGTGATGTGTTTGAGAGGTGGTTTCCCCGAGGCGCTGGTCGTGATGGGGTCCTTTGGCGTTCTGCTTGGCAGGACGGAGCTGAAGAGGTTCTTTGAGGGCTGGCCTCTTTATATCGTCAGGGCGGTGGAGATGAATTTGAGGAGCGATTGGAGCGATTGGGTGGAGTGGCCTCTTGAGGCTTTGGGTCTTGAACCTATTCCAAGGAATGGGGTTTCGGGGGACGTTGTTATGGGGAGGGATGGCATGGCGTGTTCTTGAGATGGTTTACTGGAACTCTCAGGTATGAGGTTCATATTTGCACCAGCTTCAACATCCTGCCCTCTTCTTTGCCCTTAGGCACCTTCCCCTTCCCCTTCCCCTTCGTCGGTTGTCCTATATCGCCCAATCTTCAGCCATTTTCCCCTCAGATTCTATCTCTTGTCCACTCCCCAGATGATGGTAGCAGAGAGAATCTAAGTCACCACCGAGACCTGAACCATGGTGACTCTCGGGACTTGAGTTTGGTAAAGGGAACGTCAACGGTGCTCGTTAAAAGCGATGGGCCTGGCTCTCTCCTTGTGAGATGGCCGTGATATGGAGTAGCAAACAGCCAACGTCTGGGTTGGTCCTAGTGGACTATGTGTCAGCCTCACCAAACCGAACACAATCCCCTATAAATAAACTTAAGTGTCCTGAATCCGATTGTCATGTCTGTCGCCCTCACTGAATATGGTCCTTTTAGCTGTCGTCAATTGCGCTAGCTGATCAAGATATGAAAGCAATAATTGTCGGACTAATTACTGCCCTCTCCATGAGGTAATGGTTCCACGGATGTCGATCTCATTCTGTGGGCTGGAATGGTAAACAGAGCATATCTCCCATCAGAGGCAGGGAGGAAGAAGAGGAAGACTACCAAGGTGAAGACGGGGTATTATACTTGCAGGTGTGTCTGCCTCTCGATATTGTCTCTCTGCCGGTGTTCATAAGGCTCTGCTAACATAAGTGTGAAGTGTGATGAAAATAAACTCCATTGCAGTCGTTGTATCTGACGGTTCTGACCTGGAATTGATTGTGAAGGCTATCCAGCTGGTGTTTGGACAGCAAAAAAGCTTGCTTCCATGTCTAGACCTCTGGCCCCGAGCCCGGACCGTCCTCCTCGAGTCCTCCTCATGCCTCCACAGCGATATCTCCCATCTCCACCCTCCACGCAGGGCCTAGCTTTGAAGGTGTCCTACAACAACGCTTCTTCGGAACATATTTGGAGATAGCTGCACAGATCAGAGGCCCATTTTTGTCATCCTTGTGGGAGAGATCGATTCCACAGTCCAGTCATGCGGAATCTTACATACGACATGCTATGATTGCAGTGGGCGCTATGAGCAAGACTTTAAGAGACATTAGGGCTGGGGGTGGAGGGATTCGGAGCCTTCTGTGTAAGAATCCGAATTACATTTACGCCCTTAAGGAATACGGCAAAGCTCTTTGATGCATGAGAGAAGCTATCAACAAGGAAAGAGGGGAGATGAGGAACGCCTTTTTCGCACTTTCTCGTCTTTTGCCTCGAAAAAATGTCCGGGAAGCCAGGAGCAGCCGCTGCCAACGCAATAAGCGTGTTGATGGTCCTTCGGGATTTGATCACCAAGGCGGAGGATAATTGCCTTCTGAATTTCCGAAGAAAGGGATGCCGAGGGCAACACAACCTTGAGGACGACGTAATATTGGCACTGGTTGGCTTTGATCTTGACCTCGTTTTTTTCGTTGACCGGAGACCGGAAGTATTTCACCAGATCTACATTGGAAGTTTCAGCTCGGCCATTTCAAGCATGCTTGAAGAGCTACGAAGCCTGCAGAGCGCGAGGCAATTTTTGGCGGTAATCATGGGGAAGAACCATCAGTTCATTCGAAGGGTTTTGAATGCAGACCAGACAGCCGAAAGCAGCAAGTCCTGCGACCATGGTGAGAATGGCCCGTGGGAAGATGGAACGAGTCCATCTCTCCGCATCAATATGATTTCACACTCAAGGAACCTCCCATAGATATGTTTCCCGATGTTCTTCAGTATCGGGAAAATGTCAGACGATGGAAACGAGCCCCAGCTATGGTCTTCGATCATGTTTGGAAGAGAGAACCCAGGAAGAAAGGACTGCGGTTTGTCTGTTGCAAATCCACGAACTGATGGCACATATCACGCTTGCAGGGGCTTCTTGTACGACCCAGACCGCATAAGATCAATTCTTCCCGGAATATCAGAAGATCATGGATCTCGTCGGGTATGTTTACCCACATCCTGTCAAAGCTAAGCATGGAGAGCCGCTGTATCAATTCGATCTCGGGATAATCATCGCTATGTTTCTGGTCAGCGTAGGGTGTCGGGACAAAGCAACGAGAGACAGCACTGCACCTCTGCTCAACCTGAATAAGGAATATCGTGAGGGCATGTGGGGTGCGGGCAGTGCAGGAACAATTATCAGCTGGCTGAGAGAAGTCGAAGATGGGATGAGAGATGAAATGGAGAAATTGCGGACGAAAGCAGGGCCTTTGTGACAGAAGCTCATTTGAATAAACCGCATAGACGGGCGATCATTAAACTATCTCAGAGGTCGAATGAAGGTGTCGTCACTGTCGTGTACGGTCATCTCTTGGTGATGGAAGCGAGAAAGATTAAAAATAAAACAAAAAAGTGGCCCTACCCAATCTATAAACAAGAGAATATCTTCACTCCCACCACCTGAGATCCACTAGAGACTCTTGGTATGCTGCATCCTGTACCCCCTTATATGGGTGGATCACGTGACACATGCCTTCCTCTAGCGCGCTTTGTCGTCGCGTAAGTCGCGAATTTTTGAAGAGCTCGACGACTTTGGTGACCTGACCGAACCCAGCTCTTCAACACCTCAACACCTTGCCCACTACACCTCTATCCTCTTCTAAGTCGCTGATAGATAATTACGATCTTGATACTGTTTGTAAGATAGCTTCGAAACAGGCGGAAAGATGTCCTTCGGCGGCCAAACCCCCACGATCATTGTGCTGAAGGAAGGTCGGTCAACGACGAGTTTCCCAGTGAAATTTGTGATTCTAACAAGCACACAACGCAGGCACGGACTCGTCGCAAGGAAAGGGACAGATCATATCGAACATCAACGCTTGTTTAGCTGTTCAAGCTACGATACGAAGTACACTTGGTCCTTATGGAGGAGATTTGTTGTTGGTAGATGCAAATGGCAAGCAAACGATTACGAACGATGGCGCAACCGTTATGAAGGTAATACATCGCCCCCATCCCATATGGAGCCCAGAGCTGACTTGACACAGCTCCTCGACATCGTCCACCCCGCCGCACGAATCCTGACCGACATTGCGAGATCGCAAGACGCTGAAGTTGGAGACGGTACCACATCTGTTGTTGTGCTTGCCGGCGAGATTTTGAAAGAGATTAAGGATCATGTGGAGCAAGGTGTTAGTTCGCAGACTATTATCAAGGGTCTGCGGAGAGCGAGCACCATGGCTGTCAATAAGGTAAAGGAGATTGCTGTTAATACGAGTGAGGGCAACAAGAGGGAGACGTTGAGCAAGTTAGCGGGCACTGCTATGAGCTCAAAGCTGATTAAGAGGAATACCGGGTTCTTTACGAAGAGTATGTTCTGGTACCTGGGTTGTGTAAATTTTACTAATCGTTGCAGTGGTTGTTGATGCGGTTTTATCCCTCGACCAAGACGACTTGAACGAAAAACTCATCGGCATCAAGAAAATCCCTGGTGGCTCGCTCACCGATTCGCTATTTGTCAACGGTGTCGCATTCAAAAAGACCTTCTCATATGCAGGTTTCGAACAACAACCCAAGTCCTTCAAGAACCCCAAAATCGTCTGCCTAAATGTCGAACTCGAGCTCAAGTCCGAGAAAGACAATGCCGAAGTGCGAGTCGAGCAGGTTTCCGAATATCAAGCTGTCGTGGACGCGGAATGGCAGATAATTTACAACAAGATGGAAGCTCTATACAAGACCGGCGCAAAGGTTGTGCTGTCCAAGCTGCCCATTGGCGATCTTGCAACGCAATACTTTGCAGATCGAGACATCTTCTGCGCCGGCCGCGTCTCTTCTGATGACCTCGAGCGCGTCATCCAAGCAACAGGTGGTTCCATCCAATCCACCTGCTCTGACATTCACCCCGAGCACTTGGGAACCTGCGGTACATTCGAAGAGCGGCAAATCGGCGGCGAGCGATACAACTTCTTCGAGGACTGCCCTGCCGCAAAAACCTGCACTTTAGTGCTCCGCGGCGGTGCTGAACAGTTCATCGCAGAAGTCGAACGTTCTCTCCACGATGCAATCATGATCGTCAAGCGCGCCATCAAGAATAACACCATTGTCGCCGGTGGTGGAGCCTGCGAGATGGAAGTCTCTGCGTACCTGCACCGCTACGCCGACAAGAACGTCCCCCACAAGCAGCAAGCGATCATCAAGTCCTTCGCCAAAGCACTGGAGGTCATCCCTCGCCAACTCTGCGACAATGCTGGCTTCGACGCTACCGATATCCTGAACAAGCTTCGCGTTGAGCATAGAAAGGGCAATGTTTGGGCGGGAGTGGATTTCGTGAATGAGGGGATCAGGGATAATCTTGAGGCGTTTGTGTGGGAACCGGCGTTGGTGAAGATCAATGCTATTCAAGCGGCTACGGAGGCGAGTTGTTTGATTTTGAGTGTGGATGAGACGATTCGGAATGAGGAGAGTGCGCAGCCGGGTGCGCCGCAGAGAGGTCTGCCGCCGGGAGCTGCGCAGAGAGTGCTGAGGGGACGGGGAAGAGGGATGCCCAGACGGTAGGGCAGAGGGGCGAAAAGGGAGGGGGTGGTGATACGATGTATGATATTATACACGAGATGAGACGAACGAATAGAGTGAAAAGTATAGTTGCATTGCGACTTGGATCTTTGTGCAATTGAATTCCCTTTCGTGATAGTGAGCTCTCTCACTAAACTCAACTCTCGATAATGGTTTGCTAATATGCTTGTAAAAAAAATATTTCCCCCAACCCTTCTCCAGGAGATAATTTCATCCAAAATTCTCATCCGCAAACAAGGCAATTCTATTCACCTCCCCTTTTCAAATAAGACAACCCCCCCCCCCCGCCTTCCAAACGCCAATCACAAAAAATGCCGGCCGCTGAATCCCTCATAAGCGACTCTCAAGCACCACCATACTCCCTCCCCACAGTCCTCAACGCCTCCTCCGCCGCCCTGGCCGCCGCCTCAGCCTGCGTCTGAATAATATCCCCCTCGTTACCCTCGTCCTCCTCCCCATCATCATCCTGATCAATCAACATATCTAGATCCTCATTCCCGCCTTCATCTCTTCCCCCCAATCCACTCCCACCGCCCAGCATCCGCTGAAAGTCAGAATCATGCTGATGATGATCATCGTGCTCAAACTCTGCATCGTCGTTGTCCTGAGGATGCGAATGACTCTGTGAAAGCGGATGCGATGGGCTCTGATTGTACCCTCCCAAATGATTCCGGACATCCTCCATGATCTGCGGGTCGAGGGGTAGATACTCGTTCTGCATCCTCGCAATCGGTGCTTGGGCCCCGCCGCCCATGTGGATATTCTGACTTCGCATCCCATGCTCATGGTCTGTCGATGATCCGGGGAGGGATCGGTTGAGTACTTGAGGCGACACGGAGCCTTGTCCCGCACCTTGAAAGCCGTCGTGTGAGGAGTCGCCGGTCTGGTGGGGAAGGGAGAGGACCCGTCCTGCGGCACTGACGCCGCCTTGGCCGGTGGAAGAAGGGGGGAGCCTGGGAGCGGGGCGGATTACCCCGTCTGCGCGGACGATGGGCGCTTTGCCTAGCTCTTTGCATTGTGCGCAATTCCTGATGACGAGAGAGACGGTCTCTTTAATGCGCACCCAGTGATACCTTTCCGCGATCGTGGCGGTCGTCTTGTTGATGCCGCCGTGTTGGAGAACGTGTACGTTCCGAGCAATTTCATATTGCCGTTGCGGATCAGAGATGACCTCTTTGTCCTTCAGCATCAGCTTGTCCGTGTCAGGAAGCAGCTTATAATGTGTTGCCGCGCTCCGCAATCGACTTTTCTCTGCGCGATCTGCGCCAGCCGGATATTTGCCGTATTTGAGGTAGAACTTAATTTTATCGAACCTCTCCTCGGAGACGAAGTCTTCTCCTTCAGGACCCAGGTCGCGGCCGTAAATTATGGCGTCGATCAGTTGGCCAGGATATGACTTCAGGTTTCCTGCTCCTTTCACGCGGCCGATGCGCTTGAATCCTAATGCATCCCAGATCCGACAACTCACGACGTTGGTCTCGAATACGAGGTTGAAGACGGAGTAGGTGTAGCCTAGTCGTGGTGCCCATTCGAGATACGATTCTCCCATCAGTCTTCCAACGCCACGATTTCGTGCAGCGTCGGTGACCAGGAAGCCAGCGTTGCAGACGTGCGAGCTGCGCCCTGGGTAGTTCGGCTTGATATAGAAACTTCCCAGACATTCGCGCGCCCAGTCTTTTCCTTCTGTTACTTCGTCTGGAGACTCGATGTTGCCAAGGAGCATGATGGCGCCGAAGTTCTGAAACCAGTAGGAGGCAAATTTGTCAACGGGCATGGTGTCGATCATTGGGTAGGTGTCGCCCATTTCTATCTCCTTGTTGAGTTGGTCGGACAGGTAGGCGAGCAGGGAGGTTGGGACTTGGTGTGGAGAGGGGAAGGGAACGATGGTCGCGATTGTTACTCGGTCGCGGAGCGTGACTTGGCGGGGGAAGACGTCTTCTGGGAGGGAAGGGTTGGTATCGTGCGGGGAAGGGAAGGGTGCAGACCCAGATGCGCGAAAGATGGGGGCGCTGGCTGGGTCGTCGAGCATGGCGGGCATGGTGGCGTTTGTTTACCTTATCCGCTTGGAAAAGGGGCTCAGGGGTAACTTGATCGCTTGGCTACCAACCGCTGCCTGTGAAGCGTGGAAAGTTGGAGTACTGGGGAGAATGAAGCCTGTCTTCACTGGGACCGCCGGCCTTTGATCTCGCAAAGGAATGTATAGAAAGCGGCGACAGCGATCGTAGGACCTTGTTGACAATTGTAGAAGTCCCTTATTCAGGGGATCGGAAAGTTAAGGACAGAAAATGCAGGTGTACTTCTTGGAACTTCTCTGTGTAAATTGGAGCATAGGAGAGCGAGGTTCGTCGTCGTCAAGCCAAGTACCGTGCTAGGCGACACTGCACGTGACCGGACTTTCTCGCGGCTCCGTCTGATCCCTCCCTCCTACTGCGACCCTTCGCCTTTTTAATCTCCGATTGCAATCTCGTTTTCCGTTCCCATCCAATTTAATTAGGGGACACCAACGGACTATGGCCTGACAAGGCAACAGAACGTTCCGCTTTCCAACTCACTCAGGTTGACCTCTCATAGTCTCGTGTACAATACTTTGTCGGTATATTCTGCAATTCGCATCTTAACATCTCCAAATTCCAGTCCTCTAGTGCCTCGTCAAAAATCTACCTCCTCTCTAGCCAAACTCCTCTACCCCGCCCTTCCATCCTCCACCTCATCATCCCCCTCAAGAATAATCTCATGCCCATCTCCTTCTTTCACAAAATGAGACGCAATACAATTCACCACCGCAACCCCACTCAACCCCCAAAACACCGCGCCCACCACACCTCCCTTCAGTCCAACTCCATACAGCTTGCCTCCTAGTGCAGGACCCAATGTCCTCGCTGCACTTGACATACTCTGCGCAATCCCGTGCATAGTCCCAAGTACACTCGGATGTGGGCTCGCATTATTTACCAGTATCGTCGTCGCCGGCAGCGCAAACGTGCGTCCCGTGACCTGGATGAAGAGCACCACACAAAGACTGATCCAAACCAGTATCCCGTCTTTTTCCGCAGGGGCAGGAGAGCGAGAAGGTACGATTGAGAGGAAAGGGACGAGTATGTAAGCGAGTGGAAACGCGGCCAGGAAGATCCGCCAGCTTTTGACGGTCCCGAGACGCGCGTTGATGACGGGGTAGATGAAGAGCTGCATCAGGATACCTATGACTCCTAACACTGCCATAGCGAAACCCACATCTCTAGGCGGCATACCGAGTCCGCCGGTGAAAATGAACGGCAACTTCCTTGGTGTTGAGGGTGGCGCTACGGGTGTTGACAGGAAGACGTACCAGAGGTTGTTGAAGGTTCCGAGGTGCGTGGCCATTAGACTGTGGGCGACAAGCGTGCAGATTACGTTGTAGGTGAAGATGCGACGGAAGGGGAGCTTTTGCTGCCATCGCGGTGTGGCTTTTTGGCGGGATTTGGGGGGCGAGAGTTCCACGTCTGTAGGCGTGCCGGGGACGGCTGAGTATTCGTGTGAGAACTCGGAGGAGGATCTACCGCTCCGGAAGAGTTGTGAGACTTTGCGGGTAATTTTCATCCCTAGGTCTTCTTTGTGTCGGATGGATTCCAATGTCTAGTGGATGTCAGATTGGATAAGTTGACGGGAACAGAAGTGGTTTTGCATACCTCTTCTAAACCAAAGAATATTCCGAGCACCGCGCATAGCAAGAAAAAGGCGCTGACGATGTTGGGTGCTGCGTACGGGTATTTCTTGAGCCACGCAATGCTTCCAAACAGCTTGGGATAGCTTCCAGCTGGATCTGCAAGGAGACCCCCAATGATGGGACCGATGATCACTCCTACGTTGAACGTCATTGGCAACAGGAGGAAGGCCCTTGATTGATATCTAGGTATCTTGTCAGCGGTATTCAGCGTGACGAACAAGGCCTTTTTACCTCTTCTCTCGCACAATTTCAGAGATCATGGTCCTCATTACTCCAACGTTTCCGTTCAGGGCCCCGCCGATTGTTCGAAAGAACATCGCTTGGAGGAAAGATTTCGAGAAGCCGAATCCTAAGACTGAGATGGCTGTAACAACATCAGCTACCTGTCTATGCCAACGATGATCTCAAAGAGCAACTGATTTTAGCGTACCTGTCCCAGAAAGTCCGATTAATATAACCATCTTCCTTCCTCCTCTATCTGAATCTGATATCCGACCCCACATCATAGCTGTTGTGAATTGTGCCCCAGTAAAGGCAGCAGCCATCATTCCAGCTTGCGAAGCAATCATCGAGTCGGAGAGACTTTCGTCGAAAGACTTGAGCTGATAAAACATATATGCCTACAATTTCGAAGCGGTGAGCTCCCATCCATCAGACGAAATACAGTGCCAATCGACTTACCTGCAACGAAGTCTGCACCAGCGGTTCCGAAAGCCTCGACAGGGTCAAAACAATCAGCTGCCTCTTATGCGGCAACGACATCCACGTAACCGGCTCATCCTTCTCGCTCACGACGCGGCTATTCCCAGCTGCGATACCGCCCCCCGTCTCTACCTCATCCAGATCAATAGCAGCCAGGCGGTCTCCATCGCTAGATTCTCGCTCCGCTTCGCCATGGAAATCATCTCTCGCCTCTTGTTCGAAGGGTTTAGGGTCAGTGGTCAAGGGCATCGACGGTATCCTCTCTCGCGCTCTTGCGATGGTGTGCTGGGAACATCATGAAGTGGGCAAGTTCGGATAGAAAAGTGAAGAAAGTGGGATGCAACTGTGAACGGCGAATCAGAGGGGTTAATGATGGGTCTCGGCCGTGTGGAGTTCGTGTGGGAGTGGCGGGGTGGAGGGGTCAAAGTCGTTGGTGGCTGGGGAGGAGAACGCCACTCACGCGACATGCCGCACTTCCGCTTGCTTGCATTGAGAAGCATTTGAAGATTACATCTTGGCTTGTTCGTCAGAGAGAGAGATATCAAGAGCAACGTTTACCTGTTTTGGTAAACTCTGTTTAGCTATGAAATCAATATCGCTTCCCGCCTTCTTCTGAAACCTTCACTTTGCGGACCAGACACACCTGATGGTTGTATGTGCAACAAACCCATCCGTGAGCGGCCATATTATCACAGTATCCTTTCTACCAGATGATATCCACGTATCCGTGGTCCCTATTGCTATCATTCCACCATTCGATGTATTATAAGCAATAATTCCGAGAAGATTTTCATCCGAATTGAAGAAGACAGGAGTAGATCCAATCTTTTCTGCGTCGCCAATTATCACCTCGTTCCCTCAATTCTTAGATAGCAGTCAGGATTATTTCTCCAAGGAAGCTATGAGGGCATCTACCAAGTCATGCCGAACTTCCTCCTTGAGGGTCTCCTCATCTTGTTGCTGCTTTGGGACCTTCCAACATTGCATACCCTTGGGGAAATTTGTAACACAGGGCCCGCAGGAGTATTTGTGGGATGGCGCTGCCAAAGACCTCTCAGCTCCCGTGTGCAATTTGTAGAGTAACTCACCTGAAGCGATAGCTAAATCCAGACAGCCACTACTCTTGGAAGAATATAGAATCGAGGGAGACGGTGTGATCTTGGGCGACCTCTAAATGACGCAATGTTGCCCAATATCCCTCTTCCCTCTTCTACTTGATGTCTGGCCACTTGAAAGTGTGATCATTCCTCATTGGGTGGGACTTGGCACATAAAGGTGCTTTCCAATGATCTTGGAGCGAAGTGTGAAAGATGGTGCTGTGAACAGTAACCGGATACGTCGCTGGCGTTGAAGTCTCATCCACTTCGACGTATTTTCACATGTCACTCGACGAGAAGGAACGGAAAATGCTTCAACGCGATCAACAGACGAACGCACGAAGTACAAACGAGATCATGGAAGTTGCAGAACTGATGATGAGGTTGAGATGGAAAACTGTCAGACCATTGAAAATTGTTGGGCAGGAGGAAAATCGTGAATTCAGTGACTTTCGGTGAACGGAGAAAATCTCCCCGTCAATGAAAATCGCCGAAAATAAACGCCGCCGGGGCCGCGCAGCGTTTTCTTGGGGGCTAGGCGAGGACTCTACAAGGCCTTCAGGGGATTTAAAGCCTATAAGACATAGGACCTTAAAAGCTTAAAGGCTCGGTGGGAACGAGAAACTAGCACTCTCTATAAGCATAGTGTGGTACGGCAAGTCGTACTCCATAAAAATCATGTTGTTTTGGCAGTTTTGGTGTCGTGATCACATGACAAACGCCGGGGCCATTGTCATGTGACTTGAAAGAATCACACAAGAGAGCTGGGCTTTTCCGTAGTTCTAGACAAGCAACTTTCTCTCATATCAATCAATTGACGTCATTACTATTGTGCACTGTTTTCTGCTCCACTGCGTATGCCCCTGTTCTTGTTGTTTTGCTGTTTAGTCACGTTTTGCGCTCTGGTATCCCATTATATGGGTTTTGTCTTGTGCCAGTTTCCCTCCCACAATTGCCATAATTTTATACCCTATAGAAATATAAAAATCCTCCAGGGGCGGGGAATTTATGCTTCCTGTCGCTATAGCATATAGATATGTCCTATAAAAAAAATTTCAAAAATCCTTGGTGGGAGCGAGTAGAAACGCTGGATGCTGCGACAGCGTTTTTTTTGACCTGTGAATTTGCCCTTTGAACAGCGCGACATGCAACAAACACGTGATTTGACACGAAATGGAGCAAGCACGTGCAGGAGACAAGTGAAGAGTGAAGAAAAAGCATGAGAAATGGAGGCAGATGGACGAGGTGGGTAAAGTATGGAATGGCAATTAATCAGCAAGTGTCTGTGGAGTAGTATTGTCCCGCTTTTCGATTCATTTCGGAGGCATGAAGGTAGAAATTAAGGTCATGTGCCCAACCCTCGATTCCGCCCCTATTCGCCTCGCCTCTCTTAAAGCGTACCGTTAAGGCAGTGGTGGCAAAATCCACGCATTGCCTTCTCAATAACTGTCTCTTATATGTTCATCGTCCAGTTGGCAGCAGTTTCAGTTCCATCGTTGAGACGTGTCTTGGTTATTCATGAATTAAAGCGGGCTCCACAGAGATTTTGCTTTGAAGCTGGGACTTGTCCACCAGGTCCTCGCAAATTGCTTACTCATACTGTAGATAACATCATCCAGTCAGTGTGAAAAGAGCAAGTGATTGGCAGGTTTCCCGAGAGCTCCAATGCAAGGTATCTGGCTGTGTAACCTTCTATCCCACAAAAGCAATTTAGGCCCCACAAAGAGGAAGCACGAAGATATTCTTAAACTTCGGGGGGCCAGATCTGGCCTGAGCTGTGGGAGCCAGAAATGGGCTCTCGTGACACTGCCGCAGCAAAATGCTAGCGCGCGAAGGCCCCCTACCTGCATAACGGGGAAGCTCAGAATTGACCCCCGCGCGGTGCCCCAACGCATCGGGATCCGACGGGAAACTGACAAAGGTAAAGCTCAGGCTCCTACTCGTTCCCATATGCTGGCGTCGCTACGCCAGAGCACGCTGCTGGCTGGGTTATTGCAGGGCCCGCAACACTGCTCGAGCCTATCAACGAATTCAGTATTTATGGTTGGCTTGGATGGTACTGTAGCTTTGAATTCGCGGGACGAGTGGAGGGTGGGGGGGGTTGAAGAACTGCAAGGGTCCTGGGCAACACGTAATTTCCCCCAAACCCACAGAGACCTTCGAGCTACTACAATCATTTAATATTGAATTGTAGCAGAAGTAAACCGCCAAAGTCTGTTGTATACACAGATTTGTTCAAGTATCTTGCTGAGTCTCGCAGTGTCCGCCGTCACACTCAACCACAGCCCACAATCAGCTCAGCACTCGTCGTTCACTGCGACCACCACTGTCAGAGAGCAATACATTTATGACCCTGAGAGCATTGTCAGACTCCCAATTGCGACAGACTTCAAGAATTGGTACCTACACGGCTTTCCTTCTTGGGCTTTGGTTGAGCAGAACCACCCTTAGATGATCCACCATGTGTCTCCGCTGGTACATCCTCTTCCTCCTGAGGTTGAGAAGACGTATCCTCCGCGAGGTCTGGCATAAATTCTGGCAAGATGCGCGGCTGACTCTTCTTGCCCTTTTTCGGGATACGAGCAGCAGAGCCAGACATTCTGATTGATCTTGTTTGAGGGCTTCCGTGCTTCGTCGTTTTTGCCAGACCACGACCGCAACACCAACCCGTCGGGATACATCCTCTATCTTAAATAAACAGAACTCAGGCATGAGACCGTCTATCCCGCTCATGCAGCTTGTGCAGAGACGTGCAGCAACATCATTGGCCTTCAACTATGCCCTCCACCCTCCACTGCCGACCTTGTGTAACACTCAATCACATCGGGAAGCCGCTTTCCGGGCCGAATTTGGTGCGGCCTGAGTCAAAAAAGTCAAGCTCCGATCCCGAGCATCCCGTGGAGGTACTCCAACGAATATCGGCACGATCAACCGTCGCATTATGGGAGGCCCAATTGGTGTTCTCTTTCGCAGCGTAGATGGCTATCAGAATGCCAACACCTGGTATTCCCCACTGTCCCTAGCTGCCCTGATTGGCCTATCCACACTCCAGATTCACATATTGTTCTGGCTCCTTGGCTCTGACAACAGTCCACAGCAACATCATGTGCAATGGTCTGCTCCATTGTGAGTAGTTTAATTTCTCCCCTTAGACGTCATCCCTCTGCCCTGGGCTAGCTGATTGCCATCGAATGCCATCACCTCCAGGTTGTTACTTGCTCCATGTTGCTCCATGTTGCCCCATACATCGATCGAGCCAAGTCGACGTCTGCCGTTCCTTGAAGCACATCTGTTCTCGCTTTTTATGCCGATGAGATTCAATATAGCGTTTTCGGGAAGCCATTTGCAGCGAGGTAGAAGATGAGGTGGGGTTTAGACTGGGCAATCGCCAAACAGTGAGTTACGTATCAGCAACAGCCTCTGTATGTTTGCTCCAGGGCCTAATGGAATTTTCGTCGCTCGTTGGGCACGGTTGAAGGCATCGCGCTTTTGGAAAGTCCGACATTGTACTGAGTTCCATGACCTTTAAGGAGACCGTCTCCAGAACGTATATGTAACTGGTCGAGAGGCCGTTTTCCTGTTATTTTAACAGTTTGTTGATTATTCGGAATGAAGCTGCAGACCTGGACGGCGAAGCATCAGCGATTGTCAAGGTATAAAGGGTTGTTCTACGCAGTCAACAACCTTTTTGTCAGCATTCATCAACAAGATGAAAGCTGCAGAGGATGACTGAGCAAAGATACCAATATCCAGCTGGCTGTGATCTATGTCGGACGCAGTTGACCTGCTTGTCGCGGTACGTTTTCGTAGGCTCACTTCTGACGAAGCTAACTACTTTTCGGCAGGAATGCCCCGCTGATTTGCCGCACCAATGCAACCAAGTGCACGAAAAACATTCCTCCAGAAGTCAATCCAATAGGCTAAAGAGATCAGCATTGGAATGTTACTAAGGTCGTGGTGCAAATTCTGCGAGAATACTTCCCACAGCAACATTTTTTTAGTAAAATTTGGCGGGTACGTTAGACTATGGCATCCATATTCTTGATTCTCTGGAATGAGACCAAGGGTATAGTAGTACATCGCAGTCCCAACTTCCCATTTACATTCAGAACCACAATTCTTGGATTTCGGATTTGGAACACGAGATAGGTACCAAACACCAAGTTACGTACATCATGCTAACTTAACGGCGTAGTTGCCAAGAATTGATAGTCTTAGATACAGCAAGCGTCCAATGGGTCCCTCAAATCGATTTCCAATGGTCCCGATAGCATGTCCCAATCTCGCCGGGCTCAATAGACGACAACGCCTTTGGGATAGGGGCGATAAATTTACTTCTCCTTCGCCATGCTTGCCCAGAACTGGATCATGTTGTACGGTATTTATGTTCGTTTTTCATTCGGATGCGTGCTCCATAAATGTTTTTCCTACATGGTCTGTTGGCTCTCCCGCGGAAACTTAATGGAGCTTAGGCGCTGGCGGGACGGGAGATAGAGGATCGAGGGGTGCACTACGCTCGGAAGACACAGGATGCTCCTTCAGCTGGGCCGACCTTCTTTAATCCCGAGGCTACACATCGGGCATTCGTAATTGCCTTCGGTTTGGATCGTTTCCTTACTCGCAGTACTAGAAGACATCTCCAATTCGAAGTCTACGAATGATTCGAGGTCGCAAATAGGCTACTAGCGAGGAAGGTTGTTCTCGCTACCTTTGTCCTTATTGTTCCCCTATTCCACGAGATTCTCTCCCACCGATCCAACCACCTCTACCAAGCGCTATACGACCACTTATCAATAGCTACAGCATCTGCCGACATCTGCCAGTCATATCTTACCTCCCAGCGATGCTTCTCGATGACCTCGCAGAATACATACAGAAAGTTCAGGAGATCTCTAAAACCGAACTTTGTACGATCCACGTCGGAAACAGAAAAGCCAGATACTTCTCAACGTTCCGTCTTCCAGATGGTGGAAGTGCGGAGCGTATCGCAACCGCAGATGATGGACGTATATTCGCTGGATCCTCACTCTTCAAAGTCTATATAGCTGCCGGCGCTTCTTTGATGATTGAGAAGCTATCAGCAGGCTCTGATCCATCCAACAGGTTCCGCGGCGTCCAAAATGCTTGGTCGAGAACGTTCACAGATGTATTCAACGACTTTAGCCAAGATATCAAGATCAAGCCTCTATACGGCAACCCCACAGTCCTCGAACTTATCTTCCATTATAAAGGGCCATGCAGTATTAATCACTGGCTCTTTTCTCCAGACGGAAGCCCCCTTTTATCGAAGAACGCCTTCCTCAACACAATTTCTCAATATACACAAGAGACTAGCAAGCAACACAACAATACGACTTGGGTCGATTACTCGAACGCCAATTATATTTTGATAGCCCTCTTAATCGAAGTCGTTTCGGGCAAATCGCTCCCTGATTTCTTAAGGGAATATATTTTCGACCCCCTTGGCATGAACCAGACGTACATGAGTGCCGATGAGTTGAGCGCCGTGCCAATCGGAAAACGAGTACAACCGCATATGGTGTCCAGCAAAGGACTTCGCCGAGCCATCCACGTTAACGAAATCCTTTACCTGTCCGACACTGTGGAGAAGGCTGCTATGGGCGGTTATACAAGCGCTGCAGATATTGGGAAATTCTTTGAAATGGTGCTGGAGGCGTTACATGGGACACCTAGCAGTGCCATGTTTGATAAAGAATTTGTCAAATCTCTCTTCAAAGGCATAGGCGCGCTTGATGACGAGGAACATGGCTACACAAGGTTTGGGCTCTATACAACACTTGACGAGAACTTGCCGGGTAGTCATTCTCTCAACCGATTCATATCAAGTAACAATGATGCCTCAACCTATAAGTTAGGCAAGGATTCTCAAAACAAAGACGTGACAGCGTTTTATATGGCTGGGTGCGCGACCGGTTGGCTGAGCACAGTATATTTACTCCCGAAACGACAAATCTTTGTTATTACTCTGACTAACACTACGAGTGCCGTTGATATGTCCGATATCATCTCGAAACTCTGTCTCCAAGAGATCCTTGACCTTCGACCCTCCAAGATCGGAGATCCAAACTTTACCTGTCGGCCAAAGGGGTGGCAGACGATGACCCTGTCCCAGATACATAGAGCGCACTATGTGGAGCTAGCGGGCAAGATTTACCAAGAGAACGCTCGTGTTTATTCGAAGCTCGAGGAGGAAGACAAGGCACCCGATACACCAACCGCAGCTTATCCTAATATCCTCGGCATCTACAAGAACAAGAAGAATGGACAAAGTCTGGAAGTCATTGACCTCGGTGGCACCCTGGGAGTCAAGCTAAAAGGGGAGACCAAGGTGTCGAAGCCAATGAGATTTGTTCGCAAAGGCCAAGTTTTCAGAATATGTTCGCGTGTGCGTGGCACTACAGATTTAGCCATTGATTGTTTTGGAGACTGGGAGAACTTAACCTTTGGTTTCGAGGAAAAGAACGGAGCTGTTGTGTGCTTCTTTAGGAATGGACGGAATCTTGTAGATCGTTTTACTCGAATCGAAGCAGCAGATTGAGGGTTTGTACTATCGTTGGGAATTTGTCTAAGGTATAGTTCTGTGTACTCAATTGCCATAGACTTTACGTCTAATACTTACGTCGTCAATTTCCATGGCCTTTTGTTTTCTCGCAATGTTATATAATTCTTGCTCTTTGAAACAACGTTTCTTTGTTAGGGAAGGGACTTTTTGGGGCGGAGAACACTAGCCACCCTTATTGGATTATCCTCAATCTGTAATTAGTTTGCCATGCTCTTGATTTTTTCAGGTTGATTCACGAACAGTTTACGTATGGCTAGTCTGAAATAAATACTTGGAATTTTGCATTTGCGTGAGAATGCATTCGCTCAGTGTGTCAAATGATTAGATTAGATTAGATTAATGCTCATTAATCTAATCTAATCAAAGGATTGTTCCATTAATCATATTCTAATTATAATCTAATCAGATTACTCGATTATTAATTGATTAATTTGATTAATGGAGCACGTGATAGCACACATAACGTCGGAGGGCCAGAAGTGTGATTCCTTATCATGCTTTTGTACGTAATCTAGTATACACGTGGAATCACGTAAGCTCGTGCGAGCTTAGTTTAGTTCGTACGTGACCTATTAAAGGCCACGAACGCACAGGAATGAAAAATGACGTCCTTTTTACCCTTTCTAATCACAGAAGCCGAGGTGGAGGCCAAATTGAGGTTTGGTCCAGCTATATCGGGAGCACGCTTTACCTAATTAGGGCTAGGCGTGGCCTAAGCCTTCGCTTACCAAGCAAGCGAAGCACCCCAGAACCTCCTTAATTTTTTAGTACTTCTCACCCCCTTATAAATCATATTAATTATAAATAAAGTAATTAGAACTTGACTAACCCCTATTAGTAATAAGTACTTTGTTTATTTAATAATTAATAAGTAAAAGTAAAGAGAAAAGTAAGAAATGTCAAGAAACTCTCTTATCACGTGATTAATCAAGATTAATTAATCTAATCTAATCAAAAAAAAATCGAATTACGTTAATCATTATCTAATTACATTAATCAATTAACTAATTGATTAATTTGATTAACGTGATTAATCCTTTGACACACTGCATTCGCTTGGGGATGCATATTTGCTTGAGAATGCATTCATACTAGGAATTTTTCGGTATAAAACTAACAACGCGCTATTTGCTTGCTACGTCCTCCAGGATACACGCATTAAGGGCCACCATTACCAGATAGAAACACAACCAATATCGCAGCATACCTATTATATAAAAGTCAGCCCAAGAAACTATGTGTAGAGTCTACTATAGGAAGATTGAAATGGCAGAGCAACATACCCTGCCACTAAAGCGAGACCACTTTTATTTGGCATGTTTACAAGGCCCACAAAAAGCAGTGATGCTACGAACAAAAAGACTCCTAAAAGCACCAGCTTCCACATCTTACTTTGCATGTACGAGAGCCCTATGATGGGGCAAATCAATAAAATACAGAAGCTTAAGTGGAGAAAAACAGCCTCGGCACTTTGAACACTTTCCTCTGAGTAGAGTAGTAGTGTCCGGTTTTTCGAAGACGGCCGCTGTTCTGGGGGCATCTGATCTTCAGGAATCTCCTGAATTCCCGAGTGTCAGCTTATGCATATATATTGAGTTTCGCTGGTTGTGGGCATAGAACAACGCACGAAGATCCTACGCAAGCAATGATGCTTGTCTATAAACTGGTGGGTCCACGATTTCTCAACCGCTGCTATCGACGCAAGGTCTTTAAGGCACGTGTTCCCTGGGTAAGGTATCTCGAGTCCGTGTAATAGCGGATTGGCATTTTCAATGCATGTAGTTCCCCATTCTTTCAATTCGCTGACAATATGGCGGTCAGGCTCTCGATAAGACTTGAATCGGGCGAGGGATGTCAATGCGGCGTCTAGAGAGAAGCACAATATATTAGTTCAACTTGCTCTTGGCATGTTAAGCCGAAGTGGGGTACATGAGTAAGTTGGTTGTGGAGCGTACCGTATTCAGACAACGAGCTTTGAATATCAGGCAACAGGGTACGAGAATCATCCTCCTCCTCATTCTCCTCCCCCCCTGATAACTGCTTATCGAGCTTGTGTTCGAGCCTCACTAGGTCCAGCTCCATGCGGAGCACATTGACAAGGTGAAGCTTTCTAAAGCGCCGAAATACCCAAAAGTCCGGGTCAGTGTCCAAGTATCTTGCGACGCCCTCGAGTTCGGAGGGAGAAAAGGGAGGTGGAGGGTTACTGGTGCGTCTATTTTCGGGATTATCCAGAGTGCCTTCCTCCATTGCAGCCTCGGGTGAGTTTCTTCTGTCATAAAATCTGAGAAGATTACGCCAATGCTGCGGTGTGAATTGAGTCATTTTGTTCATGTGAAATGCTTCAATGCATCTCATAAAATACAATATGTGGGTGAAAATTAGGCAACTGGATGCTCTTACCTTTATCTACGAACAAAACGATAGGATTGTGAAACCTACCGTCGCGAGCGCTCTCCGATTTAAACAGATGTACGAGCCGTTTCAGGTTGTCACTCGACCTAATACGCTGGAATAGGCGCCAAAGGGTGTTGCTCGAGGAGGTGGTTGCATGGTACCAGTTCCAGTAGCCGCCGGAGGGTCTCGAGCACCAATAGAAGAGACGCTCGAAGCCGACATAGATATGAATAGTAATAATCGCTCGACCGCGGAACTTCCGAGTAGGGGACATGTCAGGTGTGGCCTAGTTTCGACACAGCGCTAACTAGGTTGTGCCCCAGCTTCTTTCCCCTATGCTGCAAATTAAAGGAGTATTTGTGGTGAGGATGCAGGATTGTAGAAGGAATTCGCGAGGCGAGAGTTCTTTCGGTGCTGCTTATTATGCCCCGTTCGTGTTCGCGATTTTCATGAAATCCGGGGCATATTAGACCAAATCGCTCGACAAAAATGAGCGCGCAGTTTGTAAAATCGAGAACTAGGTCAATTTCATCAGATCGATCAAAATGGATCAAAATTCTCCCTTACAAAAAACGTCCAAGCGCCCGATTTCATGAAATATGGTCCGGACCAGAGTTCATAAAAATGCTTGGCATTTTCGCCCTTCTTCTATGCTTTTAGCTAGTCTTTAAGCCACGACTTATATAAGCCTAAAGATCAGTTCTTTATAATCGCTGCCTATTCTTTAATAACTTTTATGACTTCTATAATTTTTTAAAGAGGTTAGGTTTTTGGTGTTCCTTATAATTTCACGAAATCGGTACTTTTTTGACCCCCTAAACGGGGCCTTAGTTGGGGTTCATTGCAAGCCCAAGGATCTGCCTCACCGGCCCAAACGCCCAAACCACGCAACCGCCTATTCCGAACACCAAAACTTTTGTCAACTTTTCAAAGTACTTGGAAAATTCTAAAATTTTGGTACATTGTGAAAAATACCCTGATTATGGCGAATATCATGTTAATTTCTTGAAGTTGTGGCGTTAAGGGTCCAATTCCAGTCCGTTTGAAACGAGAAGAGCCAAAAATCCTATTTGGAAAGAATCGAAAGTCCGCGTGATTTTTAGCGACAACACTTGCAACTCTCCTTTTCTAAAGACCGGCCTTCTATAAAAGATGCAACTTCGAGGAGGAGAATACAGTATTTATTACATTTAAATTACTTTCACTCTCATTTCCTACTCTTTGGTGTTGACGGAGCCAATATTATTTATTGAGTGTTGACATCCACCCCGCCCCTTTTTGCCCTCGCTTAATTTTGACCACTTAATCTAGGGAGTGAGATCTCCCTTAACAGATGGAGTGTCACATCACTACTTAGAATCACCTGGTCTTATCATTCACTCGCGGGAAGCTTCACGCCTTTAGTCCTATCAGGCTATGCTGTCAAAATCGCGGCAAATCCGGAAATAATGTCAACACGATAAATAATTCCACATCGGAATCCTCTGATTATTAGTCGGATGGCCTTATGTACACCGCACATTCAGGCACTTTAGCTTTAATCTAAAGTGTTCTGTTCTATCTAGTGTTGCAAGCATGCACGGTCATTCGACCGGTGTTTTGTGAGAATCGGTGCCGTATCCATTCTATTGCTTGCTAACAACTATTGATCACAGGTGGCATCCATAGCCAATTTTAGAGACTTTTCTACGGAGATCGACTCATTAATAGGACTCCCGTGGTAGCTTCTCCTGAACATAATCAACAACACCCACCAACTCAGATTCATACCCCGTACAATATGCATCTTGAGGTTAACAAAAATGTCTCGCTTTTATCTGGTTGTGCAGTACAGTTGAGCACCCCACTAAAAATGAATTATTTTTCTTCGGGTTCTTTTCCAAATATCGTGGGCTGGTTGCACCTTCATGTTGGTTCACTATAAGCTTTCCAATTCGTCTAACAAAACACGAGTTTTGCCAATCAAGCTAACCTAAATAATTTACGATAATCCTACACTATCCCCGCCAAAAGCCCAAAAAAACATTAAAAGAGTGAGAGAAGAAGAATAGTGTTGCGAAGTTACACAGGACTGGCCCTGCCGCTCCTAACCGATATTCCTCACCGAGGCCTCTTTGCCACACAACAATGCATACAACTATCTGGTATGTTATAAACTACGCCTTCGAAGTCTCAACCGTTTCAACAACCTCAACCTGGTGGACCATACCATGCTCGTGCCCCATGGCAGCCTCCTTCTCTGTGAGCCTCGCGTCTTGTTCCTCGGCAACCCTGTTTCCGTAGACACCGATCTTGTACCAGGGAAGTGAGAAGAGGCGATCCATGCTCTCGAGGTCGCGGCCGGCTGTCTCGGGAATCGTGAACCAGACCCATACCCCACCAACAATCGTGACGACAGTGAAGAACCAAAACGTGCCAGAGGGGTTGATGCCGCCAGTAGCCTTCGGCAACAACATATTGGGCACAGCGCGCGAGTTTCCATACTGGTTCGCAAAGTGGAAGCACATGACGATAGAGGTGGATACCGCACGAATACGGAGAGGGAATAGCTCAGCAGTAAGCAGATACTGCATGGAGTTCCAGCCTAGAGCCCACCCGACGCCCGAGACGTAGATCATGACAATCGCACCAGTGCTTGCACCTTTTTGGGATTTTGGCAGGACAAAATTCTTCACAGTCCCGAGTTTGGGAACGGCGGTGAGAAAGGCGGCAATGTAGATCATGGAAATGGCTTGAAGGGTGATGCCAATTAGAAGTGAGCGCTTACGGCCGATGACATCGACGAGAAAGAGCGCACAGACGACAGCGGCGACTAACTTTACAATACCAAAGATGGCTGTTGCTAGAAGAGCCTCGTTCGTGCCAGTAATTCCAAGAAGGGCGAATAAGTTGACGGCGTAAAGCGTGATTGAACCGGCTCCAGACCACTGAGAAAGAACCTGGCTCATAAGGCCAAGGTAGATTCTGTAAAAGTTGCTCGGGATAAGGAACATTTCCTTGACGATTCCAATCCAGCCTTGGCCCATGGTCGCTTCTTCCTCTTCTTGAAGCTGGACTTGGATGGCATTGATTTCGCGGACGACATATGAATCGTCTTGGGGCAGATTCCGGATAATTGCCATGTTTTTCGTCGCTTGCTCACCACGGCCCTTCTTAATGAGATAACGAGGAGACTCATATTGAAAGAAGGTTAGAATGAGGATGAGACTCGCAAACATGATGTGCAAGCTGGTAGGTACCTCCTAAATGGCGATCAGCTTAAATGCTTCACGAAAACCAACAAGTTGTGAAGGGAAACTTACCCATCGTGCAATAGTACGCTCTCCAAGATTTACCGAGCAACCGTAGTTGGCGAAGTATGCAAGGACAATGCCAAGGTAAACAAATCCGGTGAAGATGCAGGTGCAAAGTCCTCGAATAGAAGCAGGAGCGATCTCGGCCAGGTAGACGGGACCAACGACCGTTGTTTGCCCAACACCTAAGCCAGCTATGAAGCGTCCGGCGTAGATGGCGCTCAGGTTGCCGTTGGCACCCATAAAAATGGCAATGCCAATAATCCAAAGGACGCAAAGTTGGCGGGTTGCCCAGATACGGCCGATACGGTCACATACAAGAAAGGCACTAAATATCTCGTCAGCCTACTCCGACTTCTGCCAGCACACTGGGAAGTAGGAGTGTAAATGGTGAAACTCACATGAGAGCCCCACCGACGGAGCCTATCTGGACCATGGCGGAAACATTGGCTTTAATGTTTGTTTGTTCAACGGTGCTGTACGTGCCGTAGTGGATGGTTTTCTGGAAATTCTTCGAGCCGAAAGCACCACTAATGAGACCTTCATCGACGCCGCGGGCAGCGCCCATGAGGCCGAACGAAAAGACAGCGAACCAAAGTCTCCAGTTGAAGACTTGCGCTGGGTCATCAAGGTTCTTGAGTTTAAAGACATTGACAGGTTTCTTTACGCCCCCTGCCATTTTGAAAGTGAGGGGATGTAAGAGAGCTGGGGTGTAAGATATGAAGGGTGTTTGTTTTCTGAATGAAAAATTATAAGTCATATAAAATAGTTGGGGATCTTGTGATTTTTATATCAAGATGAATAGTGGGAGGACGTAATGATTGCAGGGCACTCCGTTAGTCGGCAAGCCATCCTAAACTGTCCATCTATCCCTGGGAAAGACCAGCATTTGCTACTGGCCGAGTAGACCCGACTTGATGACATTCCCCACCATCTTCTTCCTTGACAGACAGCATGGTGTCTGGCTCGAGGATGTGCTGTGGAAGGGGCGCTAGGAGACTCTCCTGTAATTGACGACCGGGAAGCTGTGCATCTCCGGAATGTTGAAACTTTGAGACAGCCAAAATCGTGATAAGGTGAGAAGCCATGCATAGAATGCCCCAGAGCCTTTCTGGAATATCAAGTTGGAGTTACCTTCCTTTTCAAGCTAGTCTAATTTGACAACTCTGTCTGGTAGGCTCCGTCTCATGCGGGGCGGGATGCTGATGAATTAAGGGTAGAAAGCCGATGTAACAGATGTGGCAACTGACAGATCTGATTTGTAGATACCCAAACGTCTTCTGGATCGTGGGGCCACGTGGGAAGGTGCCATCGGCTAGGGCATGTAGATGCGGGAAGAAAGGGAACTGCATAACCAGGTGGTTTCCACGTGGCAACAACATGGCATCATGCACATTTCATGCACATTCCATGCATCCGCCTGTTCAAATCCCTCCGGTTGAAACTTCCAAAAGTGACTGCACACTGTGGTATCCCGCTCCTCTGCGAGGTGTTTTCGGCAAGACCTTCTTGCGTCTTTTTTGCGGGGCAACTTCGTTTCCCTGCATAACATCTGAGCACGATACTGCAATACTGTCTAGAACCCTCACTTGTGGCTTCCATGCATCTCTCTTGCAGGACGCCCTCCGAATCAAATTCGAGCTCCCTGTCGCCACGTGGGAGACCTCCAATCGTCTCTGTACTTTGCAGGAACTAGCCGTTTTCATGGAGGGGAGATAGTCGGCAGAATTGCTGTGGCACACACGGGATAATTGACCATTCTACTGTACAAAGAACTTTCCGCCGCGGAGGTGTCAACCTCCGCGTCCCCACTTGCCATATGTACTAAATTCATGGGCGCCACTTTTTAAGCTTTTTAAGGCCAATTAAGCTTTTTGAGGCCAAGTTGGCGAGCATCTTGGGGCATCGGGGAGGTAGCGGTGAGGACTTGAAGTGTCAGCTGAATTCTGGCGCTCCAAGTCTTTTTGTCCAATAGGCTGTGCTCGCGGTGGTTGAAGGTCAGCCTGATGCTTAGCGCAGAAGCCACACAGACATGGGTTTGAAGGAGCCTAACTTCCATACGAAAACCACCTCTGGAGGGGTTGAAGGCTGATGGCGGCAAGGGAATATGGCTTTAAATATGCAAGCAGATTGGTCCCTTCTTCGGCTCCCTCAACAGCCACACGATAACATGACGGAGCTGCCGTGTGCAGAAGCCAACTGGCCATGGCAGATCCATGCAAGTTCAAAAGCCGAAAGTTGCAGACCGAAATGCCCCTCCTTGACTGGGCCCCAGGATGCACAAGGCGGGCTGGAGCGTGGAGGAAAGTTGGCTGCTCTGGGGGGCGGGGTAAGAAATATGGGTGCCTCCCCCCCTTTCCGTCTGACAACCAACCGCCATGGCTGGCCTCCCGCACAAGAGCGCCACACGCATAGAGCGCAACGCCAAAACGTCCTGCTCTTCCCTCACCCAACCCGACACCTCACCTCAACGCTCCTTATCTTTTCTCGCTTCCGCCCTGGCCCTGCGACTTAATCTGACCTCTGGACCCTCGTGCAGCACACACCACGCAGCACGAAGCTGACAGCACTTTCGTGTCTGCAACAAACAAAACAGTGTCAGAATGGACGAAGATTTGCGAAAGACTATCATTATGGTGGCTGTGTGCGGGTTCTGCAGCGCTTTACTCATGCTTGCTCGCCTCGCAATGCGCAAGGTCAGACGGCAGGGGTTCAACCTGAGTGACTACCTCACCATGGTAGCATTGGCTTGCCTCGCCTCTCGTACTGCATTCACCACGGTCGTTGTTTTGTGGGGAAACAACAATTTGACGTCTGCAGATCGAGCTTCGAAATTGTTTACTGCAGTAGAAATCTACCAGCGTGAGGTTGGGAGTAAATTGACTCTTGTTAACAGGATCACTTACAATACCTAGTAAGTCGTTCTTGGACCAACTGCCCATGTCTTGTTAACCATTTACTTTAGTATTTGGATACAGAAGTCTGTCGTGCTCCTTCTCTATCGACGGATGTTGGATGGCCTTCCACAACCCCACCATATCATGAACTTTTACTGGGGTTTTCTTGCTATAACATATGTTGTGGTACAATCAGTCACATTCGTGGAATGCCATCCTTTCCACCTTTATTGGCAAGTGATGCCACCTCCCGGTACATATTCTTCTTCACACAGGATCTTATAAACATGATCTAACTGCAATCCTAGGCAAATGCCAGCAGGCGCTCGTTCAGTTGATCGTCTTTGTTACTCTGAACATCGTGACTGATATTCTACTTATCATTCTCCCCATGCCATGGCTCATCAGAATGAAGATATCTCTCAAGCGGTAAGCCTACTATTGCCTTTTTTATCGCACCTCTCTCACACAACGTCCATTATAGGCGTCTTTCACTTGTAGGCCTTTTTTCGATTGGCTTTCTACTTATAGCCGTTGCTATTGCTCGTCTCCCAATATACGGAAATGGGACAAGCCAGGTCAATCGTAATACCTGGGGGTCTGTTGAAGAATTTGCTGCAGCTTTCGTCGCAAATGTGCCTACACTTTTCGCCCTTCGCCGCCAACCAGCCAAAGTTGACAACACATCGTTTCACAACAACCGTCATTCGGAGATGGCAGGATTTAGAAATATATCAGAAGAAGGGATCACGGTCACTCATTGTATTGAACTCCGGCGCGACACGATTGGGAACCCGAAGGATCCAGATGGCTTCGAGGTCACGTGCGTTGAGCAAGTTTGAAAGCCTCTATATATCTCCACATTTGTTGATGATAGTATATATGCTAATGCTGACGCCCAGAATATACATTCCGCTTATCAAAACGTAATTGCCACGTGTGTGTCATTAACTATTTGGAAATGTAATTGACAGTCTTAAAACCTATCCTGACACAAAATGGTGTTGGATATCACGTAAATGAAGTTGACCCTGTTCTTTGAAGATTTCAAAAGCCTCCCATGAACCCAAACATTCAATTAGGCTCTAGGAGCGCTCTCTTTTCCTCGAAAGCACTCCATATGTGCCTGTGAGAATCTGTGAAAGTGATACAGTGACCACGGTTAAGCCTTGTCCTCCGTTATATTCACAATAAGAGGGAGGATCATCTCAGATTTTTACCCAACCGAAAATGAACACCCATTTTGACGTCCAAAGTCCTTGGCCCCCTATTCCTGGCATACCTGTTGTTTTAGCGACACCTAGAGGTATTGCTAAAAGCTCTGACATACAACATCAAGCTCCAAAAACAGCAACCAAGGGGCCATGGTGAGGAAAGTGCCCGCTAGAAAACAGTTATGCAGCTTCCTTCCTCTTTTTCGTACGAGAATGTCATCGAGGCCACCGGATTTGACGCGCGAATCTAGAGTTGACATGGTCCGCGTGACTGCAGCCTTACCCCAGGCCTAAACGGAACTTCGTTTATCGGCCCCATGGAGCTCCACATTGGCTTCCAGGGGCTTGCAGATCCCGGCATCTGCCACGTGGGAAATGGTGTAAGTTCAAGGAAGTCTGCATCCTTCCAGGCACGGAAGGTCTCAAGTTGCGGGGTACCAAGACCATGTAGTCTGTCCCGCCTCTGGAAGCAGCAGAATGACTTAGCGGAAAGTTGATTCGCAGAAGAGGAATGAATGCAAGTGCAGGAAACACGCTTGGTGGCTTGGGTAAATAAACCCATGCCCTCTTTGGATCCACAGTGGCCGCAACAAGGGATGCTAGCGAATACGCCAGCCGGGATTCAAGCTTTTGTGGAGGCCAACGTGCTAGAAACACACTTCAAGCTAGGGGGGTTTTTCTTCTCAATCCTACACACGATTATCACTGCGAATCCAGAGAGCTTTTCACAGTTTGAACCAATCTGCATCCAGAACTGATAAACCTATGAGCTTTGATCTCTTTCATCGCAGGTCCTTTCCCACGGGATTTCTCGGGCGCCAGTGAAACCGTACTGTGAACCCCTTGCTTGATCTAGAATTCTCGGAGGCAAGAGAGAATCAATCGTCCCCGCTCCTGCCATCTCCCAGTAATATCACGAAAGGAGCTTTACAGTTCCATTATTGGGATATAAGGAGAGTATTGCCCACCAAGAAGCCTTTTTCAAACACGGCAATTACATCTCTATCCCCTCCAACGACTCTTTTATTGAGTATCTCAAATATTTCCTCTCCTCAACATGCTCCTTCAATCTACCGCGCTGCTGGCCCTCGCTATTGGAGCCAATGCAGATCTCTATAGCCTAGTCGCAACTGTACCGTGGGCTCCAGGAACACCATCATCTACCGATCAGAGCGCCATTTACAATGGGACATACTACTTGTCTGACCGCACCAACAAAGGTGTTCATGTTATATCCTTAGTCAACAAGACGCAAACTGGCTTCATCGGTGGCTTCGTCACCGGTCTCGTCAACGGCACACTCTCTTCCTCAATTTCCGGTCCTGACGGAATCGTCCTACTTGCCAACCGCAATGAAATGTACGTTGGGGACGGCGACGGCACCGTAAAAGTTATCAACCTCTTCACCAACACCATTGCTGCCAACATCTCCACGGGGTCGAAAAAGCGTGCCGACGAATTTGCCTACAACCCCTCAACCCAGACTGTCGTCGTGACCAACGCCAACGAATCGCCACCCCTGGTCAACATCCTCGATGCCACTACTCATTCAATTATTGGAAACATCAGTTTTCCCGGGGCCAGCGGTCTCGAGCAGCCGGCTTTCAATCCAGGAGACTCGCAGTTCTACGTCTCCGTTCCCGAGACGACTGGTGCTCCAGGCGGTGCAATCCAACTGATGAACGTCGTCAAGGGCAGCCTCTCCATCGCCAGGACCCTTCCAATTCCTTCCTGTGCCCCAGCCGGGATTGTGTTCGGACCGTCTGATCAAGTTTTCATCGGGTGCTCTGGATCTCAAGTCTCGAGTTTTGGATACGCAGCCAGCTACATCATGAACGTGACCACGGGGTCCATCATCGCCAACATCAGCGGCATCACCGGCAGCGACCAAGTCACGTACTCAGCAAAGACGGGCTACTACTACGCATCCGCGTACTTGAATACCGTGAACGGAGTGCCGACGCCGATCCTTGCAGTGATCGCGGCCAACGGCACTGTGCTGCAGAAGATCACGACGGACAACGTTACCGCGCATGCGGTGTCTGTCGATCCAAGCACTGGGAACGTGGTTGTGCCGGTCAAGGCCAAGGGCATCCAGATCTACGCCCTCGGTGGTGCATCGACCACTGCTGGCAGCGGAACTCCAACATCGTCAACCCCAGCCTCCACGTCGAAGACCTCGGACGCTCAGAACAAGCGCCTGGGAGCCTTGTTTGAAATGGTCGCTGCAGCTGCAGCCCTTGCTTGGCTATTGTAGGTGACACCAGTAGCGTGGAATTTACAGGGGGATTAGAGATGGTCGAGATATGTGAGAATAGTAAAAGGTCTTTTGGTATTTTTGAGCTAGTTCAATTTAGTACTAGTATAGTGGGTTTATATGGCGATTTTTCATATCAGACGAATACCTCATTAACTTTTCATTGCGCCCTCAGGAGCCAAGAGCTGATGTGAATATTACTTCTTGAACATACTGTAGTAATAAAACGGTCGTGCTGAAAAGACGGGAAAGGACTCTTCTTTCCTGTAAAAGCTGGTTGCCACGAATTTTGATACAACTTGTTCTGGACTAGTGAATTGCATGACTAAAATATCTCTAGGTTCGTCGAATAACCCGGAGATATGACTATGGGGCCCGCTGCTCTTTAATAAGAAATAAATTTACAGCTTAGTCATTACTTACATCGATTAGTCCCGCGAAGTTCACCTCTAATACTATTGTCAAGACTATATTTAAGAAATTATAATTGTCGATTTAACTCTATGTCATCATTGAACATTCGCCGCCTCGATGTGTATATCCGAATTGAATGCGAATGCTCTCTTGGGGTTATGTTCGGTGCCAAGGTCGTGCGTCTGGCCTTGCACTTGACAAAGACTTCGGCACCCAAAGCTCCCTCTCCTTAGTTCCAAATAATCATAAAGGCTGGGAGTTTCACAGCCTCATTGTTCTTCACGTTGGATTGACAATTGTGCTGGCTGCGTTCTCTTTCTTGAACATAACATTGTTGTACTTCTAAGGTAGAGTCACACAAAAAGATTGGACATCTTCGCCGGTTTGTGTCACAGATTCAGTACTACCGCATTACGGACCACGATCCGCAGAGCCAATGTTGACGTAACGATCCATTCCATTTCATTCATTTTGGGTGGACCGAGCCCACCTGGCTGGTCTCCCCAAGGTGCAATTGCGCTCCTGTAGTTATTGTGGACGTGCAGAAGATGTGAGGGGGATTTCGAAATTGTCAACCTAGTGCGAGGACACACCTTAGAACAATGAGCTCTATTGGATTAGCTTTTAATACCAGCCTGATGCCGTTTCAACATTTCAACAGCGCTTTGTGTGTTATATTCTACGGGGAGACTGTCAGTTGGGGGCTCGACACAGACGATATCGGAACTCGGCTTGGTGAGTTCTTTTACAATGTAGACAGAGAGAATTGAAGAGATCTAGGCATCGACGTTAACTCCTGTAATAAGAGCTCCCCCTCTCATAGAGCCCACGTCCCCTGGTGGAAATGCAGTATCTCTACAGCCCAGAGCACGCTGTGTTGTGGTGCAAGAGCGCCTCTGACGACGCAAGGAATCATCAACATAAAAGGAAAAGGGAACAAAAAGGGCTTTGCCAATCGAAAAGTTGTCGTTGAGCCGTGGCCGGGACGGGATTCCAAGAAATGGCGATCGCATTAATAGCTTCGCTTGATTAAGGTAGTAAACAACCCGCCCCCTTTTGTTCTCGCTTAGCCCCTTGCAGCAGACTCTTAACAGCATTTGCAGATCATGACCCTTACTTCCCAGTAATGGTTACGATCTCCTCCTTGCCTGACAAAGGTGCTCCTCTTGCAATAATAGTAATAATACGATCGATACTTGCATCCCACCCCTCTCCTCAAGTCCGGCGCTTGGGCAGCTTTGAGTTTCGGATGCCCTACAAACATTGAAATTCGTCCACACCCTAAGCGAGGCGACACAATTTTGACCCTCGCAATACAGAAAGTCTCACAATTCCCCCTTATATTTAATTATCGTAAAAATGTCGCGAAAGTTAGATCTGCTTCTTTTCATTTGCGCAAAAGACTTTTAAAGAGTTTCGGGCGTTCCGTTGAGATTTGGTATAATTTTTCCAAACGTAGCGATTTTGGTGTCCCTCGGCTGCTGGCAGCTGAACGGTTCCCAACGCGGCGCTCCTTCGTATTGGGGATGACGGCTTTACATCGTTCAATTAGCACATCGAGTCACGGAAGGTGCCCGGCTCATCTGTACGAGGGCTTGGTACCCAATAATGACGCTGGGAAAACATCCGTACCGTCGGTTGATTCCGCGGTGAAGATGAGCCGACCTTCCTTGTCCGAAATGCACTACTTTCCCGCACAGCGAGGCAATCGCCCAGATCATGGCCTACGACGTGTCCGCCGACCTTGAACTCCTCTGGGTCCGCGGAGATGTGAGATTGGGCTTCCTCAAGTCGACTAGCTCTCCCAACCAACCTCCTTTAGCCTCTAGAAGCCTCCTTTGTAGATTCTAGCTAGACACACCCTCAACGATACAATAACTCTTGTTCAAAACCGTCTTCTCGTGGCACGAATATCAAGGTCGAGGGCCCGAAGCGGACCATCCAGGGGCAAAAGGTGGAACAGTCATTCACATGCATCGCTTGCGATGTTGCGGGGAAATGTGGTCCTAGGCACGGGATATGAAGGCAAGTGCCGAGGACGGACTGGGTTGGCAGACCAGACTTCGGCATCCCGGCCCGAGTTGGAGATTTCGTATCGAACCTGACCCATAAGAACGGCTCCCAAGGCAAACGGTTTCGAAAGATGCCCACCCCATTGAAGAGATACGACTAGAGGAAAGCGGGATAGGCTGCTTGGTGGAGGAAAAGAAAATCTAGTGATCTCGGAGCGTGGAGGCGGCAGTTTCACTCGAGAGAGAATGGACATCGATTTCGCAGTTCTTGCGAGCTGAAGGTGAGTTGCGGTGAGCCAAGCCGACCGTCTAAGGGCAGCGGCCTGTTCTTGCAGATTGGCTCATCTGCATGCACCTTTGCTGTGAAGCTGCGGTTGGAAACGCTGCTTTTGACGTCGTACAAGAAGAAGTAAAGAAAATAATCAATCTCCCCTCACACCGCCTAGCGTCGGTGTTCCGAAGCCATGGGATTTGGAACGGGCGGCCAGTGGCTATCATTTTGTGGTGCTGGTGGCACGCAGGTGCTAGGTCACGTTGTTTGTGCCCTTGGTAGGAAACAACCTGAGGAGCTGCAAATGCAGCCGGCGCACGAAAGATGAGTGAAAATCGATGTCCTTACGTATGAGAAGGGTCGATGCGCGAGTCTGGGGCTGAAACTTGTGCTAACTGCTGGAACCATTTGGCGCCTCGTCGTGATAGATCCCTGCCGCTCTGGCCTGATGGCGTACCAATGAAAGGGACTTGGGGCTGCCCAAATAATGTCAATCCCGTATTGGCTGTTCGTGCTTGCTTTTTGGCCGCGGGGAATTCGGAAGGGTAAGCCACTTCGGAATCACGCACGGTATGGCACCCTTGGCTTTCTTTGCTTCCTTTGCCAGTTTTCGGCAATTGTTTGTTTGGAGATCTTATAATTATTCATTAATGAGATGCTCTGTCTTATCACAACATGAACACCCGACTGCGCTTACCCCAAGACCGCACCAGAACCGTTCACGCATTAGAATTTCGTCACTATGGTTGAAAAAGGGCAGGTACGTATCTAAATCGGCCCTCATTTTGATACAATTTCTTTTGATTGCATAACTTGAGTCTAATGTCTATCTAGGTGGTTGTTGCTGTCTGCCTAGCGATATCCTTTGTTGTTTTCTGCTTGCGCTTCTATATCCGGGTTGTCAAAAATGGCCAGTTTACATTTATAGAGATAACGCTTTTATTCGCCTTGGTTAGTTTTAATTCCTAAGTTTGTCGAACATGAGTGCTTTGATTTAGATAGCTAATAATGATGTTTAGGCAATGGAAGTCACTTTTGGAGGCATACAAATAAAGCAATACCAGTTAATGGCGGCTCCTTCGACAGTGACAAACGCTGTGGAGCTTGGCAAGATACGTCTCAAATCACTCCTTTAGGCACCTTTGAAAGCTAACTCGTGATCGTCTCCACTGGACTTACGCCAATACATTCTTTTACATTGCATGTATCTGGAGCGTTAAGTTTGCATTCAATATACTCCACATCCGGGTGACGGAAGGTATATCGTCTGTTCACGTCTGGGCGGGGTATACCTTATATCTGCTCGGTTTTACCTGGATTCTCGTATATGTTACATATCTTCTTAAATGCTTGCCAGTACACCGCAACTGGGACGCGCCAATAACCCATGCCAAACAATGCCCGGGTATCCTACATGCTTGGGATTTTGTAGGTCACGCTGCCTTCTAGTATTTATTCTGGGATGGGCTAATATAAGAGATAGTGGTTGCATCTTGCGCTCCATCTTGGCACAGATATCTGGTGTACGTCTAATCCTAAAAAGATTCCCCTTTTCGCCGTCCCCTTTCCCAGAGGCTGTTTGTCCACGCGTAGTTGATGTATCACAAAGTGATCTTCCATTGACTTTATTTAAGTCTCACATTTCACTAACAACGCTAGTGTGCATCTTACCGTTTCCAGCCCTCATTAAAATCAGCGAACCACGTATTCGCATGGCTGTGTGCGGTGTTTACAGCCTCGCCGGACTCACTATTATTATTAGTATTCTCCGAGCTGTCCTATTGGGCCTAAATCGAGGCGCCAGCCTGGAACACATCTCGATTCTTACTATGATCGAAGTCATGGTAATTGTTGTTATGAGCTGCCTCCCAGGCATGTCGTCAACCTTCACACGCAAGTACATTCATCACGATGTTAGCTATACGGAATCTGGGTCGGCCATTGGGCAACGGAAAAGCCAGAGTAGCTACGGGAATTTCGCACAACTTAAAGAACCTGGCATTGAGCTACATGGCGTTAGAAGCGAAGCTAGTGGTGAGAGATTGTAGGTTGTGCTCGATAGAATGTGAGAGGGAAGCCCTTTGACGCGTGTAACCATTACTCTACGGACGGGGAGTTGGAGTTGTGAAGTGAGTCCAAATCACGCGATCAAAAGTCCTCGCCTTAGACTCTGCCCGGCTAATTAGACATTTTGGATCATTTCTGGTGCATACTTTTTCCAATCAGACTTTCGCTCGATCAGGCTCAGAATTTTGGCGTCGCTTCTTCGTTTCCACAATCTCCTCCTCTTCCATGGCATCTGATTCTACTCGCAGTCCAAATATTGCCCTCCCTCGATACCCTCCTGGTGTACCACGTTTAATTCTGCACACTCTCCGGACCCGGCATTCAGCTCTGCGTCCAGAACCTCCACCTCTTCGACAAGAGGTACCCCCGACACCCGTTTCTCAGAGTTAAAATCGATTCCCACGTTCCCGCATTACTCTTCTTCCACACTGTTCCTTCAGTATCGATACCGTTATCGATACCTCAGGTATCGAAGCCGAGCCTGACCCCAGGATTCTAAAATCAACGAGACTATCGAAACAGTATCCTTATAAGCCATGATGAAGTTTTCGGATGTTTTTGAGCTGAGCTGGCAAGGGCCAACGTCTGACTTTGACTCCAAGAGTTGTACGATTTTCGGGCCGAGTTAATTATAAATGGTATATAGTTGAGAAAGAGTTTGACAAGCTGCACTCTTTATGTAGGGTGTCAATATGTCAAAGTAAGTGCTCGGGTTGGGATCTTACGTTGCTAGAAAGCGGTAGTTTTCGAGGACGTCCATTAGAGAAGAATGAGTGGGGCACGCATAGACGCTGTGAGAACCATGCCAACACCCTTAGTGATAGCAACGAAGTACACGCATTACTAAATTATAGGAGCCCGTATTAGTATCCTATAGCATATACTACTAAAATTTAGAATATACCTTACTAAATTCTACTAGGAGGCGGTAAGCGGCCCTAGTGTTATATATCTTATAGAAGTTAGGTATAAAGAAATTAGTTAAGGATATACTTTTTGCGTAGTGACTTAGTAAAAGGTATACTAGAACCTGGTAAGGTAGCCTTATAATTTAGTAAAGCGTGCGCTAGAGGCCTGGAAGGCTATGGGCTAGGTGGCGCTATTTTCATTAGCTAGCTTAAATGCAGCGGGTGTAGAAGGCATATCAAATTAAAAGATAAAACAGTAGGGTATATCAATTTATCGGCCCTTAGGGGGGGTTTCACGCCACTGCGCCGTTGCCGTCGCTACTGATGCCGCGAGGCTTAGAAAGCGCGGATACGAGTAGGGGAAGTGTGGGGAAGATACTGTATCACGATTCAAGAAGTACGGTATGCATCCGCACGAGCCAGACAACGTAGGGACTCAGGGACCCCGTGCATGGAAATATTCGGTCCGACCCCCAGTATCTTCTTCGCCGGTTGCACACAAGTTAATCCACGTAGCACGGGCATGTACACAACATTGCAGAGGGGAGTGCGCATCCAGTGATTGTGAACACATGTATTGCGGCGCAGATTTGGCAAAAGACATAAGACCCCAACTCGTCCAGTCTTCTTTTCCTTGGCTTTGGTTTCTATCATGCATTTCGCATTGGCACGGCGACACAGTGAGCAATCCAAAATGTCGTCAGGTATCAAGGCAAAGGATGAAGTCCACGAGGGCGAGCAGGTCGACGCTCTGCATCCCGAGGTCTTGGTCAACCCGGATCTCATGGGTGATGCCGTCGATGGTGAGAACCGCGAGCATGAGATGGGCGTGTGGGAGGCGGTCAAGAGCCATCCCTGTGCTTGTTTATGGGCATTCATCATGTGCTTCACCATGGTGGGTCTCCCTTGACTTGACTTTATTTCCTCTCGTGCAGGCAGAACAACAACTGATGCTGGTCACCTAGGTCATGGAGTCGTTCGACATGTTCCTGAGCGGTAACTTTGTCGCGCTTCCCGCGTTTCAAAAAAGGTACGGTGTCCAGGTGGAGGGATCTGGATGGACGATCCCAACAAGATGGCAAAGCGCCCTCTTCCAATCCGGGCAATGTGGTGCTTTTATCGGGGTTTTCTTGGCCGGACCCATCACCAACCGTCTCGGTTACCGCTGGACTACCATCTTGGCCCTGGTTCTTATGAATGCCACCATTTTCATTTCCTTCTTTGTGAGTGGCCCCCGCCTTGCTTCTGTCCTGTTGTTGAACTTGTCACTTGACTACATCTACTTAGGCAGACTCACCGGCCGTCCTTACTGTTGGACAAGCGTTGGAAGGCGTTTCTGGGGGACCCTTCATTGCAAACTCCCCCGCATACGCCAGCGAGATTGTTCATCTCGCCCTTCGAGGTGCCTGCACAGCTACTCTGCAAATGAGTTGGTCTATCGGTTCAATCATTGTCGCCGGCGCCACCTATGGCTACAATCAGCGAGACGATCAGTGGTCTTGGCGAATCCCTCTTGCCTTGCAGTGAATCTTCCCCGTGAGTCCCTCCTTTCCGGTCTTGTTCCCACGAGAGCTGATTCATCTAGACCCCCCTCTCGGTCCTCATCTTCCTCGCCCCCGAATCTCCTTGGTGGCTTGTTCGTCACGGACGCAAAGAGGAAGTCCTTCGCTCTATCGAGCGCCTCGGTGAGAAATCCGGAAAGAACTCTCAATAGACACTGGCAATGATGGGGCGAACCGTTGAGATCGAAGATCAGATTGGTGGTACCTCTTCCCTCCTCGACCTTATCAAGGGTACCGATTTGAGGCGAACAATTATCACCTGCTTGATGTACGCGTCACAGAATTTTGCTGGTAACCTGATTGCCAACCAGGCGACTTTCTTCTTCGAGCGTGGGTAAATCCCTCTGACAGATTTCAAGCATGGGGGACTACTGACTCCCCGCGTAGAAGCCGGGATCTCGACCAACAAATCTTTCCAGCTCAATCTGATCAATTCGTGTCTTTCATTAGTTGCTAACGCGTGCTCCTGGTTTCTCACCGCCTGGTTCGGCCGTCGAACCATCTATCTCTGGGGCACAGCCACCAATGTCGTGCTGCTTTTTATCCTCGGCATCTGCGCTTCTGTCCCAACGAGCAATGCGATCAATTACGCCCAGGCCTGTCTGGGTATCATCATCTCCTTCGTGTTTGCCGGTACCTTCGGACCGATCTCGTACACCATCATTTCCGAGACGTCCTCAGTCCGTCTTCGCGCTTTGAGCACCAGTGTTGGTCGCGCCGCCTATTATGTCGCGGAGATTCCCATGATCTATCTAGCCTCGCAGATGCTCAACTTGACGGGATGGAACCTCGCTGGCAAGTGCGGTTACGTCTGGGGAAGCACCGCTTGCATCTGCTGGGGGATGGCTTTCTTATTTCTTCCGGAGCTCAAGCACCGCTCTTACCGTGAAAGCGACATCTTGTTCAATCGCAAGATCCCTGCCAGGAAGTTCAAGTCGACCGTTATTGACGTCAAGGATAACGAGTAAGGCATGGACGACCAGTGAGAAGAAACAGAACACTTGGTGAGCTTCTGCGGCATGAGGACCGAGAAAAAGTCTATACTTCGGTTCAATAGAGGTAGGAGACTTTCAGAGACTTGAGTGTCCATTAGGTCGCTTACGGATTAAAGGGTAGAATCCTTGAAGTGTCTGATCTGAGGATTGCCGAGGACAGCCGAAATACCAGATTTCAGTTCGGTGCATTCAAGTATGGTACCCCCTATTTTCCCAGAACATCTGCTACAGAAAAGAAGCATTTCCTTCATTATTACTTTCTTAAGTCCCTAAGAGTTGGGGGCTGCTACCCCCAAACTGAAGAGGCTTAATCCCATGTCCACGCCCAGTGTCGCGATCCCAAGTTCCCTCCTCTAATCGGTATTCCCAGCACCGATGCTGAGACCACCACCGGTTGCCAACGGTTTATAGGCTTGTCTCGCATGAGCGTTTCACGTGTGACTTGGAGATGTAGTGGTCCAAGTTGTCCCTATCGATGCCGCGACCTTTAGGCGCAAACTGCTGGAGTCCGATCGAGGAGGACCACACAACGCGGACGATATCAGGTGGCACGGACCCGGTCGCAGCAATCAGCCTGGGCGTAAGGACCTTTGTGAAGAGGAAGGTACCGACGCAGTTCATGCTCGGGCGAGCTTATGCCGTACACTGTCTTGAGCGGGAAGTCAGCCGGACCGATCATGACACCTGCGTCATTGAAGAGGAAGTGTAGAATTGATTCCTGGGCGAGAAATCTCTGTGCTGCCGCGGCCACCTTTATCAAGTCGGCGAGGTCGAGATAAAGGAAGACTAGCTGGCTACTCGACCTGGGCACGGCTGCCCTGATGTTTGCAATGGAATTTGTTGCATTCTCTCCGGAACTGCAAGCTAGGTAGACCTTGGAGTTCTTAGAATAGAGGATCCGGGCTAAGTTGGTCCATACCACAATTGACACTCGTGCATGTTCTTCCACTGAGTTCAGGCGCTCTTGAAAGGGAAGTTCGACGCCATGGCGGGATAGCGGTGAGCAGTATGAGGGGAGTCTGGATTTGGAAAGGTCGAGGAAAATGCGCTGTGCTTGTGAAGTGAGCAGGTTTGAAGCAACTGGCAGGTTTCTTTCCCTTATAAGAGGCAGTACTGGGGAAACGAGGACGAAATGGATAACAGCATGCCAATATCGTGTTACCGCTCGGCATATAGAAGTAGCCTCGGATAGTCGAATAGAATACCAATCAATGCCACTGGAGGAATCATCAGGGGCTCACTCCACCTCCACTGCCCTCCAAGCGAGCCAATCAAAGAACAGGTTCTCCGAGCCAGCGTCTAAAGAACGTTCCAAACATGAAATATATATCTCTACAGCTTTGCAAAGAGATGATTCCGCACGAGCTATCTCTTGGAGAGTTGTTTTCCATTCTTGATGCATCGAGACCATCTCTAAATGGCGAAGGAAGTCCTCGTGGTCGTGAACTCCGGCGTGCGCTTCGGCAGCATCAAGCGACGAATCAAAGCCCGAATTCCATGCGCGCCGCGAAGCGGCCGATGCGGACGCTTGTTAATAATGCGCCCTTTGCAATTATGGAACTACTTGCAGTACCTCTGGAGGGAAATTGGCTCGAGAATGGCAAGGTTACAGGAAAATCAACGCGCACAGATGTTCCAAATGGATTGGATTTGCAAGAAACGTTCTGTACCCCCGAAACGAGGTTTGTAAGTCACCTCCAGAGGGAGGTGAGCTCCTCACTTGAGAGAAAAGCATATAATGCGACGAAAGCCGCTTGATAACCTAGTCCCACTGGGTATAACCTCCCTCTCTTTAAAAAGATCACTCTCAATTCTCTCCATCGCCCGCTCTCATCTTATCCAAAACAAACTATCAAATGTCCATGGATCTCGACTCAGTTGACCTCAACCTCTCTACGGGTATCACTCAACACCATGAACCATACCCCTTCATTACAGCTTTCAACAAGCCCACCACCCTCACTGGGCGCATCGTCCTCGTAACCGGCGCCAGTCGAGGAATCGGACGCAACACCGCTTTGGCCTTCGCAGCAGCTGGAGCTTCCGTCGCTGTCCTGGCCCGCACAGCCGCTGATCTAGCGACCCTCGCCTCCGAGATCAAGGAGAAATACGGGACTCCCGTTCTCGCTATCACCGGCGACGTTCTCGCTGACCCAGGCTCTATCGTCTGCCAGGTTGAGGAAAAGTTCGGGAAGATTGATGTATTACTTCGTAATCAATAACGCAGGCATCTACCGCATATCCTACTTCCCCCGGGAGAAAGACATTTCCGCCTACTGGCGCGTCTTCGAAGTCAACGTCAAGGGTCCCCTCTCCTTGCTCCACGCCGTCCTCCCCGGTTTCCAAAAACGGGGAAAGGGGACGGTGATAACGGTTGGGAGCTCAGCTGCTGATTTACCGCTCCCATTTCAGAGCAGTTATGATGCGAGTAAGGCGGCAGTGCAGAAAGCGATTCAGATTCTGGATATGGAATTGAGGGAGCTGGGGGTGCTGAATTTCTTGATTCAGCCGGGGACGATGGCGACGCATTTGGGGAGGGGCGCCGTGATCGGGGGTGGGTTTGGGGAGTTGTTGAGTGGGTATGCAAAGGTGGGTCTTCCTCCCCTTTTTGTCATCCCAATTTCCTTTGATAGAGAAGATCCTGATGGGCAGAACAGTATATGATTGATAGCATTGACCTCCCGGCTCAGAGTATGGTTGCACTTGCTGTCCTTGCTGGGAATGAGAAGGATAAGGGTGGTGATGAGAGAGTAAAGAGGTTAAGCGGGAGGTACTGGGATGTCTCGGATGACTTGGAGCAGATCTTGGAGAAGAGTGCGGAGATTGCAGAGAGGGATTTATATCACTTGAGGATCCGGAAGTTGTAGGAGCCAACAGCTGAAATCGAAGGCAGATAAAAGCAGGGCAGAGATGAACGCAGGGAACGGATGACAGCATAAATTCGATGAAACCTGACTCCAGGTTACATCAAAACATAGAAATATTTCATTCACCCTCATGTGTGTAATTTCTCTGAGCTCGGCTGTGTCGGCTGTGGCCATAGCCATAAATGTGTTAGATTCTATTTGACTCCATTACGCAATACCTAATGACGAAATCTCTCCTTGTTCTTGTATTGGTAAGCCATTGACCTTGTACGACGCTTTCCACCGTAACTTGACCGTATCTCCTTTCCCTTGCTCGACACCTGTCAGGTGACCGATCTGTTTCACGCCAGCTTGTTCATGAGGTTGTAGCCTCCGTCCACTCTGTGGTTGTAGTTTCAATGCGTATTTCTACAAGTCAGGTCAGCGAAGTGCTTGAAGGAAAGTGGAAACGAGCTTACCTTGGTCACTGCAACCGCGAATTCTAGGTCGGATATTGGTTGATCTGTTTTACCTGAGAAAAATAAGGACAGTGTGATCACAGCTGGGGTTGTCGGTTCACGGGTCACATGAAGCGAGATGCCCAGAGCTGTTTCGCTGACTGAAATTGTGTTCTCAGATGGGAGGCCTTCTGGTAACGCGGAAGAAAAAGCCCACTCGTCGTCATCCGCAGCTGCGGCCGGGGCAGTTGGGGTTGCTTGGCGATTGCCGAAATCAAAAATAGAGTGTGTAGGTTGTGCTTGCTGTGGTGTAGATTGTCGTACAGGCGAGGCTAAAGCTGCGAAGGGGTCTAATGCTGGGGCCTGCTGTTGCTGCTTTGCAAGGGTCGCCTGCTGCTGGGCCTGTTGCTGCTGGAATAAGGAAGGCTGAGGGGTCGTTGATTGTGGAGCTGGGGAGCCAAAGGCAGAAAAAGGAGAGTAGTTAGGTTTTGGTTGGGCGGGAGCTTGTGGTGGGGCTGGTGATCGAGTTGGCGTAGGCCCTCTCGCGGTGCTGTGCTCTGTTGTGGATGAAATCAGAGCAGGGCCAGGTAGATCTGCCAATGTTAGTATTACCGTAAGGCATACTTTGTCTCGGGAGCGCTCACTTGTATTGCTCCCAAATCCGAGAGTAATTCCACCTCCTTGTCCATAGCTGCTATCAGACATGGAAAGACCCAGTAGGTCGTCTTCTAATCCTCCAGGTTGACTTCCAGTTGGGGCCGCAGCACTGCTTCCATTGGTCTCCGCATCGGCGTCAAAGTCGATTAAGGAGAGCTCGTTCGCTGCATTCTTCCCCACCCCAGTGCTCGTACCTAGTGTCCCCTTTGCGATCCTGGATGCAGCATCCACATCTCCCCTCTTCATCAGCTTATACCTCTCTACCGTTCGATGTATGCTGTCATTGATCTCCAATAACTTTGCCACAGCTTCGTGATCATCAGATTCCTCTTCGCACATCTTCTGGATCTTTGGGTGTGCGCTCTGAAGCGCTGAGGCGAGCTCCTCGTAAACGTCTCCCTCGACCATGACATCGCCTGGCTTGAAAGCTTCCAGTCGCTCTTCCAGCAATCGCGCTTTTTGTTGAACCTTTCCGACTTCCTCTGCCGCTTTTGCTCTGTAATCCGTCTTCGTCCGGGTATCATATCCTGCCATGATTTTCATCAATCGATTCGCTTCTTGTAGGTCTTCTGGTCCGCCACGTCGAATTAATTCTTGGAGTTTCGCAGATTGCGCCGCCCGTTCTTCCTCTTCCATTTCTTCCGCAGATTTTAGATTCTGTAACCATGTTAGAAATATTCCAGGCTTGAAGCGTTAGTCGACTGACATCACTGGGGTTCAAGACCGCAGCATCCTCCCTCCTAACCTCCGGAAATACGTAGCCCTTGTAACTAAGAAGCCTGTGCATATCCCGTATGAATCCCAGATCCTCCTTATACCTCGAGGTCTGACATATTGTGCCCCTCCATTCTTCAATCGCTTCCAGTATCTTCATCTGCACTCTGGTCGGTCTGATCGGGGGCCTCTCAGGGAACCTCCTCACGAGCTCATTAAGGAATTCCTTGGTACTGATCTGAAGGTGAAAGGGGTATCCGCAGTTCTTGACGCAAATATCGAGCAAGTTGAGAGCTAGCAAGGAGATGTTCGGGTTCCTATGATTGATGTAATTGACGATAGCTACCGCTGCCTCCCGCGGCGCATTTCCTTTCTTCGAGTTGACTAGGTCTGCGATCTCGAGGTTCATCGCCAGGTTGGGCTCGAAGTTCTCGGGGCTGCAGGCCTGCTGGATGTATCGCTGCAGAGTTGATGGGCCTGGGTCACCCATGGCGCCGAAGCGGTCTCTGGCAGCCATCCGCGCAGATGTTGCCTCCATGGAGGGCTGGAGGATGTTTTTTACCAGCGACGAGTAGGACAGATGCGATGTGAACAGGTTGCTTCTTGCACAAGGCAAGCTGTGAGGTGGTGAGGCGCAAGTTGGTGGGGGGATTCAAACACGAATCGGTGGCCTTGGCTGATGCTGTTTCGAAGCGAGCCGCCTCATTTATGAGGGGCTAACATTCTTTTGTGAACAAACGACTCTCCTTCCCATTACAACCTCCCTACACAAACACAGAGCTCTTCAACATGGTTCGGCACAAGAAGGACAACTTCTCCTCCAGAGGGAAGAAATACAACAATGCGCCGCGAGCCAGAGGCCCACGAAACGACGATGAAGATGGCGATCACCCCGCATCTCGCCCCTCCTTCAAAGCAGCATGTTGGGATTTGGGCCACTGCGATCCAAAACGATGTTCAGGGAAGAAGCTGATGAAACTTGGACTTATGCGGGAGCTTCACGTTGGACAGAAACACTCTGGCGTAATCATCAGCCCGAATGCAAAACAGACAATTTCTCCTGCGGATCGAGAGCTGATGGAGCAATATGGAGCCGCCGTGGTGGAGTGTTCGTGGGCTAGGGTGAAGGAAGTTCCATGGCCGAAGATTGGCGGGAAGTGTGAGAGGCTATTGCCATACCTGGTTGCTGCGAATAGTGTCAATTATGGGAAGCCGTGGCGACTGAACTGCGTGGAGGCATTGGGAGCGGCGTTCTACATATGCGGACATCCAGAATGGGCCGAGGAGGTACTGTCGCATTTCTCATATGGAATGGCATTCCTGGAGATTAATTCATCAATCTTGAAGAGATACGCGGCGTGCAAGAATGAAGATGATATCAAGACGACAGAGGAGGCTTGGATGGCCAGATTGGAGAGGGAATACGCGGACAGCAGAGCGGATGGTGAGAACGGACCTGAGACGGATATGTGGAAAGGTGGAAATTCGAATCACCGAGCGGCGGTCAGTTCAGACGAGGAAGACGAAGATGAAGATCGTAAAGGGGAGGGAAGTGGGGATGAGATGGGCGGGATGTACCTGGGCACGAAACCACCAAAGCCAGCTGAAGAGGGACCAGAGGAAGACAAAGACCCGTTTGATATCTCTGACGACGAAGATGATGAGGAAGAAATGGCCGAATTACGACGAAGAGTCCTCGCCTCGAGGCCCTTCTCGAACCCAGCAGCGTCTGAAGAGAAGAAACCCCCGGAAAAGGTGTCTCGGCCAGTGCCACTGAAGGATGATTCAGATGTCGAAGCAGACTCGGACAATGGAGATGATGACGAGTTTGATAATATCATCAATGCGACTCCAGTCACGGACCGGATAGGCATTCAAGCGAAGCAGAAAGCAAAGGCAGAGCCTCTTGCCAGCGCAGTATTCTCCAGAGCAGTTGTTGGGGCACCTAAAAAGTGGTAGCATGGCAACTTAATAATCAAACACACTTCTCAAACCCTCAAGTTTCTTAAGCTATACGACTTCAAATGTTTCTTCTCCAGTAACCCCAAAGTTGAGGCGTCAACCTTCATGAACCGTAACTTAGAAAAGTGACGATCCGTACACACTGCCCATATCCGTTGGCCATGGTTCAATCCGCATCGTTCATCAGGGTCGTCCGTGCGGTGTCAGTAGTCAAACTTCCTGACCACAACCTTCAACTCCACCTCAGCATTAGCAAAGAGCTCCTTCGCCTTGGCAGGATACAATCACACGATGCCCGATTTTCGTCGTTCAATCAAGTCTACTTCCCTAACATCCCGTGGAATAATTTCACCCCAGCGTGGCCGGTTCCTCTCAAGCAGAGTTACCTTTGATAGTCGAAGCGGATTCCCATTCTTACTGCGATCTAACGCAATAGTCCAGGCGTACTTTGGGGAGGGGTTCCCCTGCCATTACCGTACCACCAGAATCAAATACGATCTATCGTTGGAAATTAGTTTTTGCTTACAGCTCCGATACCGAAAGAGATAGCAAACCGTAAAATACCCCAAAGAGCACGGCAACCTCCGGACTAGGTCTGTACGATTCGAGTGATATTTTCAATCAATACTCATAGCAAAGACTATCTTCTCATGCGTAATCAATGTCTTCAAAGAGCTGAAAGCAACGAAATCCATCTGCTAGACTGCTACTCCTGCTGCAATTCATCGTATCAATCATCGAGAGGTGTAACTCAGGAGGCTGGTCTTCACCTTTCTAGGGTATCGTAGAAGAACTTTGATACCCACGACCTCTTATGTCACCCGTCTGAACTACCCAAACCAACGACTTCAGGCAAGGATGGCCCTTCAGCAATTATATGGCGTACCTACCCATGGGTAACAACAATACTTGCCAGAACTCGAGCGTCGTAAGCCATTCCAACTTATCTTCTTCGTTTCTACCACGGACATACCATTTAACTACCAGCATAGAATGCCATCTGCGTGTAGCGCCTCAAAGAAAGTGTTCAAGTTCTCATTGTATGCGCGGCACCCTCTTGCACAATACAGGAGGGAGAGACTAACCGTCAAATTTCCCAAGTCAGTGACCGCAAATTGAGGTGCGAATTTAGGAGGTGGAATGCGAAGGGCTTGGTAGGCAAAGGGGCATGCCGGATCTCAGAGGTCGGGAGTGTAGACGGTGGATAGTGGGGGAGTGTTCGTCCAACTGCCTCTGGGAAAGAAACACCGATGACACGCAAGAATTTGATGTTAGGCAAGTCATAGAGTTTGGCTATGTCGTCTATCCAAATATCAGACAACTGAACTTCCAAGATCTGGCAAGGCGGGGAGGTCGTTGCTTGATTGATGGTGAGAAGAGAGGATGTTGATTTCTGACTAGCTCTGGTGGTTGCCGCAGTTTATGTTCGAGTTTGAGAAGGACGAAGTGGGTCGATAATTTAAAATAATTAAAACTTAAGGCTTTGGTTTTACTAGAGGTTAAGAGGAAATATGCGTTCCAGCAACTAGCCTATGAAACCTCCTCAAAAATTGACTAATTGCAATATAACCAAATTTGTCTGGAAATAATAACGACGACATGCTATTAGAGCAGAGAATGCAATACGCACATTAGGTGCCAATATATATTAATCTGCACATATTGGTGCATATAAAGTAATCTATACAGGCACTTACCACCACCTGCTGATTTCTGTTAGTGTAGCCCCCAATCGACACCCGGGACAAACCCATATATACTACACTATAGGCCTCGGCACGTATGCTCGGTCAAATTACCTGTCAATTGCTCCATTATTCTTTAGTAATTATGCTGCTCGTTATCTACTAAAGAATTTTTCACCGCATTCCACACATGTTTTATATAAAAGGTATTTTTATTGCAATGGCTTCTACTATTACTCCCAGATGACAACCGACAAACGCAAAATCTCACTAAATCAACTTCAAAGAAAGAATGTAACCTCTCGAACTCCTCATCTCATGTGCTTCTACGGCCTCAGGAATCGTAAAGCAAAATCGCTGCATCCCTCAAGCAGCCTTAGAATACCCCATGTTCGCATGCTTCTTCCACAAATGCTCAGTCACCTTGTCGGGGCGACTAAATCCATTTCCGTGATTCTTCCGGCAGCCCGGGACGGGACACAAATGTAGCCGACGATTAATGCCGTGGACACTTGCTTCGTGACGAGTACGCTCGAAGTCGCGTTTGAAGGCTCTTGGGCATATCGTGCATTGGAAGCGGGGGGTAGTACCAGCGGTATTAGTGGCAGCGAGTGCTGGCACTGGTGCTAGTGATTGGAGTCCAGTGAGTGTGGCAGGGAGAAGTTGGTTCGGACCCTGGTTTTGCTGAGATGGAGATGCAGTGGCGAGTGCAGGCTGCCAGATCAAGTTTCCATCATCGCATTGGGCTGATGGCGCTGCGAGATCTGATCCAATACCCCACTGAAAATCACCCTCTAGATTGGTGTTTGTAGGCAATCCGACCCCGGCCTCAATAGATCTTCCATCGACATTGGAAGGTTGAAATGCTCCAATGGATGATAAATCAATCGCGGGTTGTCCCCACGATGCTCCTGCTGCAGGAACAATCTGCGAGTGAGTTTGATCCCACACATGTTGAGATCCATAGTTTTGGTGGCCAGAAGCAAGTGCACTGCCGAGACCAAGAGAGGATAAATCGACAGGTGCGGAAGTTCCAGTTGTAAAGAAGCTCCATGATGGGCGACTCCCAGTTGCAGCATCGCTTTGTGCGAGAGGTTGATCCCACACAATTTGACCTGGATGTTTTTGAAAACCTGGTGCGCCTCCATTATCGAGGTGAAGAGAGGTTGGAAAATCGACAGCAGCCGAAGTTGCGACTCCAATTAAGCCCCCAGACGGAAAATCCCAAGGAGCACTGCCAAGGCCACTGGAGACCAAGGGACTAACACCACGGAGGGCGGGAGGCTGCGTGAAAGTATCTTGACCATCGCCAATGAGACCGGGGGTATGATGGAAGTTTGCATGCGATCCATAGTGGTCCCATTCACCGAAGCAAAATGGTACAATCTCGTCTCTAGGGTCCCTTGTCAGTAAAAAAAAAAAAAGGCTCACCGAACGCCACCGTCGCCCTCAAACCCCATAGAGGAGTAAGATGACTGGCTGAGTTCAGGTGGAGAATCCATCGGATTGGTCAGGTATTGTCGCTGGCTGTGGTCTTGCATGATGAGGGCGTAGCGTGCTGACGGGTGAGGCTGTCTGCCGAGAACTGTGACTTTGAAATGTGTGTGAGGAGCAGAAAAAATTGCGAGAACGTACAAAAAGGTCGTAAAATTGAAGAGGGACAACCCCCATCTATATGCTCCCTTTCCCACACACCCATGTCCCATCTAAAACCAAGAAACGCCTGCCAATACACCCTTGTCCTTTTCTGTCGTGTACACGAAAGTGGCTCGCTCCAGAGTGCTGAATTGACTCTCAAGAATAGCGCCAAATGTTTACAGAGTTGCAGCATGCGCAAATTCAATCACGCCAGATGCATTATTACCCTAACAAGACTTAACGTGACATAGGCCTGGTGCTGCCTGGACGCTTGCTGCTAACTGATTTGAATTCATGCCTGAGGCCATAGAAGCGTCCACCAGGCCAACCGCCCCCCTTTTCCCTAAGATTATACGATTTACCTTGCCAAAAATGGCCACGCTCACATATTACCGCCCCCTCTCCCTTCTCCCTAAGCCACTATTATTACTTAAAAGGGAGCTACCCCCTAGGGAGCTCTTTATATATTGCTGTGAGCTGCCTCCCAGGGAGCTGTCCCCCAATGAGCTCTCCCCCAGAGAGCTCTTTGGGAAATAGCTCCTTGTAATATAAAGAGAGTGCCCTTGGGGAGAGCTCCTTGGACAGCTCCCAGGGGGGCAGCTCACTGCGATACGAAAAGAGCTCCCTAGGGGAGAGGTCTTTAGGGGACAACTCCTTAGGGGGTAGGTGAGAAGTGAGCTTCGAGGCTCGTGAGTTGCGAGGAGAAGGAAGCGCCTATAATTCTAGGCTACTTATTCTAAATTTTAGGGCCATGGTCGCTAAAGTATAGGCTATAGGTACTAAAAATTTAGTGCTTAGCTTTTCGTGGGATGCGGGGTAATAATCGTTTATTAATCGATCACAAGTTCTAATCGATTGCTTAGCAATCGTTGCCGAGCTTGGTTGATACAGAGTGCATCGAACCTCTAGAAAGGAACCAGCAAGTCACCCAACCCCGGCAGATCCTCGGGCCAGCTACCAGCCACTTTCAGGAGTAGTTTTAAAACCCAGGCTTTAAGTGGAGATTGTTGTGGAACACTTTCCACAAATGACTATCCAAGTACTTCGGGAACGAATTGCACTTTCAAAGATCTATGAACGCAAAGCGCGAAGACAAGGCTTAAATATAGAGAAGGTGATTAGCAAAGCCCATGACGGGACAGATAACGAGATTTAAGTCTTGAGCAATGGGATAATTATAAGGAAACCTGCGAAAACATTACTTCCCCTCTTGCCTTAACGAACTATTATATCGATTAGGGCCAATATGTCATCTTTAAGAAAGATGTTAGATATACCAGGCCAGGCAAATATAGAGGAGCTAGTAAAGTAAAACGAGGTCGGCTATTGGCCTATATTTGTTGCCGACCTTATAAGAGTCTCGACTTCTTCATTATGAGCGCTAGCCGTCTCATAGAGGCTAGCAATTAGCTCTCTAAATAAATTCGTTCTGTGACCCGATTACCAAAAGATTCCACCCCCTATATACCTACGTTGTGATTAGCCAACACTATATGATTGAAACGCAGAGGCGTCCCTAATTCCCACGAGGGTGCCTGTGGACCGTACCTTCACTAACGCTACGACTTGGCGGCATAGTATAACAAAATTGAGCGAACCCACATCGAGAGAGAGGCTCACTCGACACTTACCTAACTCTTAACTCCGTATTCCCACATTTGAGAAACGGGAAATATAAAGCTTTTCCTGTGCGTAAGAAGTGTGTATTTGAATTTAAGATAGCTCCCCTTCCTCTTGGTTTTTCTTTTCTTAACTATTATCTAGTACTTTATAAATCCTCCTTTATATTCACTTCAAAAATCTATTAAGCTAGCACAATATCTAATTGTTGTGTCCCAAACCCCATCTCCTGCGGTATAGCCCAGCCTAATCCAATCCTCCTCCAACAATTCTCTACCACAGCATCCGACACACGTTCAACGATTAGAAAATACAGCAAATAAGTTGGAGGCAAAGGATGATCCTGATCAAAATACTCAAGTCCCCATATACGGCGCTGCATTACCCATAGTCCCCCACACTCTTTACGAGCTCTAGGTTCACCATCTTTGAAGTCAAAAATACCACTTCCACACCTTTTCCCCTCATCATTATATACAAAACAACGTCTAGTACCAAGCTGAATTTCATAAACTAGTTTCTGGAAATATGCTTGCACAGTTATCCTTGCGCTCGCTATCTCGCCCATCGGATTCTGTCCCACATACTCGATGGACGAACTGAAAAGCTTGATATCCGCAGCAGCATAGGTGTCCTTCTGAAATGGAAATGTTTTGTACTGGATACGAAGATCGCTGGATACCCAAGACCAAGATGGCCCTCGATACGGTTGGATGGAACGCTCCTCGTTCCGTTGACCCTGTCCAATAGGCGCAAACCAAAGCAAGCCACCGGCAAAATCTTCCTCCCAGAGTCCGGCAAGATATTTGTAACTGGTGTTTCGTTTGAATATTGAAGCTAAACCGGAGAGGGCGGGGAGTTTGTCTGACGCTTTGGTGAGGCAGCAAAGCGTGTATTCGGTAACAATTAAGTACCAATCTGAGGGCGGGGATATTGGATAGGACGGATTTTCATCCAGTGGTAAGATGAGTTGCGTCTTCATGGTCCGGCATTGGTTGCTCTGATATTCGTATGACGTTGGCTGGAACGGAGCTACGCTAGTGCTAGACTCTCGAGCTGTGCATGAAAGACATTCCCACAACATTTCTGCCGCGCTGTAGTACAAAATTCGAGGTGAAAGAAGGCGTTCTTGAAGAACCCATGCTCTTTGACACAGAGCTGACTTCATGATAACATCTTGTCTTCGTCGTTGAAGGGTGTTGAGGGGAATAAAAGTGCCGTCCTCTCTCATAGGCTGGGTATCACTTGGAGCTCTCTGGATTAGGATACCTTGATGACAGTCTTGGGAATCTAAAGCACATATTGTAAGGAATGCAAATCGGTATACTTCGCCCATGCTTGCTGACTCTTTCGACCAGTCATCGTTTGAATCTTGGATAATACATAGGGAGTCAATCCAGAGATACTTGATGTTCAATCGGCGGGTGATGATGACCGCATCACGGTATAACTGGGGAAGAGACTCCAATGGGATTTTGGCTTTTCGGTCATCCAAAGTGGACAGTGTAGTTGTGAGCGGCTGTTCCCCCCCCCCCCCCAACAGTGACTTAGAGTCACGTATGGTGCCCGAAATCCATTTGAAACTAGGAGATGTGGCTCTTCTTGGCTGAGGTCAATTACTCGAGTTGGTAACGATGCATCTTGTCCTTGATAGCATCGATGCTTCTTGTTGCAAGTTTCAATCCAGTCTGTAGCAATAGTGAAACTGGCGTTAGATGAGAGGCCATAGTGCAAAGGCCTTGGATTATTGCTATGAATGTATTGCCCGTAGCCTGAAAAATATTGTTCAGAAACAGTCCAGCAAGCAGCACAATGATCCATACCGTTCTCCTTTAAGTGATCCAAGTACCCTTCTTTGGTCTCGGTGTGCCTCGCAAACCACATCAGGAGACGAGGCACCTTCAAATCGCCCGGATTCTCCATCACATGAGGGCTGTCGCGATGCTGTTTCAATAATAACAACTGATCGCATATCGTCTTACAGAGCCAACAGCCACGGGAACCAGACTGTTCCAGGGTCTCATAATAATCGTGATGTCTTATCTTGCCGTTCGAAAGCCGGTACTTCAAATCTTTGCATCGCGAGCATAAACTCAGCCCAATCACTGGTCTTTTGTACCCCTTGATAATTGCGGTCTCGTAGTCTGGTTTGAAATAGCCGATGATAATCAGAAACGGAATTAGGGGTAGTAGCACAGCGGATAAAATGAGGACTCCGAGGACTATGCAGAACCCCATGCAGAACCCCAAGGCATCGCTGAGGAAACTTAAAGACATTGTGGCGTTTTGAGCTGCCGTAGTTGTCGTTTGCTATGTGTCCTATATGGCTTTGAGAGACATCAGGGTTGCAATTACATGTATAGAGGATGATGATAGTTATTTTGAAGTCTAAGAGTGCGTGCGGAGTTTTGGAAGAAATTTTTTGATGGAAGCTTGTGGCTTGCATTAGAGTAGAAGGGTTCACCGGCCAACGCCTCAACCGCTCGAACCAAATTTGGCCATACCAACAGCCCTTCGTCGGCCATCAACTGTCCACGCTAGCAGGGGGGCCTGGCTCAGGGCGAAAACTGGTGAACGTGTGCCTTTGCTTAGAAACCTATTAGTCATCTATCGCGTTTTGCCCCTGAGCCAGGCCCCCCCTGCTAGCGTGGACAGTTGATGGCCGACTCAGGGATAATTTAGAAAAATTAACACTAGATTTGGACTTTTTGGGGTATTCTTTATAATCTACGAAGTTTTAGGGATGTCTTAAGCACTTCAGGTCAAATCCTCAAGTTTCTAAGGTCTTTTTTTTCTCGGTATCAATCGATTCATGAGCAAAGTGCTTCCACCCAGAAAATTCTTTCCTGATTGTTGAGTCGCAGATGCTTCAGAGCTGAGTAGAGGTTCTTGGTGATGGGGATGCAGCAATCTTCGATTTCGACCGGACGAGCGTCGTTGTTATCTCCCCGTGAGTACGATAAAGCTTCTTACTCTGGTCGATCGTCAAGCAGGGCTAACGAGAATCGGGCGTGGATTTCATCCCGCTCCTTCGAGGCTCGCTGAAGGTCTAACAACCGGATGATGTTGTGCGAATTATTGAGCGGCGTGTAGGCCATTCGTTGGCGGGCAGATGGGATGGGATGAAATGACCCGGTTGCGGCGATGGAGAGAGATCAGAAAAGTGGAGGAACGTCAGCAAGCAGTCAACTAAATCTAGAGCGGACTGGCAGGACTAGAAAGGCTAACTCGTGCATTACCTCACACTCTGTGTGATCCGGTTCCAGCCACCAGGAAGGAAGTACTTCGTATTGCCTCTCTATCGCCAGCCGAACAAGGTTGCGCTGCAGTTGAAAATATAGCCGGCAACATGGAAATATTGACACTTCTTCCTAGACACACTGAAGTTTGGATTACATGATGTGAATTTTTGAGCCATGATTACATCAAAACGAACCTTTTCAACAATAGGCTCCACCATCCCCACTAAACGATACATTTATCGTGCGCAGTAGCCACCATCAATGACGATATCAGCGCCGGTAGTGTATGTACTGGCATCAGAAACCAAATAAACATATGCGCCCTTCAGCTCCTTCGCCTCCCCATCGCGACCCATAGGGATCATACTCTTCCACAAATCCTGTGTCTTCTTGTCCACGAAGTCAGAAAGACCAGTATCGATATAACCAGGGGAAATAGAGTTGACTCGAGCAAAGTCACGCCACTCGTTAGCCAGCGAGCGTGCCATATGAATGCACCCCGCCTTCGCAACATTATAGCTCGTCTGCTCCTGCGGAAAGTTCGCAATATGTCCACTCATACTAGCAGTAATCACGAAACTACCAGTCCCCCTCTCCTTGAAATGGTGTCCTACCGCCTTTGCACAATGGAAAGTTCCATTGAGATCCGTCTGAATGACCTCGTTCCAAGCCTCCACAGTACCGTCGAGGATCCCGGAGTCAGCGGTGCGACCAGCATTGGCGATGAAAGCGTCAATCTTGCCAAACTCTTTAATGACATCGGCGACCAGCTTTTCAACGCTGGCGTAGTTGCCGATGTCCAATTTGTAGGCCTTGACCTTCACACCGTAGGACTCGGCGAGCTCTTTTGCATTCTTTTCGCCTCCTTCGGGGCGGGACGAGTAGGTGATGGCGAGGTTGGCGCCCATTTCTGCGCAGCCACGTGCGGCTTCGATGCCCATGCCCTTGGGGCCGGATGCGCCGGTGACCTGTGGAACTTCTGCGTTAGTGATTGCGGGTTTACAAAGTCTAGGTGTACCACGGCTCGGGGGACGGGTAGGGGGCAGATATAAAGCTGAGGATATACATACCACGACGACCTTACCCTTAAGGCTGAACAGGTCCATCAAATGGTCTGCTTTGGGGACTGGGATAGGCATGATGGCGGTTTAATTGAATTGATCGAAGTAAGATAAGCACGCAAGAATTGATTCTGCTGTGTCTTGTGAGAAGAATTCAGGCGAAAAAGGAGGTGTGGTGTTAAAGAGAGGGAGAAAAATGTTGAGGGGTTTCTTAAGTAGGGTGGGGTTGGAGGGGCAGATATGACGTCCATTTGCTGCACCAAGCTGCACCGAATGGGGCCGGCGCGGGATTATTAACGACGGTGCAGAAATACCGTCACGCGATTGATGTGCAGAACACACATGTAGATTTATGGTTCTATTTCCTTTGGATAATTTAAGCATTTCGACGAAATTTCATGAGCCTTTCGTCTGGTTTGCGACCTGTTAATAGGAGCTCGATGACATCATCTCGTCTTTGAGGTTAACAGCTCTAGCCCTTGTTTGACGCGTATAGCATTATGTGTCTATTGATGAGAGAAAGAGCTGAAAAGAGGGATATGTAGGTGAAAACGCTTAGTCACCGCAGGATGCAATGAATAATCGCAGATTAAACCTTTCAGGCTTGGCAATAATACTTTTGATATCAATAAGGTATTAGTATTAGTTAATATTAGTCAGGTATTGCAAGAATTGATATATACAAATCCCAAGTCGAATTTTCCTCTTAGATAGCCTTGAATTATCTCTTCCTTTTATTGTTTAATTTATATAATAATATAATAAGTATGAGTAGAGCGATTTAAGCCCCTGATTTCGGTTGGTTTTACTACTGTTTTACACACCCTTAACGTTCACTTAGACCGCTATAGCGTACGTGCCTTTGCTCTATTATAATTTTAATATAAGAAGAAGAGAAGTATACTTGCTCTAAATAATAGAAATAAGGCTTAAACCTCCCAGAATAAGCATAATTGCTAGTTGCGCTATAATTAGAACAAGGCGTTCTATTGTAGTGAGGATTGGGTGGACACGGAGTAAGTTACGTGTTCTCACGAGATCCCTTAGCTTCTCGCTCCTATTTGTATTTAGCCTTCCTCCTTTTCAACAAAGAGGACATTAAGTAATCCAATACACACTTCACCCACACAACGCCTCCTTAATTCGTGAACGCACTTGTTCGATTTATTATTATGTGTTGTGTTCCTACGATCCCCTCTTCACTATTATACGTCATGTTTGTTGCAACTGCGCTCGATAGTCGGCATTGTTTTCCTGGTCATCGGTAAGATGGGGAAATATCAGTCCGCGAACATCCAATCGCTATTGTATTTTCAACGACCTTGTTAATGCCAAGAAGAGGATATTGGGCTTAGCAGCTCCTTCTCAATGTTGTGCAACTTCACACATTCTCTTCCTCGTTCTAGAACGTGTGATTGGCCGCTGAAGGATTTGTTGTCCACCTATGAAAGGGCCGAACGCATAACTTCATATCTATCCGTCTTATTCACGTTTCAAAATGCAGCAGCTGAACTCGAGTTCTCAAGTAATTTTGGCACCATATCTGTCCGTCTTATTACTTCGACATCCAATCACGGTAGTTCAAGCGGGGTTTTCTTCCAGAAGAGAGTCACCGATATTCTGAGGCTCTAAATGGTGGTCAATAGGTAATCGGGCGGGAGCTGAGAAGCTCTTTAATTTCCAAGGTATTATTTAAAGACGCAGTGATTCCCTCCAGATCATCCTTTCTTTTGTTCCCGTATAACACATCCACTATTCATTCGAAACCACAGCTACAATTCCGCAACCCACCACTATGCATTCCACCTATCTCGTTGCTCTCTTCCCACTTGCTGCGTACGCCACACTCTATGGCCATTGCTCAGGGCCATCCGACGGAGGCAAAGCGACGGGCGTCTATTTAAATGACGGCATCTGCGACCTCACAACGGATTGCAATCACCGCAGTGGCTCGCACATCACTAATGGTTGTCCCCATGACCACAATGATGTTACGTGCTGCGTGATTGGATTAGGTGATCCCGATAGTAAGTGGCTGCCGATGCACTTCGCTACACCACCTAGCTGCCGCTTCACAGGTGCAGAACAATGCCAAAGGAGCTTTCGAGCTTCAAAATCTTGCGTTTCATTTTATGTAGCATCCCAAATCAGACAGATACTAATCTAAATGGTCTTTAGCGAACCCTTGCGGCGGTACTTCCTACTGTGACTGGGTAAGCAATGGATGCGGCGGCCATTGGGTTTCAGGTAAGTCATGCCACTTCGGAGATACCCACTATGGTATTGATGAGAATTAACGGACTGACCTTTCACTCCTACAGGCCACTGCCCTGGAGGTTCCAACTACCAGTGCTGCAAGACCGGATAAGCTATCTCATAAGGGTTAGGAAAATGTCCGCCGTTGTCCTTTGCTTGGTCTGTGGGGTTTGGATGTTTGTTTGGGCTGACGGATGAGGCAACAAATTACATATATCTACCCACTTCACATTCACAATTTAGTTTCGTTTCTGCCTGAATGTCCTCGTAAGCATATGTGATCCACTTGAAGGATATAATACTTGACTCGTCAGGTCCCCAAAACGCAATCAGTGCTCCGAGGGCTGCATTTTGAAGGCTGTTATTAGATGTTGTGCGTAACTACCCATAATTGAACCAGTTGTAGTTTATAGTCCGCCACGTAGCTCTTGAGATGAATCTAGGAATGTCGATCCACGGTATGGATAAATTAAACTGACGTGAGATATATGAGGCGAGGCGGCACGTGCGCTCTCCCCCCTTTTCATTAAACCCACAACTCGCTTATCGACGGGATGGCCTCGCGTGAGCACGTATACAATTTTTACTATTGGCATAAGTAAACAATTTTTAGAGCTGCTTTTGAGGAGTCCCTCGGGGTTTGATCGAAAGGTGCCTCGTATTTCTGTATACTTCCGAATTATTTTGTTTTCGCCTTGGAACTCAGGAGCTGGGAGGGCTTACTTTGAGATCTAATAGATTAGTGTTTCGTGATTTTTAGTCTAGCCCTAGTCCAATTTTTAGAAATTTAAATTCAACCCAACAATGGTGTATAGGTGGGCATTTGATCCAGCTTTTCAACAACAGAACAGTACCTTAGCTTGTTGAATCAGGCCCCGGAAAGGAATTTTTCGAAGTTCTGTCGGCTTGATCTATATCAGAATGAAATATCGGGGTGGTTTAGGAGAGGTAAGTCAGAAGTGATAGCCTCAAGTAATGACCAATAGTGAACGTTCAGCGCTAGCTACCAACCAGTAGAAATAAAATAAACTTGAGATTCGCCCACCGAGAATGATTTGGTGCAGTCCGGTGCATGCATGCCACCCCCCACCACAAACGGCGAGATAATTCCAGCGAACCTTTGCGTGCCTCGTGGAACGCGGGATCTGGTCCGGCCGTCTCGCCATGCCAACGCATACCCACCACAACCATCCGAACCAGTCTGCCAAACATCCCAAACTTCGTCGACTTCACTTCAACATGAAGTCAAACTATCAGCGGTGACAATCATGAGATCTCGGTGTCTCCTTCCGGGTGGTCCCATTGCTGCGGCCTGTGCCGCTTTACGTACAGTACTTGGGGGCCAGGACTTTTCCACGTGATCTTGCCCGCTGGCGCCTACAGCCTCACTCGACGATGAGAAAATTACCATGGGATTTCAACATCTTCAAGCTTTCCCGAAACCTCGCAGCATATCAACTATGTGAATATGGCGGAAACATTGGGGATGGTAACCGGAGTCCTAACTCTCCTGCCCTTATGTCGAGGTGAGTTTCTTCCCCAGACTACGAGGCCGGGGACCTAATCCAGAGAGGAAGATGGCCTCGCAATGATCAAGGGCGTTTTCGACGCACCAAGGACACTTCAGTTAGCAGTGGCTAGAGTAGAGTTCCAACAGGACGTAAGTACTGCCAGTTCTGCCAGATGTGGTACAAATCCATCGATCCTTCAATGCTCACGTGACCAAGAGATTCGACGAATGGAGAGAGATCTGGCGAAATGAAGACGGTGAACAGGACATGAAATTCGAACTTTACGCAAAGAGTGATCCTGTATCTGCAAGAAAGGTTCATCGCCAACTAGCTTTGATGGCGCTGGCACTGTTCGATACTCACGCTTTCGAGGAGCAGTTTGGAATGAAACCCCAACGATTTCCGGACCGAGTGAGTTTTTCACTTCTCAAAAATCCAGCTGAACTAACTCTAGTAGGAACCAAAAGATCTCACGCGCTTCAGACTCAAAGATGGTGAGAATCTAACACTCGAAACGCAAGGCACCTTCCTCGAACGATGCAAAATCAACATGTCCATCATCAAGAGGTGCAAGTTTCTCTTCCGACATAGAGATGAAGGATATAACAAACTTATTGATCTGCTGAAACATAACATAGAGGAACTTGTCACACTTGGGCCAAAATTCGAACTAGATAGGGTGAGAAAGGGAGAGTGTGACAAGTTGAGGAAGATGGACATGGAGGAGTTGCGCGGCAGAGCTGAGGCAGCAGCTTACGAGGCAAGACACACCCCGCCCGGAGTTTCTATTGGGGATGTCTATCATAACATCTCTCTTGCTGCGAAATTTAGCATTGTGGTGCGGTACCAGAGGCAACATGCAGCGTACAAGTTTACCATGCGAGACTTCCGACTCGATCCAGCATACGCCCTCTCTTCTACCGAGTCCTCGACTATGGCACTTCTGTTCGACTATCCTGCCAAGAAGGAAAACCGAGTTGTTTTGATTGAGTGGGTTGATGATATGGAGCGATATGCAGAGAAGGATACAAGAGACAAGACATTGATTCTTTCGACCCCCAAGCCTGGACAGCTACTGCTTCCGACTTGCTATGGGATGGTGGAAGACACAGCAAATAGGAGGTTTGGTCTTGTGCTGGCACCCCCAGCCCATATCCGAGCTAATCTGCCATCAATTATGCCCACCGGAGCGATTTCACAGAAACGAATGCCAGTCTCACTCAAGGAGTTATTGGAAAAGGAACACCCCGCCTGTCAGCAGATGCTGGAATTGGGTGCTCGCTTCCGCCTTGCGAAGAAATTGGTCGATGCAGTGCACATGATGCACAGCGTTGGCTGGATCCACAAGTATCCACCTTACCTTACCTCAGAAGCATAGAGACCTACTTACATGAACAGGAATATTCGCTCCAATTCGATCCTCTTCTTCCCTGCGCCCAATATTCCCTCTAGCGGGGTCCCAGTAGGCCCTGCATCAGGCTACCCGCAGCCCATCGGATACGAGCTTCCCCTCTTCACGGGACTTTTCAACCCACGAATCGACGACATCCTCGAAGAAGTCTCAGACACAAAAGAATATCGCTCAGCCTTCTCAGAAGCAGAAATATACCGCTCGGTCGACCCACGACAACAGCGTAGCAAGCTCGCAAAAGACTTCGAACAAACCCTCGATTACTACCAACATCCGGACAAGCGTTGGAATCCTACGATAAGGTACTCGAGGTCACATGATATATACAGCCTTGGATGTTTGTTGTTGGAGATTGGGCTTTGGGAGCCGCTAGAGACGTTAGTGGAGATTGAGGATGATGATTTTGAGCGGGTGAAGAGGGGGTTCCAGGCATTGACCATGAAACTTGATAGGTAGGCCGTTCTTTCACCTAGAGATACCTTGAAAATAGTTTGCTAATATTACTATAGCTTGGCGGGGTCGGTATACGGTGATATAGTCCGGAAATGTCTCGCGATTAATGTCCGCGAACGAACCGAACACTTGTCGGACTTTTGCTCAGAAATTGCAGCCCGTCTCGATAAGTGCTGGGCTTAGCAGGAACCGATACTGTTTGGTATGCGATAGTGTAATACTAGAATGACGAAGTTGTTTTCCATTCCATGGTTCATAATGTATGGGTGGGGGTTGAAGCACGTGATCGATCTCGTTTTGGTCTGATAGACGGAATCACTTGCATATTTTTTGGCCGTCTTTGTACTTGCTTTCTTTTCAGTTAATATTTCACATCTCAAACAATAATTTCAAACAAATACTTATGTATATCATAATATGTCTTTCGGTCTCAACACCGGTTTGCTGAATGCTAATCGTCGTCGCCTTCGACATCTGCCACACCTACCGGCCTCGGCGCGAGATACACAAATCCTCGAGTACAATGTTAAAGTATTGAGAGAGAAGCTGTCTCAGCTTGAGAAAGTTGATGAGGAGAAAGAAATCTACTTGTCAAAAACGAATGACACCCAGCTGAAAGTAAAGTTCTTCCAGCCAGTGTGGGCTCCGATAGGATCGATAAGCGAACGATCGATAATCGACCATCGATAACGATAATTATCGAACTAGGGCCTTGGCAATACTACAGGGCTACTATAGGGCAAATGCGCTATATTTATAGGCCTTATACTACCTTTTCTTTAGTATAGCAGAATTCCGATTTAGTAAAGGTGGTATAAGGCCTATAAATATAGCGTATTAGCCCTATAGTAGCCCTATATTATTACTAAGGCCCTGGACCCACTATTATCGATAGATTTAGTACTATAAAGGCGGTCTAAGGCCTATAAATATAGCGTATTAGCCCTATAGTGGCCCTATAGTGGCCTTGTAGTATTGCTAAGCCCTGGACCCACTATTATCGATAGAATTATCGATAGGCTCGCTTAATAGCTAGCTAGGCCCACTTTTATCGACGGATTATTAATAATTATATTAAATACTAGCTAGTCTATATTATATAATAGAATATTAAATAGAAATATAATAGTATAGTAATAATAGTCTACTTTTATACTAATCTTTATACTAATTAGTTTATAATTAAACTAGAAAGTGAGATGTTCATGTGATAGGGCTCGCTTAATAGCTGGGCCCACTTTTATCGACGATAATTATCGATATCGATCGCTTATCGATCGTTATCGGCTTATCGATCGATAAGTGATAATCCCGATCGATAATTTATCGGAGCCCACACTAAGTTCCAGCTCAGGTAAAAGATCCTGTCTCTCCGGTCGAAGGTGGAGCGTTTAGAGAATCCGATGACAGAGCAGATGGGGAAGGATCAGGAAGATAAATAGTGCTTGATTTAGGGAGCGAAGTCAATTGGGAAATTTCGTTTCATGATCGTATGTTGGAGGAGGCGATAGAAAAGACAGTCATTGCGGGCTGGGAAGTGAATGTCCAATAAATACGGAAGAAGTCGCGATACAGAGTAGATTGCACACTTCGTACAAGGACATCGAGTCGTGGCTTACTATTGAAAGATAAATCTTTTCGGTGTGCAGGGCTCTGCATTGGATGTTATATTTTGAATGTACTCCTTTGGACATCAATTCTGTCATCGGTACAGGTCCATACCTCTATACCCAAATGCAAATGCGAGAATTATGATGAGCTTCTTTATTGCTCCTCAAGAACAATTTAATTGCAATATCTGTGAAGCGGTTGCCAGCCGAGAAAATCATCTCAGTCCAGATTACTAGCCCGTGACGAAACTTGAAGACAGTGTGAGAAATGAATAGATTAGATTAGATTAATGGCTATTAATCTAATCTATTCATGAAATATTCTCATTAATCATATTCTATTCACGAATTAATTAAGCTAATCATGAATATTCATGAATATCTTGATTAATGTACACGTGACTATAGCACGTGATAGACTAGCCTAATTAGGTAAGAGTCTCGCTCTAGCGAGCTTTTCCCTCGACTATTTTGGAGCAGGGTGGCGCTAGAGCCCGATACTTACTTAATTAGGCTAGCCTATCACGTGATTTATATTAATCAAAGGTATTCATGAATATTCATGGTTAATTATTCTAATCTAATTAATTTTTAAAGTATTACATTAATCATATTCTAATCAAATTATTCATGAATATTCATGAATAAATTAATTAATGTAATTAATTTTTTCGCACACTGCTTGAAGAGCTAACATGCCAGTTCAAACTTCAAGATCGTCAGATATATAATTCCAATCATCAACATCTGAACAATTTTTTTGACATCTCAAATTAACAACAGTAAAGCTTTCGTCACACTTCCTCAAGCACAATATATACAGCTAATGATGGCGCCGACAATCAACAGTATAGTCTCTCACGCCTCCTATCTCAAGGATAGCACAAACAACACGTCTTTCTGGAAGATATTCGAATCCTCATCTAAGCCTATAGCACCAGAAGTAAAGAAAACTATCCATAGCTCACTATTACACGAATTCTCAAGCGTCGGCCCCTCCTTCAAACGAGTTCTCGAGATCTCAAACCACTCAGCATTCACTATTCGCTCAATTAATCGAGCTACGAATGGAGCTAGCGACCTCAACAACGACACCTCTAATGTTCCACCTCGTGCCGGTTACCCCATCCAGAAGAAGACCAACCTCGGGAGTGATATGGGCCTAGGTACAATTGCAGCAATCATCATTCTTATATTTCTCATCGTCTTCGCCAGCATATGGGAGATATACCGGCGGCACAGAGAGAGAAGTGAAATATTGAGGCAGCATAAAGAGGAGGCACAGCGAAGAAGGGATTATCAAGAGCGGGACGCGGCGATTAGGAATAGAGAGTGGGTTGAGATTAATTTGGGTTCAGTGGGGGTGGTGCAGGATGTTGAGTTTGCGGATGTAGATGTGGAGGGAGGAGGGCAGGGGAATAAGGTGCAAAAGCAGAGCCGGTTCAAGAAGATTATATCTCAGTTTCCTTCTGGTTGGGGAGAAAGGTAGGTTTTATCGGTTAGAAGCGGTTTGCGCATTGATTTCTTGGGATGTTTCCCAAACAGTAGGGGCCTGTTTGGAAAGCAGAATTTGGGATCGAGGAATTAAGTGCGTCAGGGCTTGTGCTGAGGGTCAGGCAAAGGTAGCTGCGGGAAAGCTCCTACAAAGCCTTATTATATATGCAGACCTAGTTCAATAGAGTATGCTGAGATTAAATTCGATCAGAACACGCATGAATGCCGATATAACAGCGAAGACCTGAACTTAGGACCAAATCTCTAAGCCATAATCCTGGACTGAGCCTAGTACCCACACAACTTGCATTTGAATTTTCCTTCCTGGCACACCCGAGAAGGCCAAAAAGATATATCCCTCTAAGAAGTTCCACTTTAGCTAGCCCATCTACTAATCCTGGGTGCTCTGACGCGTATGTCTACTAATACTAGAAGCTTACTTACAAGCCAGGGGCGCCTAGTTGCGCGCCTTTATTAGAGCCCCTTGCTTTATATTATATAAACTATCCCTTCGTCTGGCAAGAAATGGTCTGTACTAGCAGGGAAGCCCGGCTCAGGGCGGAGAGTCGTGCCTTTGCTTAGAAACTTATTAGTTATCTATCGCCTTTTCGCCTTGAGCCAGCCCCCCCTGCTAGTACGGGCCATTTCTTGCCAGACGAAGGGATAGCTCGAAATCGGCTTCTGTGTTTATTGTTCCCTTCGTTCCGCTCTCTGAAGTCTTCCGCAGGAATTCACTCTTCCAATCTCGACCATTACCCCGGCTTCTGAGGGCGTCGCTCTTCATCTTCTTTGCCCACCTCATTCTCCAACACAATATCACCAAGCTTCCTCTTCTTCACGCTTTCCCCTTCCATTTCCCTCTCACCAGTCCCCAACCCAAGACCTCCCCCTCACGCCCATCCTCCTCAACCTCAAAACCAAGCACCTCTCCCAAAATCCCCCTAAATTGCCCAAACCGCCCACAAATACCACTTACAACGGAGGCCAAGCCCACTCTACTCTTCCTCTCCTCTGCACTCGAGCTCCGTAATAGCTTGCAAGACAATTCCTTACATCCCGGGCATCTGGTCTCGAATTGTCGGATTAGGTCTTTCAGTTCTGGGGTGCTTGCTTTTTGAATGATGTTGAGGTCGTGGAGCGAATTCTTGATTTCTCTTGGTGTATGTTGAAAGGAAGAGGAGGAGCGGTGTGGTCGGTGTTGAGCTACGCATCATGGCGTGTGTTTTCGCATTTTCAGGGGTCGAGATCGCTGGAAATTTAGCTTCAGCCACAGTGTGGGGTAGCCGCTGTGGGCTTCTTACAAACTCGAGACCACAAACTTAATTGTCTGTAACTTCCCTTCAATTTCGCCTTCCACAGTTTCGCTGAGTGTCTTCAGCGAAGGTTGAGATTGGTTCTTTGAGCTGAACAATGTTATAGAGAGAGTGGTGATCATTTTCAGTTAAGTGATGCGATGAGCTGAAGGATACCGTGCTTGTACTCAAATTCATGGGCCAGGTGCAAGACAATATGCAATACATCCACGCATGAAGCAAAATGATAAGGATTATATCATGTGTCGTTACTGCCATTGCTCTCGTACGGCTAAGCAAACCCTTGACTTCGCCATCCAGTCCTCCAAGATTCTAATTCAGAGATCACCTCAGCCAGCATTCTTACCTAGTAAAACTTACCTTCGTGATCGTAGAGCCTATCCGCTGCACGTTTGACTCGCACCCTATCAGCTATCATGACGTAATCCCGCCTGTACTCTTTTGTAGAGTATGGATCAGCGCCCTACTTTAGTAGGAGCATTGCTATGCCCTCATGTCCACTCCAGAAGCCATTCGTAGCGGGGTCCTACTGAAACCACGTCTGAAAGTGATCGACGGACATTGTTGAAATCCTTGTCAAAAGTGTCAGGCGTTGGGTGGTTTCGACACCAAGTAGCATTCGCAATCATCTCATCATTCTCTTCAGCAAATCGATCATGACATAGGTAGTCATTTGAATACTTACTGAACCCGGCGCAGTGCACTGCGCCCATCTCGTCCACCCGTTTGCAACATTCGCCAATGCAATACCGTTCGTGGCTAGCTGATTCGCAGTAATAGCTGCGCGATATGGAAAAACGAAATATATGATTGCGACAAACGTCCCAAGAATACCAAGAACGCACCCGACCCGTTGCATCCAATTCCAAATTTCAGGCTCTGGTTGTGCGGCGGCCGGAGCAGTGGTTGCACCGTTCTCATGAGTACTAGGCCTCGTGCGTCCTGCTGATATATTCTGTACCTGTCCTGTTCGATTGTCCTCCAACGGGAGAGCAGGGTCAGGAGAGGAAGGAGGCAAGGCGGTAGACAACCCTTCTGTGGTGCCATGGAGAGTCGCTGGAGGAACAGTGATACCACAGCGAAAGTCCCTCAGAGGAACGTCACCCTGTCGCAGTCTCGGTCCCGTAGCCATGTGAGAAGAATATCAAATGATTAGCCGATCTGCTGGTCTGGCTGGTTTGAGTAGGTGATGAACACTAGAAGTCGTGGTGCGATCGACTTGATGTTCAGCTTGGGAAGCGAGTCGAGAACGCCTCAAAGAATTCCGTCCTGCCTGCCTCTGGTGGACCACAGCTACCAAAACCCTCAACGCCTGAATTTTGTACATAACAACTTAGATATCAGGCCTGTTTAACCTCCATTTAGCAAAACCACTGCTTAATATGTCTTAAAATCAAGGGTTTCTAAAAGTAATAGCATGTCTACTTCTCGTCCGAGGGGTCTTTCTTATAATACTACTTTATATAATTCTATTCCTACTAAAAGACTTTATATGAGATCCAGAATAATGTAGCCTACTAATATATTTGCATGCATATGTACATAAAAATTATTTTAGGTTGGCGTAGTGACCACCCCCTGCTAGCGTGGGACCGTTGGCACAAGACGAGGGGATAATAATAAAAATATTTGATACTAGGATGGTAAGTCTGGGAGCTAATCCTGATACCAGGAGCCTTTTACGGCCCCCAAGCCCCGTCTGGCTCTCCTAAATCCTTCTCGCCAGGAGTTGATGCTCTCGACAGCCGCGTGGCAGGGGATGAGCACATCCTAGGTAAGAAGGGTGAGCAGAGGTGAGGTGGTGGAGTGCGCACAAGAAGGCCAGTGAAGGAAGGTGAGGCTGAGGTGAAGCGAGGGTGAGCACTGAGCAGGGCGGCGAGGAGTCACGTGCGCTTTGGCTTGGCGCGCATGCAAAGCGAGGTGAGGATTGGCGCGAAACACCACTGCGACTCGCCTTGGGTTCAAGATCCGCATTCTCCCCCTTCGTCGTCCTTCACCGTCCTTCACCAACCTCGTTACTGGTGGGCGTGTGCACGCCACGTCGCCAGTGGAGCAAAGCGATATCACGCGCACAGGGCTCTGCTGGCAGCCTGATCAAGTGAGTCTGGTGTGGTTGCACAACGTCTGCGAGTCAGCAAGCGCATGGCTGAGCTGAAAGCCACATGTCTTAGTGAAAAGGTGGTGTGGTAAGGCTCCCCCAGGAGTGGGCTGAGCGACGGTCGGTCTTGGGTGTGCGCTCCCAGTGAACACCACTGGGCTCAGAAGCAGGTCAAAGTAGAGACAGAAGTCTGTAATGCGGAGGTAGCCTGTGCACGCAAAGATCGCTTGGTAGAACTGCCCCCTTCACCGCATAATCCCGTTAGTTCTATTCGCTATTTGGGCCTCCAGTGGGCGTGATGCGTTAATCACTAATATTTCTTGCAATATGTCATGAAATCCATTATTCGTCTGAGCTGCTCACTTTCAATTCGCCGAAATCTCAAACAAAATAAAACCGCACCTCCGAAAAGAAAATGTCCCAAAGCCGATCGCTCGATAACCTGTAACCGCGATGTACAACAGAATAGGAAGGTTATTTGCCGGACAGACCATGAACTTGGTTAATCGCCCTTCGTCGCCTTAGAGTTTGTCGAAACACGTGCAGGGATCTCTTCACCCGGGAAGTCTTCTTGCCACTTATTTAGCAATTCTTCGAGTTTATCTTCGCGACCTTTCACTTCTTTGTGCTTGTTCCAGTATCTTTCAATCTGAAACCGTCGATTCTCCGCATTGAAGTTTTGCACGGCAATGTCATATTCCTGCTTGAGGATCCGATATTGGTCCAGAATCTTAGGATCCTTGGATTGTTTTGGCCCTTCTACTTTCTTCTGAATTGGTGCAAATTTCGTTTTTTTTTCGTTCATAGCATCACGGAGATCTTCAAGTAGCTCTGCTGTAAGCTTGTTAGTTGACGCGGGAATAAATAGCTGGGCGGAAGCAAGCTTACTGCCTTTCTCCTTATTAGGAACATTAAGCTCTCCATCCATCAGATTTGGCACATCCAAGATCCTATTTTGGTAGATAGACTGAGAGCCAATGATAAGGTCATACATCGGATGCTCTGAGACCAAAAAGCGCATATCCCGGAATACGCGGGTGCTATTGTGAGAGTACCATGTCAAGAAGATTGCTCCTTGGGGGATGAGCCTGTGGCCAGTGACTCCAGTCCCTCCAGCCTCTTCCACTTTTGTCAATGGCTGAAAGCAGGACTCAGGGTATCCGAGAACATCAGTAACAAATGTTTTGGATACCAAGTTCCCTTGAAGGTTTCCGGTGTCCATCGTACATTTGGCTTCCTTCGGTATGAAATGTCTTGTCTTGTCCTTTTGGCTCGAAAGAACATAGACGGGTAAGATATAAGGAGTGCGGCGGTGGCCCTGTGACTTGGGTCAGTGAATACTCCACGGCCCCCAACTGTCAAACTACATACCTCGTCCTGTTCGGGTTTTGTTGGCATAACTGTCATCCTCGACGAGACTCTGCCTCTCCTTCCAATGCAGCAGACACCCAAAACACGGTCCAACCAGGTGGATTCCTTAAATTTGTGTGTTGTGCCGTACGCAGTATCTAGTTTGTCCTCCAGCTCTTCATCGTATGCAACAAGTGTGATTCGAGATCTGCTAGATTGCATGGAGGGCTTGATAGATGGTGACCTGTGCGAGATGGAGCAAGTGTGCGTGGGCTTTTTTGAAGCAAATTCAGGTTTGCCGTATTCTAAAACTGCGAGAGAAATCCACGTCAGCCGAGATGCAGGTACCTTCGCGAGAGCTGGAAAAGTGAACTGACCATTTGCTACGCGCACTTCGGTCATGTTTCTTTATGCCTTCGAAGTGAAGTCTACTGCAAATATCAAGCGTTCTTAGTTCGTGTGGTTGGGTCGCGGGTTGCAACAATGAAGCTGAGCGCGAGGCTGCGGGGTACACTGCGAGGAGCAATATATGTAGCAACGGGTGGGGGAAAGGTGTTTGCTGCTGTGGTGAGTCGCCTTTTGGAGAGCCTCACTTGCACTTTCTTACAAATGTGTGGGAGAGAGCGGCAGGAAAAGCCACATGAGTCGCCTAGATCGCAGTTTTCAAGCAGAAGCTTCAGGGATGAGGCTCACCGTCTCGTGGGAAGGGAGAATCTGCGCTCCCACGAACAGCAAGGATGGTGATAAAGCCGGCTCGGGACCGCGACCCTTTTCGGTTCTCCCGGCCCGTCCTTGACCGACTACGAGATACCCCGGACAGATTTCCGTGATTGCTTTTTCGCAGGCAGTCGTAGTTGCCTCGCAACTCCTCTCGTCACCTGGCCAACTTGATCCGGAATGAACCCAAGTGGTGGTTGCTCAGCTCGTGCTCAGCGATATCTCAACCACGGTGGTGGTGTGGTGAGACTCCAGGATTGGTAGGTAACTCGGTCATCGATGTCGACACATCAGGGAGGACGAAGGCTAGGCGTTGACAGAGAGTGACCGGCCCATCAACCGGCCCCCCTGGCGGTTCCCCGATTCTTCTTATATAAAGCGACGACATTTCGTCGCGTTTCCGCAAGGTGTCGCCACTTGTCCGCGCAGATTTTTCCCGAGACTGAGTGGCCAACAGCTGACCGCCATGATGCGTGCTGTCCAGCTCCGACATTCGGACGCCGGCAGCCTATCAAATCAAGTTGTCAATAGCAGGCGCTTACCTGTGCACAGGAGTGCTGGGAACAGTCCTCGGTTTCTTTTGGTTGGTAGTCGGGTTCGACTTTGTGAAACGAGAGCCATGTGGATAAGATTGTTCCAAGTGGAAGGGATGAGACGCCTGAGATTATATATCTCGGCTCCTTCCAGCCTTCTCCCACTCGGTGTCATTCAGGAATCAGCATTCCGCTTGCCTGGCTGCAGAAGCCAAGGCATCCTCCTATGAGGCTCGGATTTTGGCAGATGCCTGTCGGCTGAGCCTCTCATCCCTCCCACTTCAAATGCGGTGCAGACAGTTGCATCATTGGCATGGTCGGGGCGTAGGTGCCAGCGCACGCATGCCTTTGGGCATGACCAATCTGAATTTAATTTCTTATGTTATACGATTCGGTTCACCAAGTTTGAAGTAGTTCTCCATTGCTTCTATTTCAAAATACTTCTGTGTATTCGCACTGAGACGCCTCTATCACCCAAACGTTTCATCATCTTTATTCAAGAGAGCAAGCTTGACTTTATTTTTCGAACTATTGCTTTGCTTCTTGAATCATGCTACAACGGCAGAATATTTGGTCAATGGCTTCATTGGGCTGGCCTGGACTAATCAGAGACCGGTCCACCCACATCCAGCACAGCAAACAGGAGTTGCAGTGTCAATCTGCGTTCTCTATTCGTCCTTTGCGAGCGTCACCGAGTGAGATACCACGCCCTATCCATCAGAAATTTCACTCGTCGCCACGAAATGCATGAAGAAGGCTCGTGCCTCCCACCAAGCCCACCGTGATGCCGCCCAGCACAAGAGCTAATTAAGGCGGACGATTATAGAGCACACATGTTCGTACAAAATACTGCCACTTTGCAATCGACGAGGGAGCCTACGGACCAAGTGTCAGGAGAGAACATTCTTCATCGCCAGCAAAAAGGGCTATGCTGAATATCGCCCGCGATGAAGCAGCAGTCTTCAGGATCGCTTTCGCCTCGGCGTCCTTGAACGAATGATCAGATCGCTTTGCATGCAAGACCCAGTCAACCTTTCTTTCTTGCATCGTGCAACATGCTGTGTGGCATGATGGCCCCCTCTCGTTCGCCTCAAACTAAGCACCCACAGGATCTGGAGGCCAATAGGTTGTCTCTGTTTTCCGGAAGGCAGGGCATCAACGCACCTCGCCCCCTTAGGCTCATATCTTGGCTTCTGGGCATCATTTCCGTACCCCGGGGGTTAGAGTCGACGGGCCGCTGACAACACATCGTGGAGTGAGAGTAGCCCCGCCCGCGGCTGAGATAGCTTCGCCCCACCCCGCAACGATACTTCAGGACGAGGTCAGTCAGTGCTCTTCTACGAACCGCCCTTTATGATCTCTTGCTTTCTACTCTATCGGCTCCTCGTTCGCCACAACTTGCTGCAATTCTTGGGACGAATCAGAGAATGAGCATCCATATCTGTACAGATACGGACCCTAGCGAGCCGGCCACATCCAATTCCGGGTCGGAGAAGATGTCTCCTACAACCACAGCCTTTTCCTCACCCTCGCAACCGCCAAGTCCCGGCATAACCAAGAATCGCCCCAATGGAAGCGTCACGATGGAAGATGTTACCGGTACGGTTCCCGGATGGCCTACCTTAGCCAGAACAATAGCCAACAAACCTGCGTTTGTGGCCTTTCCATCGTTCACTGATCTCAACGTGAAATCCTTACTCTACTATCACGCGGAACTCATCAAACTGAGGAAAGAACTGCATGAAGCTGAATACCAAGACTTTTACCACGGTGATTCCTCACAAGGCCACTTTGCAGAAGACTTGGACTACTTGTTCGACTCAGTACAAAGCGACCCAGAGCAAAAGGGCTCGGTGCAAAGTCCTGAGCAATTGAAAATTCTCGAAAAGATTCGAATTATTCTGGATAAATACAGTAAGCTACTTTGAGAATTTCTGTGCAAAAGGAATACTACTGACTTGATCCTTCTCAAAGACGTTGCACTCATCCAATTCTCGAAAGTTTCAGCATTCCCAGAGGCTGACAGTAGCAATGTAGAGTGTCTGAGGAACTGTGCAAGGGAAGTTGTCAATGGCTCTGCTATCACGGGACCAGGATCCCAGACCTGGGGCACACTTGGCAAGGCGAGCGTTACGCCGAAATCACTCTGGAAGCTTGTTTGGGGCCTATTCGTGGGATTGTTCAAGACTCAAGAAGTAAAGCGTGCCGGTGTCCCGAAAGAGTTCCAAGAGCATCTGATAGTGCCTCGTGCGGGGAGCAAACCCGATGGCTTAACGTTATGGGTCGTGTATAGCTTCATCCCGTTATTTCATCGTGTGTGGAGAGGATGTAGAGAGCCTACCTGGGCGAAGCTTTGGGGGGGAGTGCAGGGCTCGTTGTCTTCGTGCTGTCTCCCACGACACCGCCAAGACTCAAGCGCATCCACCGTCTCCACCGCTGGCACTGCGGTATCGAGAGGCTCAAATCTCTCCAAGGTTGGTGACAAGAATCTTACCGCCTACTCGAAAAGCTGGATTTTACGCGTTACGTCCATATTGACAACAATCGTGGCCTGTCTCCTCCCCGTCATCGCCATCGTCGTTCTCTCTAGGGTGCAATCGATGGGAATGATACTCGGACTTATCGCTCTTTTCAACAGCGTGTTCGCCTTTGGTCTCGTCCTTATTTCATCAGGAAGCTCACGGGTCGAGATCTTTACTGCTACTGCTGCGTAAGTTTCTGCTCTTACCCACAACACAGAACTACTAATGATACTCGGCATTCAGTTTCTCGGCAGTGATGGTGGTGTTTGTCCAGAACAAGATCTCTCAGAACTAAGCTGGACAGAGTATTTGTTTGAATTTCGAGTAGGCGTTTGGAAAGGATTCCCTTATGGCGACACCGCAAGGTATATGATTTGAATGACTGACGGCCGTTTCTGGAGTATTGTGGAGTGCGGATGATTCCTGGTTGTTGGCGGAGTACGGATCATGATTTAATGACCCTTGAAACTTCCTCATGTCTTTTGCTAGTTCTGTTTCTTCAATGTATGACTTGACACCTGTGCCGTTGTGCTGCAAATACCCACTTGTCGTTGGTCAATGCCTTGGAAGAAGTCAACATCAAAAAGTGAGGTGAGGTGTGGTACGAAGCAATCACGTGACCAACACCTCTCCCCCTTTCTCTCTGCTGAATCGCCCATTTGTGGGGAAAGCCCCCAGGCGCACAAGTCCTCGCGTGGCAAATGAGTCAGATGCAGATTCGGATTCTTGCAATGTTCGAGGGGTAGTTCTGACAAATTTCCGATCAATCTCCTTCTGGTATCGGCCTGCCGCGTTTCCCGGAATGACGATATATTCCCACACTTTGGTTGCGCGCATGAATGAGTCTTTATAAATGGACAGAACGTGTTGAATCAAAAGCCTTCACAACAAGGCGTTATCTTATCCCTTCTAAGCAGGCTGTCTCCCTGTTCAAAACGCATTCGCAATGGTGGCCGCTATGCTGGAAACAATAATGCAAACAATCTCCACGCTGCTCTCACGTAAGTTCACTCACACCACGCATGCCACTTGCCCTTGTCTCACTAATATACAGGGCTCGCGATGGGAGTACAGAGATTTCTCTATATCCTTGTCCCACGCGATACCTTCAGAGTGCTGTTGATTCCGCTGGCTATGTTCCTCGTCCTTGTTGTCATCCTCGGAACCGGACTTCTCTTGTTCTTTGTTGTATACATCGAATATAATTGTCTAGAATGCAAATTGAGCTGGGTGAGAGAAATCAGAAACTTTACACGTCTGCGATGGGCATGTTGCTGTAGGACTTGTATGGAAAATGCGGATGAAGAAGGTGATCCAGAAGTGAGGGATTTGGGCAAGAGAGAGGAGTTTGGGAAGTTGATTAAGGATGGAGGAGGAGGCGAAAAGAGGTTGAGGGTGGATGAGGAGGGTACAAGGGCAGTGCTTTGAAGTGACGCTGACAGCAGAGCGGGGAGAATGGGGGAATCAAGAAGCAAGGAGGAAATGTCCGGAAGAGCATCTGAGGAACAGAATCCCAGGAACGTAGTTTAACCATCTCCGGCCGGCCAGCAGGTGTTGAGAGGAAATGTGGGTATATTGAATGAGTTGAGTATCACAGCGTATGACTAGCTGAAAAACTAGGGAAATCTAGTGACTAGGAGAAAAAATCAAAGTTGATCAACAAATGTCAAAATCTTCTGAGCACACTCTTCCCAATGCAGATCGTTCTGGATATGATGGCCCGAACCTTGAATAACCTCAAACCCGACCCCTTGTTGATCACTACTCTCAGGTTGATTCTCCTCTGTCTCCTTGAACCGGGCACCCCAGAGACTTTTGGCAAAGTTGATGAACTGTTGTCGATAATCCGCAGCCATCTTTCGCATCAACCCAACACCCATCAAAGTATCCTTCTCCCCGGCAATAATCAAGACCCGTGCTCGCCTCTCATCTCTCCACCCAACAACACTCTTCAACACATTTCCCACATTCACAAAACTAAACATCATCCCTAGCGGCCACACCAAACTCTCATACTCCGGCATGAGTACCTCGAACTTCTTTACCTCCCCTACTGGATACTCCGGCGAAAAGAACGCCCTGTGAACAAGACTAGTAGAGGACAACGGAGATCGAGGGTGCCACATATCCCTAAAATAGAGCCGCGGGGCAAACCAAGGATCGAGTTTAAACCAATTCCAATACACCCCCAATCTGTACCAAAATTAGCACTGTTCCCTTCACTATCCATCCCCTTTCCCCACACCATACAAAGAGAATGAAACTTTCACTCACCCCCCAAAATTCGGAAAACCCGCTAAAATCACAGCTCCTCCAACTTTCGCCATCCCTCGACTCAAAAACCGCTGCACCAACCCACCACCCGCCGAATGACCGACCAGAACCAAATCCTCATCGTCCATCTCTCCTCCCCTCAGCTCCTTCTCTAGGGACTTGACGAATTCGAGGCCACATTTGAGATCGAGGGCCATGGTATCTTTACCATATCGCCAAACGAGGGAGAAGAATGAGGGTTTCCAGCTGGCGCCATGGCCCCTCAGGGAGAGGGCATAGCATGGGTGGCCGCGTGAGGAGAAGTAGGTCAGGAAGGGGAGCCAAACGCAGGCGTATCCGAAACCGCCGTGTTGGAAGAGGATGGCTTTTTTCCTAGGAGAGGATGAGATGCTGGGCTGGGCGGAGAGTAGCTCGAGGGTCCCAAGAGGGGTTGGGATGTAGTGCCTGGTTATGTCAGGAGGGAGGTCCAACGGGTTGCCGGGAGATGAGGAGGGTTGGAAAAGGAGGGTATGCTTGTCTGATGACATGACTAGTAAGGTTTGGGAAGAATTTAACGCAATTGAGATATGTTAGAGAGGTATTGAGGTTGTCCGCGGCTGAGCTTGAGGAGCTGATGAGTTTTGATTGTGGCTTATCCTACTTAACCACCCGACCGAGACACGGCAGGGACTTGGCATTCTCGTCACCTGACAGCGCAAAAACAATGAAAGAAAATGATTTTAGGAAATGTTATTATCCGTGCATGAAACTCTCTTTCTCCCATTGACTCTTTTATTGAGGCGGTTATCAAAAGATTGGAGCACGTGATATGACTCAACTTGGAAGAGTACAGGTACTCGCGACCCTGGACTTCCTTTTGGGCGGGTGACTTTCCTCATTCAGACAAACCCTGACTCTAAATCTAACTAGAAAATGGTGGGTTGTGAGTTGTTTTGTTAGCGCTGGGATAGGCCTGTTGTGAAAGGTGGCACTGCAGAATGTCGTGTCACGATCTCCAGTTGAACAGTGGCAACTAATCAACGGCGAAGACAAAATCGAGAAGAGGAAAGATAAGTAGAGTATGAAGAAGTCTCCAGACACAAAATTAAACCCACCCTTATCCTCATGGCGAGTTTCAAGTACCCAGTTGAAATTGTTCTGGCAGTTGGCATTATTTCATCCCTACCTACTGTTTTGGGTTTTCATTGCCATTGTTGCACCAAAACCCCCTATCCTGCTCGCAGATGTCAACATATGTCACAAGCTTCTTTCCAGCACCGTTCTAAATAGTAGGACACGTTATGGGAGTCGCGGGGCAATAGACGGAAAACCCCACTACAGTACCACAGTATCTTGAGTTGTTGCTGTGTTTGCTAGCTTAGCACTCATATACCCCCCCGGTTTAAAGGGTAGCCGAAACATTTTACAAGGGCTTTTTATAGGGTATTTTGACCCCCTTATTTATCGATTTAGTAGCAGGTCGAAAATTCTAGAGACTTGGTTGGCAGATCTGCTATGTTTCAAATAACCTTTAAACCAGGGAGGGGGGGGGAGTATTAGGGTGTATGATTTTGGTTATTGCCGGGTTTATCATTAACCCGAAAATAATGGCCAAGGCTTGAATAATGGTGTAGCTCCTCTACGGACTGCTGAGAACTAGCGGCCGAGCTAGAGGGAGAAGATAACGTGGACGGGGAAGAAATGAGTAGTTATATGATTTATCATGTGATGGCAATCAGGTGACTGATGGACTTTTGGGTTGCGGGAGAACAAAGGCACACGAGAGTCCATTTCGAATTTGGTTTCTCCATGACATCTCCTATCTGATTTGAAAACTTTCAACTCGCATCGCAAAAGCAATTCTCATCGACATCGTGTACTTCTGTACCTTCTCCTCGGCTGTTGAGGTTGACCTTCACACCTCTCACCCGAGCGTGTGTCCTTCGTACCGGGCACAGCTGATTGTCGATGTGTTCGTCTTCTCCTCCTACATCTCTTGAGGTTCAAGTCCTGAAGCCTCCGCGGCGCCATCCCGGTCCCCAAAACCTTATCTCGCGAGGGCGATGTTCTGCATCTCCGGTTTCTCCGCCGCCTCAGACATATATAACCCCCATCGGCCCGCCAAATTGCCGAGTCCCTTTTGGGAGCTGAGCCCCTCCTTTTTCAAGCCTCCCGATGCCATGCTGATGCTTGGCAGGGCAGGACCTGGCGTTGGCATGTGCCATCCCACGATACAAAGATACCAGCGTTATCTTTGGGCGTGGGACTGAGACATAATCCTCTTATCTCGCGCTTATACTTTCTTGGGAATAGTATTAAGTTTCTTCGTACCCTTGGACTACTGGTTTCGTCATTGGTGGTGCGTTCAATCGGCAGTATTTTGGCTGCAGCCAAGAGGATGTCCCCGAACAGAAGGGGAACCAAACCGTAGCTCCAGGCATTCCACATCTCCGTGGAATTGAGGAGAACAAGACCATCCTTATATCCCCAGATGCTCGTCCCATACACGTCCCAAAAATGAGCCAGAAGGCTTCTTCCGCCCAGTGGCGCTTACAGTAGCTGGCTCTCGCTTCCCTCTCTCCGCAAATCGCAGGTCGAAAATGTCCCGTGGAGAAGGAAACACTGTGTCCAGGGTTTTCCCCAGATAAGAAACATCCAGGTCCAAGGAGATCTTCATTTTCCATCGCCTCTTTGAATCGCGGGTTGTTTACTATATATGAGGTTGAGCGCACCCCTATACCTCGTTCGTTATTCAGCGCCAGCCTCGCCCTGTCCTCGTGATCATTGCTTCTTTTTTCGCCTCGCCAACTTTAGACTTTCCTCAACGACGACACTTCAACAACACCAGGTGCATCGGGAATACAAACCGCAGACATGCCTTTCGCAGTCTCTCAATTATGGGCTGCTCCGGAGATCAATCCGATTAATAAGAAGGCGCGCTCCATTCCCGTCCTTAACCCTGTCGACAAGTATGGGCGGACATTCTTCTTCTCCTGGCTGGGCTTCATGATCGCCTTCCTGTCATGGTAAATATGCCCCCAAACCATTGACATTGAGACAATGAAGTGCTGATAAACGATCAAGGTATGCGTTCCCCCCTCTCTTGACCCTCACCATCAAGAAGGATCTCCACATGAGCCAGAACGAGTACGCCAACTCCAACATTATGAGTCTCACTGGCACGCTCGTCATCCGCCTCATCGCTGGTCCTCTGTGTGATCGCTTCGGACCCCGTCTCGTCTTTGCTGGCTGTCTGCTTGCCGGCGCCATCCCTACTGCCTTGGCTGGTCTCGTCAAGACCCCTACCGGAATCATCGTCCTTCGTTTCTTCATCGGTGTCTTGGGCGCCACGTTCGTTCCCTGCCAAGTCTGGTCCACTGCCTTCTTCGACAAAAATGTCGTCGGAACTGCCAATGGTCTCGCTGGAGGATGGGGTAACGCTGGTGGTGGGATTACCGTGAGTCTCCTCCGATTTTGATGGCCTTCAGATGTGGGGCTGATAAATGTTTCAGTACTTCGTGATGCCCGCCATCTTCGATTCCCTCGTGAAGAATCAACACTTGACCGCCCACGTCGCATGGCGCGTCTCTTTCATCGTCCCCTTCATCATCATCACCGCCGTCGGCCTCGCCATTCTCTTCCTCGGCGAGGACACCCCCACGGGCTCCTGGGCCACCCGCCACCACGTTGGTGACCCCATCACTGCGCCCACTTCCTCTACAAATAGCGTCAAAGACTCCTCTCCACTTGAGAAGTCCGAGAAGGACACCGAGGCCAACACTTCAGTATCTCCCGTCGACACCGCCGAAGGCGAAGTCATCGTAGCCCCAACCCTCAAAGAGGGCCTCTCCGTCTCCTTCTCCCTGCAAACCCTCGCGCTCGCCGCACCTTACGCCTGCTCCTTTGGCGGCGAGCTAGCCATTAACTCAATCCTCGGCTCCTACTACTTCAAGAACTTCCCCAAACTCGGCCAAACCGGCGCTGGCCGCTGGGCTGCCATGTTCGGCCTCCTCAACGTTGTGTTCCGACCCCTCGGCGGTGTGGTCTCCGATCTGATCTTCAAGTACACAGGCAGTATCTGGGGCAAGAAGGGTTGGCTCGTGTTCTGCGGCATCGTGATGGGTTGTTTCGAACTTGCTATTGGACTTACTAACTCCCACCAGGAGAAGACGATGTTCGGGCTCATTGCTGGGCTGGCGGTCTTCATGGATGCTTCAAACGGCGCGAACTTCGCTGTCGTGCCGCACGTGCATCCTTTTGCCAATGGTATTCTGAGTGGCATCGTCGGCGCTGCTGGGAATCTAGGGGGTATCATCTTTGCGATTGTGTTCAGATACAATGGTGTGCACTACGGCAAGGCGATCTGGATCACTGGCGCGTGTTCGATTGGTGTCAATGTTGCTTGCTCGTGGATCCGACCCGTGCCTAAGGGGCAAATCGGTGGTCAGTAAAAGTAAAGGAGTTTTCTTTTTTATTTGGGAGTGTTGCATTATCAAAGCGGAGGCGACGGCTGGGTTTCCAGTCGATCTCAAGTTAGACCATTGTCGTCTCTATCGTCTAGAAGTCGGCGTTTATATATCGGAGAGTAAACTTTAAATAGAAATTGTAAACCTCGAAGCACCGCTCCATTCAGTTCTCGTTTTCAATCTCTCATCGATTCATTTGATTCATTGCTGCGTTGGCAGTGCTCCGCTGCCTCCTAAACCATCCCATTTGATCAACCGGAATTTCCCGATGATTTAAATACGATTCGCCAGACTCCAAATGTGAGTGTCCCAGACCACTCCTGTGACAATCGCCCAGGCCCAGTTTCGATTGTCACAAACTCTCATGCTACATTGACTGTCCCTGCCAGTCTCTTTCCAACCTAACTAACCTAACCTCCAACACCCTCACCCTCGACAACCTCTCCGCCTTCCAACCCTTCACCCTAAAATTGGGCAACTCCCAGCGCCACCCCCAAGGCTCAACCGGAAGCTTGACGGAACTAACCTCCTCCCACTGCCCCTCACTCTCAATCCGGCTCATTTGTCCCTTCCTCTCGCCTCCCATCACGACCACCAACTCCTCCAGCTTTGGGCACCAGGAAAGCAATTTCTTCCACGGACCAACAGGTAGTGCATCCTTGACCCAAGCAGGTGGAGGTGGAGGTGGAGGGACCCTCAGCAACCCGCCATCAAACTCAAACTCCCTGATCGCCGCCTCGTATGGAATTGCTAGTCTCTTTACATCATGCAGCCACCTGCCAAGCGTCACCCTGCCCGTCGCTATATCAATCGATTTTGGGATCTCGGTCCAGTCTTTGAAACCTGGGATGACGCCGGGGAAGTACATAATGTCGGAGGAGCGGAAGATGAATGCGGTGTGGCGGTCGAAGACGTTGGTCTTCCAGTGCGAGATGGTGTGCGTCTTGAGCCAGAGGGTGCGGGACTCGTAACATGCGTGGAGAACCGCCGGGACGGATTGGTACCGACGCCAGGTGAGGACTTGAGGGGGCATAGCGTCCTTCCAGACCTTCTCCCGGAGCTCGAGTGGGAGGCGAGGAAAGAGATGAAAGTGGTCGAGAGGCTCGGTGATGCGGTTTCGGGCCTTAAGGGAGGTCGAAATGGCTAATTTGGGATGGAGACGCTGACGCTTGGGAGTCTGAAGGGCTCCGATTTGTAAGAAGCATCGTTTCTTTGGCTGGTGAACGAGCTGTCAATAGAAGTCAGCACTGGATCATGATAGATGAGATCGACTTACGTTGCACGCTGGATTGCATGAATAACGTGAGTCCATGATGAATAGACCTTCCATGGTTGTTTGCAGGAGGAAACCCGAAAGAAAGAGTTTTTATTTATCTGCCGGAAAGGTCGACAGTTGGGGACAACGCTATCTGGATTCACTTGACGAATCCAGCTATTGTGTTCGGATCTCTTCCTATTGTGCGGTCCACCATCCCATGACACCGTGCGCTACACACTAAGAGCACTTTCAATAACAACAACCAATTGTTCGGCAAGACTCGTCCAAAAGAAGCGGAGGTGGGTCAGGACGCAAGCCAGCATTCGAAGTTCTCGTCTCGGTACGTTCACGTGATAACCAACGTCCCCACGCTCAGCAAGGACGAAGCATCAATCCCTTCGGCAAAAACTGACATACGTAGCCATTGACCAGATGGGGGCCTAAATTTCATGTTGAGTTGATGCGCTCCAAAGTGGGGGATGAAGTCGGTGAAACGTCGTTGTGCTGCCTCGGTTAAAAGTGGTCAGGTGATGCGGCCGAGCAAACCTACAATCATCGGATTTCAAGAGCTCATCTCATCAGAATTTCCTCTATTGAGCTGGATCTGATATCATGCATTGTTTTGGATATCTAGATTTGAGGCCAGAACTGTCGTTTCTGTTAATAAAGAAGATCGCTGGAATTAGGCGAGCCGAAAGAGGTTGAAAAGGGGCTCGTCTGAGAGCCTCGAACCTGACTTTAGCTGCTCTACCAAGTTCTTAGAACAGTGAGCAAATTCGCTGAGAACTTGAAGCTCAAGAGTGGAACAACGTTCATTAAACAATTGTTAACCTAGTGAACTTTTAGCGCTCGCTGCAGTCGGAAAGGAGAAAAGCAAGAACCCACTGAGGCCGAATTTGCACAAGTCATCACAAGAAATTGTGCTCCCAAAGAATTACAGTCTATTGGCGCTCTCACGTGGCATAGATGTAGAGTCTTAAAATTCTTGATGCCCCTTGTGACTGGATACTCGCCCAGGGAGAGGAATGTAGTAAGTCACGTGACACGGCCCCCTTTCCCAGATCCTGCTCAAAATGTTGCTTCTGTTTTTTTTAACCCCAGTCAAGAATAATGACACTTCGTCTTAGCCTGAGGAAGATCTTCTCGCCATTTCAAATATATAGAGACACGACAAGTATCACGCATTCGCACTTCTAAAACTAAACAGGCTTGCAAGAATTGAAGACGCATTGGTATGGAAACTAGTCCAGAAGGTGCTCATTTGAGGAATAATTGGCTTCAATCTTAAACTTAGTTAACAATGGGGCTATACGCTAGAGAACTTCAAGGAAGCGTTACTGTCCGGTCCGAGCCGCTTGTCAGACCAAATCCCAATATGACAACATTTCGGCTCCAACGGACCTAAATTTACCAAATTTCTGGTTCATTACTTCAGCGCTAATCTTCGGCAATGAGCCTGAAGGTATTCTATAGGCTCTATCTGGTAAACCTGCTTTGCTAAGAATTGTTTCGATCTTTCGATCTGAACTGCCTAGGCGTCATTGGCCTCACAAACTTCATTGGAATTTTGTTCTGATACTCCTCAGAACCACGACATTCACAAAAATTCATATCTTTTACCAACGAGTATTCTCCTACAAGAAACGTAGCAGCTCGTATTCTTCAAGGACGCCCGTCTCTAACACCCAGTTCAACCTTTGTAGGCTACGGACTACCGAGAGTGGGAAATTCGGATTGTTCCTGGAGAGACAGTGAACAATCAGAAACATAAAATTCAAATATGGACTGCGTCGCTACTCCAGCCGGTGTCATTTCTAAAGGAAGCTACAGTATGCTTCCAATCCTCCCCACTCGACACAACACGCTCCCACTCCCCGAATGCAACAACCCTGCTCAACTTCCCGCCGACACAACCAACAGACAATCTCCGGTACAATCAAGTATTCAAGAGGATACAACGGCACAGCTTACACCAATGTCGTGTGCATCGAGCTCAGACCTCGACGGCATGTCCTCCCCGTCTACGGCCGCCACGTCTCCGCCCGATGTTCAAGTCGCCGTAGTGCTCCCACAAATTAACAAGGGCCAAGGGCTCGCTGGCCCTGAACTCGGGAACATACAAGATGTGATGAATTTCAGAGTGAAATTGGAGAACAATGGAGAGTCGACGTTCAACATACCAGACACTGTGGTACATTCACAGGCTCCCACCGTCGCAGTGGGCTGCGGGTTGTGTGATATTGAACCACACCGTCAAGGTACAACGATTATTCCTGCTCCGTACATGTCTCTAGCGGGCAGTTCGCGACCCAGGGTGACTTCTTCCCTCTCCCTCTCGGCTGTTATCATCTCCCCACCCAACATTCCAGACAATGTGGTATTTCGACCCAGTTGCAGCCCAGTGGGCACGGAAATCCCCATGATACAGGGAACGTTGACCACGGGGTCGGAGGACAATGAAGAGCATGGACGCCAGCCATTGACCCTGAAGCTGGAGAACAATGGAGAACCACAGGAGATGAGAGAGGCTATGAAGGCACGGCAAGAGTCACTCTTACAAGAACCCTCTGCAGTCTTGGACAAACAAGAAGCGATAACCATGGAGCCTGGAGACTTCGAGTCTGTGCAGAGGAATTATTTTTTGAAAGAACAACTCCAGTCTCGCATCAATGAAGATGAGCAGCTGAAGATGATGGTTGAGGCAAAGATGCAAGGGACGAGGGCTGTGTTTGCGAAAATACTTTGCGAAAAGAAGAAAAAGTTCGCCGAGACTCTCGAGGAAAAGGAGAAAAGTATCGAAAGCGCTTTTCGTAAAGGAGAGACGAGTATGGAAGACACCCTTCGTGGGAAAGTAGAGAGTATGGAGGAGCGAGTGAAGTCTGCGGAGCAGCGAGCGCAACAAGCGGAACATAACGTGCGAATACGTTTGGAGGCTAAGTGGAAAATTCAGCTGAAAGCAGCTGAGGTCGCTGCTCAAGTCCAAATCGTGGCACTGAACAAAAGGATTTCAGAGCTCGAGGTCGAGACCGAGGAGTGCAGAGAGATCCGAAAGAAGTTGCAGGATGCGGAATGTTTCTCTGAGGAGATCCTCAAGCAGATCGCGCAGCTTAATGAGGAATCGTTGAAAGTCCCCGAGTTAAGGACGGACATTGAAAGACTTGAAGCCAAGACGAAGTCTCTGCAGGCGGAAAATAAGGAGCAGGCTGAGGGATTGAAGTCGGCGGGAAGAGAGGCTCAGGCTTCACAATCAAAGTTTGAGGAGCTCCGCACCAAGTTCAATGAGCTACGAGACAATTACAAGCTTGAGAAGAAATCAAAAGAAATAGCAAAGGAAAGGGAAAGTAGGTTAGTCTCACTAGCCGAAGAGACGTCGACTAAGCTGGAGAGAGCTGAGAGGAAGAAGGAGAAAGCTGAGGACTATAAGGCGAAGATGAGGGTGGCCCTGGGAGAAGCGGAGACAAGAGACAGAGAAACGCAGCTGGGTTTGGAAGCTCGTGAGATTTTGATCTCGTGTTTAAGAAGCGATCTTGAATCAGCCCGAAAGAGATTGTGGTCATTCTGTCTGGTTATCATCCTTATTTTTGCTGCTTGGGTGTTCACGCTCTCAACTGGGAGAGTATGAATCGTCGGCTCAGAGGGGGGACATTACGATAAAGAGTTTGATGGACCAGATTAGGTAGGAATAATCAGATAATTTACTTTCCCGAAGCTCCACTATCAATGGAATAATTAGATATCTATTCTTCACATTATTCTATTTTGGTGGGGGACAATTAGATCTCATATAGGCCGTACCGATTGACCTTGGAGCAATAAAGTGTTTTGTGGAAGGCGAGTTGCCGTGTTCTCGTTGGACGGTTCAGGTCAACCCACACCGGAATGTTTTCATGACAATTTCCATTTCCGTCTCTGGACCTGAGCAGCTGCTGCTTTAGCCTGAGCTATGGGTGAGCAAGCTTAAGCCGAGGGTGAGCATTCCTGAGCAGGGCCTGAGCACATACTAAATAAGCCTGAGCATGTATTAAAGAGCTATTTTAGTATCCTAAAGGGCTCATTTTGGCTCCTTGAAGCCCGCTTATACTTTCCCCAATTTGTCTTTAAGGGGCGGGTCCTATTTTGGCTCCGATAAGGATCCCTTCAGAACCTGTTTTGGATCTACCTTTATTTAATTACAATATACACTTGATAATATTAAGTGACTCACATCATCGTTGGTATTCACTACTTCTGCGATAGGTTACTGCTGTACTTGCTCTTCAATATTTCCCTCTTCGTTCCAAGGTCGGTAAGTTGGCCTGGCCGCTATTACATTGACGCCAATAATCCTCGGCTTACCCTCGACTCAGTCAGGCTGAGCACGGCCCACTACTACCTACTGTAGTTATTAGTCATAGTTATTAGTCACGGTTGTAAAAGCTTACCTATCTAGCCAATATTGGTCGTGGCTCATAGTTCGCTCGTTTTTGCAATTTGCATCAGGTACGCTGCCTCTTTCGATAAGGTGCTGGTAGACAACGCCCAAATCTCTCAACCGCCCGAAATTTAATTTATTCATAATAACGACACAAAATGAATAGATCGAGTCAGTAATCGTAGTCTAAGGCCATTTTATTGAAATCCTAGAAGTTTTTAGAATTTTCTAAACACTCGGAAAACGTCTTAAATCTTTGGTGTTCTAAGCTGTTAGGGGGATATCACGTGCGTGGCTCCCCTTAGCTCTCCCCTTTTTGTCTAGCTCTCTTCCGCCTGTGTGAGAACCTTCTCTTCTCCCACGCTACTTGTACTTTAGACATCTCAATCACAATCAGCTTTACCCTCAAACCTCTCATTCCACCTGACTTATGTGGCGCCGGCTAGCAACCGACATAGGGTAACAGAAGTACAAAGTGCGGGTTGAGAGATTTGGGAGGGTTGGATGGTGAACCGTTCTAAGGAATCGGATCCGGAGCGAGCCGTGTCCATCAGGTCCATGGTCCACATCGCTTAGCTAAGCTGCTGCCTACGTGTCGAGAAATGAAAACAGTAGCAGCGCAGAGCTCGCTAATACGGTCTATTGAATTATAACGTTAGACGAAGACGAATACGAGAGACCCTGAAGATGCTCTGCTTTCTGTGCAGAAAGATTCAAATCAAAAGTACCGAGTCAAGCTGGAGTCTCCAGCACCATTTAACGTTCGGAGACTTGACTGAATCAGCTGACGGCGGATGCGAGCTCTGTATGCTCTTTAGAGCTACGCTCCTACACTATTATGCTGAGAGCCTTGGCGGCTCTGCTAGCACAGCGGAGAATCTCCATCGGGAACTAGATAATGACGATATTGGACAAGCGGAGACAGATCGCCGAGTATTTTATGTGGAGTTGGGAAGTATGGATGTAGATGAAAGATTTGCGCCTTGCGAGACTGGTGCCTATGGATTAATCTTTATAAGAAAGATACCAGGCGATTACAGCTCCATTGTTGAAGAGGTTGTGCCTTTTATGGAGTTCTCCGCCCAACCTGGTATGTCCATATAGAATATGCGCCTAATGTGACCTATCGCTAACAAAAATGAAGACAGCAATGCTGTCCTAGGAGGTTGGATTGTTGGAAGAGAGGTCGCTAGAACCCCAGATTTCTCTCTAGGGAAAAAGTGGATGGATGAATGTAGGGAAAAGCACAGAGAATGTGGGCACCTACTACAATCCCGCCTTCCGCTACGAGTTATTGATGTTGGATTTCCTGATGGCTCTCAAATGCCTCGGCTGGTGCTTCGTGGCGGTTTCCCAGGGGATTATGCAGCACTGAGTCATTGTTGGGGAAGCTCAAAGCCGATGATCACTGACTCCACTACATTCAGAGCAAACGTGGAGGGCATTCCGTATGCTAACTTACCGAAAACATTTCAACACGCTGTAAGGGCAACCCGTGAGCTTGGCTTACGGTATCTATGGATCGACAGTCTATGCATTATTCAGGATTCTCAAGAAGATTGGGAACAACACTGCTCTGAGATGCCCGACATATACAGGAACGCAATGGTCACAATTGCTGGTCCCGCCGCCGCCGACTGTAACACTGGATTTCTTCTTGAAAGGCCTAGGCCTTTGTCAGTCAACTTGACAATATCGAACGGGGATTTCGATCAAGAAGTTACTCTGTCACATTCGGGAGTGAGAAGTTGTGATTATCCTGAAACGGAAAAAAATTCGCCGCTCGCAAAACGAGCCTGTGTCCTCCAGGAAAGATTGCTTTCTCGTCGGATCCTCTACTTCGGGAGTGATTTTATGTATTTCGAATGCTGGACAAATGTTCGCCGCGAGTACCTTCATTATCCGTTCATAGACAATTACCAAGTACGATCTGAAGTTACGAAGAGATCCTTTTTCCTAGAGCAGGATTGTCGTTTTTGGCTTCAATACTGGTGTCAAATTGTGTCGACATATTCAGAACTTGCCTTGACGTTTACTTCCGATCGACTGCCTGCACTTTCTGGTATTGTAAGAGAGATACAACGCAAGCTCGGAGACAGGTACATTGCTGGCCTTTGGCTGACAGATCTTCCGAGGGGCCTGACATGGTTTAACCCATACTATCGATTACACAAAGAACTGGCGCAGGGCTACAACGACTGCGCGCTACCATACGTGGCACCATCTTGGTCATGGGCATCGTCAAGGGGCCGTATGTCATTTTGCGATCTAAATTATAGAGATCATGTCTTCATTTCCGAAGATATACAGATTATCGGAGTTGATATTAAAGTTCGGGGTTCCAACACCTTTGGGGAAGTGCAGGAAGGGGTATTGACCCTCCGAGGAAGATTGCAAGTATTTACTATTCGATCAGCCCAGGACTTGGTTGTGCCAGGAAGGCAATCATTATTCGTCTGCTCCAATAAATCGCCAAGTCAACTTGGACTGTATCATCCAGATAAGATCCCTGAATCTCAACTTCGAAAGTCCACGGAAATGGCATTACAACCTCTTTCATTTGAACAGTCAATCACTTTTCTATATCTAGGCTACTTTAAGGACTCTAAAAGCTATCTACAATGGGCAGCGTTAGCGATTGAACTTATTACAGGTACTGAGGACCAGTATCGGCGAGTTGGATTAGGATACGGAAGGCAAGATGAATTTCCTCAAATAGAGGACTTTTGGCAGGAATCCGAAACGAAAGTTCTTAAGATTCTATAATTCTTTCCTTTCCTATCATTACAGTATATAAGAGCATAACTTTGGTTTAGGAATGTCAATATATTTATTCACTTAGTCGATCTCCGTGCTACCGTATGCGAGGCTTCCATAACATTCTCGCTATAGATGTTTTTCATTTTATAATCGACGTAGCTACAACATAGCAAGAATATTGTTAATTATGTGCTAATATTACGAAGAGTGGCGTTGGCAGACGAGCTATTGTTGAATAGATGAAGATAACTCAAGAACGGGGCGGGACGACTCACGCAAATGATCTCTACTAGATGGCAGCTGATCTTCTGATCCTGTTTATTAACGGGCCGTAGTTGTGATAACCGAGGGTTATTGTATTACTACACAGGCATGATCAATTAAACTTCTGGGCTTTTCAGATTTTTCTTGCGTTATTTCAATATAATCTCTACAACTATATACTAGATGAGAAGCATCGGCATAATTGTTAAAAGGTGGAATATTGCTAGATTTCAAGAATTCTAGTCCAATTTTTCGCTTTTAGTCGGAATTAAGACGTCGATTCCAATACGCAAGGAAATGAGACGAGGCAGAAATAGTGGCTATTCTCGTGTGCGAGGCGATTGGGTCGCGACTGTACGGAGCCGGCTCAAGCTTGTTAGCAGCCTAAAGCCGCAATACATGCCTGGATCTAGAACCTGCGAAAGTCGCTACAGCTTCAACTTGCGTCTGGAACGCCCGGTCGGCCCTAAACCTGCAAGAAGTTGATCGTTACTAAACATATCGTCCCGTGGCTAGGCGCATGCATTATAGTAAGGCAACATATGGAAAGCACAAGTTGTGCTTTTGGGTAGTAAATAGTGACGCCTTCTTCGGACCTGGAACCAAGAGGTCATACTTAGCAGGCCTACTTCTGGCTCGGCTCTTGACCACGCTGCGTTGCATGAAATAGGTGAGCAGACCTGAGCAGACCTGAGTCAAACGTGAGCCTAGCCTGAGCCTAGCCTGAGCCTAGCCTGAGCAGAGCCTGAGCAAAGGCGGCGCTGCTCACATGAGGCATAGGGTTGGGAAGAGCAAACATTCCGGTGGGGGAACACCTAAACCACCCAAGAACATGTTGACGGCGAATGAACGACTAGCTTCGAAATTGATCCACATAGCGTCGCGTTCCGAAGCCGATACCAGTCAGTCGATGTTCCCATATGTTTCGCACATTTGGAAACTGTAGAGCCCCATTGTTCTAATAGTTTGGGAACAATCTGGAGAGACGGAAGTGTACGATGTATCGGCATGAAGCAATTGTCCTTAGCGACAATCTCAGCATGCAATTCCGACTTGTACTCGTTGACGCTGTACAATGGGAATGGCCCACAGTCGTGTGGGAAACTGTAGGATTTCTCATTGCCTGGGATACGAATGGTGTGATGTAGAGATGTCTCGAGGAAAAAAGCTGAGCTTTCGTATTGAATGCGGCGGCTATCTTTACCGACGTGAGGAATGATTCTGTAATCGCTCTCCAAGGCGGCTTTAATATTGTTTCGGGGGTGGGATCAGGAGTCATATTAGTTATAAAGCGGGTTGATGCCAGTAGAGCGAAGGTGAATCGTCTCCAACTGAGGGTTGAAAGGTTACCTTACTGTCGATCGATTTCGGGAAAGCGAGGGAAAGGAGGGGCGGCGTAGACGTGGTCCCCAATAAGCCGTTGGGCGGCCTTAATTGGAGTTGATTGAACGGACGGGGAGGTTGAAGGAAGAAAGGAGGAAGGAACTATGTTGGAAGGAAGAAGTAGGTTGAAATGACCGTCCATACTCAGTGTGGTTGGCGCTCAAGCTCGGCTCCATTCCCTCCCCCCATTTTCATCTCTCATCGCCAAACTCACTCGCAAAGACACAGCAAACTCAATTTATCTTAGGTAGCCCGACCCCTCACATCCGTCACCACTATTCGTCCATCTCAAAGGGCATTTCCCACTATCGGCAAAACCTCTATCTGGTTGGCGGCCTCTCGCCGCTAGCACGAAAAGCCAGACGTGCGGCACGCCGCGCTCCCGCCGCTAGCTGGCCCGTCGCAATGATTCCTTTTTTAGGAACCACTCTTCGTATATCTGGACCTCTAGAATTAGCACTCTCGGAACGCGACGATTTTGTCGATTTGCAACAAAGATTCCTCCGTTTTCTTGCTGCTTTTCTGGATTGAACGGGGATCGGAAGGGCAATATAGCCTCTGCAAAAGGCGTAGCCGCGCCACCCCGACAACTTCCACTAAGAGAATGTGAGCAGTAAATTGAAGGAATAAATCCACGTTGAGTCAGATCAAGGAGAACATCCTTAAACAATGAAACATGCATACTTAAGGAAGATTCAGTTGAATTTGCTAAAACTCCAGAAACATCTCCTTGATGGCATGGATCTACACTCGTTCTCCTGTTCCCACAGCCGAGTTATTCCAGTTAGTTATCTGCCTTCATCGTAACTGCTCTGTACCCACTATTATGCTTCGACCAAGCCCGTCTATCTTTGTGCTTGCCACATGTGTGGCACCAGTGTGTCAAATGATTAGATTAGATTAGATTAATGCCCATTAATTTAATCTAATCTAAGGTGTTTTCCATTAATCATGTTCTAATCATAATCCAATCAGATTAATCAATGATTAATTAATTAATTAATTTGATCAATGGAGCACGTGATAGCGCACATCATGTCAGAGGGCCAGAAGCCGAGGTGAAGGCCAAATTGAGGTTTAGTCTAGCTATATCGGGAGCGCGCTTTACCTAACTAGGGCTAGACGTGGCCAAGGCCGCCGCTTACTAAGCAAGTGAAGTACCCCACCAGTGGGTGTCAGAATTCGCGACGCACGGACCAAAAACACCGAAATCGCGATTTCGCGATTTTTATCTCTCTCAACCATCACTCTCAATACTCACTATGGCCCCAACCACACGCCGCACAAGCCGAATTACCCCTCCTCTAGGGCCTTCCGCAGGCATAGAAGCTGATACGATTAAAAAAACCAAGTTCTTCCACGCCTACGATAAAGAGATCAAGTTTAAATCGCTTCGCGCGATCGCCCGCGATGAGCACACTACTGAGGGGACAGCACGCCGCTGGCTTAAGCAACGTGAGAATATGGGCTCTCAGGCTTATAGACACACGCGTGGGAAAGGGCCTCGCAAGCTTGGAAAGCCCTCAAAAGTCACGAAATCGATGTGTCAGATGCTCGTTGATCCAGCCAGAAATCCAGTCAGAAATCAACCATACGATGCACAGATTGGTTTCCACAATATACCAGTTCAAAGGCGCCAATTACGTCGGAAATTGGCAGAGCATACCAATGGTGGTCGTATTTACAAGTGTGCCTTTGTAAAGAAGACAATTTCAAAGAAGAATAAGGACGAGAGGGTTGCATACGGACAAGAGCATAAGGACAAGCCTATGGAGGATTTCTGGAGCTATATCTTCTTTACAGACGAAGCACATATCGATCCTTCGGCACAGCAAGCTCCAGGAATACTCAGAGAGCTTGGAAAGCGGTATGATGATGAGAATATTGTGGAAAGGGGGGAGAAGGAAGGTGTCAAGTTCCATGTCGCGGCTTGGATTACCTGGTTCGATAAAGCAGAGAAACTCGAATTCTATAAAGACGAAGAGGAGCACGAAGAACAACCTCCAATGCCTCCCAAGCCTCGTCGACGTCCAAAGACCGAATCCCCAGACGAATATCAAGCCAGACTTACGGAATGGGAAGCCTTGAAGCCTCACAAGGTAGATGTCAAGCCACAAGGCAATTCAATGACCCAAAAGTACTACACAGAGCGTCTACTCCCAGTCTATATCGAGGCTATTCATAAAGCACGCGCACAGAACCCAGGAAACTGGCTTTTACAAGAGGACGGGGACCCTTCTCACGGTATACGAAAACAAGGCTTAGCACACAAGCTAAAGGAGGAGAATTGGATCGTCAACTTGAAGCACCCTGCTCAGAGCCCTGATTTGAACCCAATTGAGGCTATTTGGAATATAATTAAGCAACGATTACGCCGGAGAATCTTCTATTCAGAGGAGGAGATCAAGGAAGCTTTACAAGAGGAATGGAGCAAAGTTACAATGACGGAGGTACGAAAGCGCATAAGTCAAATGCCTGGCCGATGCTCCCGCCTTATTAGAAACGGTGGTAAGCCCATCAAGACTGCATTGTGGTAATGCACCTCTGTAATTATAGCATAAATTGATTTTTTGACCCCCCTTAATTTTTGGTGAGGGCGGCCCGTGCGTCGCGATTTCTGACACCCACTGGTGCCCAGAACCCCCTTAATTTTTCGGTACTTCTCACCCCCTAATAAATTATATTAATCATAAATAAAGTAATTAGAAATTAACCACTATTAGTAATAAGTACTTTAGTTATTTAATAATTAATAAGTAAAGTAAAGAGAAAAGTAAGAAAAGTTAAGAAAATCTCTTATCACGTGATTAATCAAGTATTAATCAGATTAATCAAGATTAATTAATCTAATCTAATCAAAAAAAATCTAAATTACGTTAATCAAAATCTAATCACATCAATTAATTGATTAATTAATTAATTTGATTAATGTGATTAATCCTTTGACACACTGTGTGGCACTCGGCTTTTGCGCTTCGCTGCAGGCGGTTGCCAGCTTCGGCACGAATCCAACTAGCATCCAGATGAATATCTACGTGCCGGATAAGCTGGCGACGAAACCGGCCATTATCGTCGCGGTTAGTAAAGCCAATCAAGACACATCGCGTGTGTTTACTATAAGCCAATTCCCAGCTAACTTTGATCATAGCCACCCCGTGGTGGAACCGGTCCGCAGGATGCTAGCTAGCTGCCATCATACGCCGACACGAACGGCTTTATTGTCATCTACCCCAGCACCCCCAACTCCAGCCACTGCTGGGATGTACAGAGCGTTGGGAGCCTGACACACGGCCAAGGCGGCGACGCACTCGGAATCATCAGCATGGTCAACTATACGCTGAGCAAGTATAGCGGGGACCCAGCACGCGTGTTCGCTATGGGGGGCTCTTCAGGCGCAATGATGACAAATGTGTTAGCTGGGTCGTACCCAGATGTGTTCGAGGCTGGCGCCGCCTTCTCAGGGACTGTCCACGCATGCTTTGCTGGCGCCGCGAGTGCTGCGCCCGCTACTCCCAACCAAACGTGTCAGATGGGCCTTGAGCACACAGCTGCGGATTGGGGTAACTTCGTCCATAACTCTTATCCCGGATATACTGGGCGCCGACCTCGTATGATGATCTTCCATGGCCTAGCAGATGGGTTGGTGAGACCACAGGTAAGCCTTAACCTCGTATCAAACTTCTGCCTTTTTCTCTGAGCAGAGCCCAAGAGCTGTCCTAGGAGCCGTATCAGCTCTCAGCTTCTGCATAATTTCTCTGGAATTACAGTTCTGATTTGCTGGGCAGTGTGCTATCGAGGCGCTCAGCAGTGGTCGTATGTACTCGATGTGCCGTGGAGCAAAAACGTTACGGGTTTCCCGTCCGCCGCTTACACTCAGGAGATCTACGGCGACGGGACCAAGCTGCAGGGCTTCTTTGGCCAAGGGGTGGGCCATATCGCCCCTGTGAATGAGCTCGTAATGCTGAAGTTCTTCGGACTTACGGCTTAGTTAAGGAGAAAGTCGGCTGTAGGGGCTAGGCAGGGAAAAGAATCACCGGATTAGGAAATAATCCGATTATACTCGCAAAACTTTTATGGACAAGTGATATTATGTATAATGGGGGCTACAATCAAACAATAGCCAATGTGATGCTCGCTCTGGAGGCATGCTTCTTGTTTGGGCTCACCCAGCGTGTGCTCGGGCTCGGCCCGACGTCCGCAGACTAAAACTGACAAAGGAATGAGAATCTCGTGGATGACTATATTAGGGAAGTATTAAGATGAAATAAACAGTCTTTATAAACCCGGTTGTAGCGTAATTTCTGCGAGGCACTGTAAATCATTTCTTATGCACAAGCTGTGCCTTAACGTGGCCTCCTTACCACACTTGGCACCGTAATAAGAGAGCATAAGGAACAGGGAAACGACGAATAAAGATAGCAGAGGAAAGGACATAAGAGAAGGAGAGGCAAGTTGCGGGATCAGGGTTCCTAGTGAGTCCCAAAAACCAAAACAACTACTTCCCGCAACATCTCTTTACACCTCCACCCTCCACCCCATCTAAAACCTTAAACCTTCTCCTAAGACCCCGCATCTCTCTATCCCGCCCTTCTCTCTCCTCTCTCATTGCTCTCTACACGCTGGGATTTCATACACCTGCAGGGATCGCCAATACCGCCATAAACCCCAATAATTCCGGGAGCGCCTCCCCCGGTTTAGGATCGATTTTGATGGGTCCATTGTGAGCTGAATGTGAGGGGATTATGGAGACGTTGTTGAGGAGAGAAAAGATGTGAAGCTTCGAGCTGAGCGAGTAGAATATTTGAATATTTCGAAGCACGGAGAGATTCCGCGTAAAATGTGATCTTGATTGAATTCGGGTCTGAAACAGAAGTGATTGAGTGCCGGAGAGGAATTGAGTTAAAATTGCGAAGCGTGGGACTGAAAGTTCTTACCGGAGTGCAAAGCGGTAGCACGACTTGTGCTGGGACGATTGATTTTGAATGACAAAACCTTTTGGTAGTAAGTTTCGAGAGAAGAGAAGAAAATAAGGATGAGGTTGGATGGGAAATGGTACGAATTGACGAGGAGATAAAGTTGGGAGCTTCCCCAGTCAAGGCTAAGAAAATGATGATTGAAGATCAAAGAGAGAAGATTCGAATAATGGCACAGCATCTAGCTTGAAACGCCATCCCATGGACTGTACACCTCTATTTGTACATCTAAAACCCATCATACCATATCCTACAGTTCTAGTCGTCGTCCTCCTCCTCTAAACTGAGGGAACCCGGCCTACTCCTCCTCCCACTCTCCACCTCATCCACATCCAGCTTAGCTCCCCTTCCCTTAAGATCTCCTGGCCCCGCAGCCTTCTTCTCCTCCTCCTCTTCCTCCTTCGGTTTCCCGAGACCAGGAGGTGGAAGCCAAGTTATATCCCCGTTATTCGCGGCTTCCAGACGTTTTTTCTGCCCCGCTTCACCGGCACGGCCGAGGACGCCGGCTATGACTTGTATGCACCTCAAACTAGGCCACTCATTAGCACCATCTCCTCATCAGAATAAGCAGGGAGACAAACCTATCATCATTCGCCGGCACCGGATACGTAACCCACGTCGGATCCGCATCCGTGTCAATGACGCCCACCGTTGGAATATTATTAAGCCCACACTCATGCAACAGGATGTAATTCTCCCTGGGATTCAAGACGACCACCAAATCCGGCCTCAGCGCCTTCCACTCCGCAACCTTCTCCTCGAACCCCTCAACCTTCTTATCCAGTCCATCCACCACCTTCAGCTCACACTTGCCTAGTATCTGATCTCCATTTGTGATGGTACCTGGAATCCATTTCTCGAAGAGATGGCAGCCTCGCGCTAGTTTTGCGGCTTTGACGACCGAGGAGGCTTGTCCTGGCCGATTGCCCACGAAGAGGATGAGGCCGCCGTGGTAGGCGACACCTTCTACTACTTTGGCAGCTCTTCGAAGATGCGCGGCTGTTACTTCTAGGCTTATGATGTGCACGCCTTGGCGGACGCCGTAGATGTAGCGCTGGTTCATTGGGTTCCAGAGACTTGTTGCATGCCCCAGATGGCTTTGACTCGCCATCAAGAGTTCCAGCGTCACATCTTCAGGTCGCGGGGGGTTGATGAGTAGCTGGTGGGGTTCGTAATGGGGCGTGATGTTGGAGCCTAGGTGGGAGGTGCGTTTCTTGATGTGCTGTCGGAGGGTGAAGTCTCGTTGTACTTTTTTGATCGATTCGGAGGGATCTCGCGCGGGGTGTAATGAATTTGTGGTATGTAGTTGGTTCAGATTCGCCTCGATTGAGCGTGTCTCTTCCCAATGGTTGTCTATTGAGTGCTCGGTTGCTTCGCGATCTTCGATTAGGGTATCTGTTGTGAGGGTTCGCAGGAGGGATCGAGGGGTTGGGGCGGCGAGCGCCTTGCGGCCTGTGGGGAGTCAATTGATAAATGCGGAGAAGATGGAAAGTTGGAGAGACTTGCCATGCCATATGGCTACATTTCGGAGGATCATGGTTGACCTTGAATGTCGTCTGATGTCGACCCGGGAACTTTTTTGAGGTTGAAGCTGTCCGCGCTAGTGGCATTTTCACTAGCGCGAACAGCATGTGGAGCAAATCTTCATCCAACACATCTCTTGCTCCATGCTTTTCATGCGAAGGAGATTAACAAGATCAATTGATCCCGTGTGCACTCCGCAGTCGAAATTGAATAGTGACGAGCCCAAAAAATCTCATTAATGCATCATCTCAAGTCATGATGCTAGTACACACGTAAATGTACAAGGAACGAAACGCTACAACGCAGTTTATCATCATCCCATTCATCTCCCATCTACTATTAACGACTCGTAGCCCTGGTCAAAGCAAACACCCCAACAATAACAACAGCAAGAGTCACTATCGCCCCTGGCAACAGCAGCTCATTCGGCACACCAGTAATTACCTGCTCTGGTACTGGTGCAGGCGCGGCTCTCTTCGTCCGTCGAACCGGCACTTCTTCTTCACTGCCTTCCTCGTCAGAAACCACTCTCTTCCTCTCTCTGATCGTAGATGGTGGCGGCGTTGGTTGAGAGGCAATAACAGGGTGAGGATCCAGTGTAGCAGAGATCGGGGGCTTCTCCGGATCATGAACGAACAGATCAACCTTATCCCGATGGCCTTGTCTAGCAATGATAATTGCTTCCAAAAGATCATGATCCGTAGTGATGGAAACGGTATCTCCGTCATCATCCAGGTAGCTGAGAGCAAAACCTGATACACCAAGCTTGCCGTCCTCGAAGGTAGCTGCACCTCCGACTACATCGACCTCCGACCCTAACTTTGCAATCACAGCGGCGATGAGCTCTCCCATTCCATGAGCAGCAATGACCTGAAGTCTGTGGACTCGGCCGCTAGGAGCCTTGAATTTAAATGGGAAAGGAACTTCCTCTGCTGGTGTCTCGGCCGGTCCCGTGACAACGGAATGAGCAGGTGATTCGGCTCCGGTATGTGATGCAGAGTCTCCAGGGGCAACGCTGGCATCGACAATCTTCTCATGACCTCGAGACAAGTCCGGCGACATTAATGATCGTCCGCCATGAGCATGGCTGTGGTGATGGCTGCCTTCTCCAGACATCACAGATTCGGTCTCGTTCTCAAGTGAAAGCCAGAATTTGTTCCAGGCCGGTCCTTCACTGTCTCCAGTGGACATGGTGTTGATTTGCTCCAGGGTGGCATAGGTCAACTTGAGGACATCCACCATGCCGACAATCTCCCCAGCCTCGTTCATCACGGGTAAGTTCAGGTAATGGCCATCTACCTAATCAGCAAAGATTTGAAGAATCCAATGAACGAAACTTACCGTGCATTTTTCTCAGGGCAGCTTGAATGCTCATATCCATAGGAGCAAAATCTGGATGTGGGGTCATGACACGAACGACACTACAATTTGCAGGGTCTAGCCCAGGAGCAATGACACGCAGCACAACATCCTTGCTGGTGAAGATACCAGTAATAGAACCTTGATCTTGGACAAGGACAGCAGTGGTGTGGTTCTCCTTCATCAGAGCTGCGGCCTCTTTCACCGAGGTTCGCACGGAGACTGTCGTGGGGGGTTTTCCATCCAGCACCGACTCCAAAGTGGGCCCAGACATCTTCGATCGCAGAGCCTCAACATATTGAATGATTTGTTGTGGTTGACTCGATCCCAATTCCGATTGAACACCCTCCAATGCATCGTAGAGTTTCCTTGATGAACTGTAGGCACGCTCCAGCTTTTCCATAGCATCGTAGAAGCACTTTGTGATGTCTAGGATACCAGAAATATCTTGGTTCTCGTCCATTACCGGCAGGTGGCGGAAGCCTTTCCTCACCATGAGGTCCAACGCATCCGTAGCACTTGTGTCTGTTCGCGCACATAGAGGATTCTTGGTCATGATCTCTGCAATCGTGACATTGCTAGCTTTGATGCCGGCTCCGACGACGCGGAATGCCAGATCCTTGGCCGTAAATATACCGGCAATTCGGTCATCATCGTCGGTGACAAGCACGCAGTCTTCCCTCTTTGCTGCCATTAACTGTGCCGCCTCAGCGACAGTGGTATTCGGTTTGATCTGGAGGGCTTGACTCGGCCGAAGGGCAAGGACGGTTCCGGGGGGAGCTTTTCGTGTTTGGCGTGCTCGGCCAGTGGTATGCTTCTTCTTGCTGAGATCCGTCTCAATCTTCCTCCGAATGGCCTGTGAAGATTCTATCAGTTGTGCCAGGAACAGGTGATAAGAGCTGTGCTAAGCATACCTCATCTCTCTTGGATTGCTTCTGTCTGCTGGCACTCATCGTTGATCCTCCGGCTTCGCTCTGGGAGGCACTGGGATGTGATTCGAAAGCTGGACGTGGAATATTGGATGCGGGACTGTTGCTGAAGGCAGGCACGGTACCCCGTCCCTTGGGCGTGCCCCTCATAGTTCCGCTGGAAGCCATCGTGGGCAGGCAAGGGCAATGTTGTCTGCTGTGTGATTGTGTTGCAAATATCGTCCAGGAATGCTAAGCGCTGATTGATTCCTGGGTAAGAGGACTGGTGCAGACAATTGGCAGGGAACGGAACAACCACTGCAAGATCTTGTTTTTTCCGGCGCGTTGATTGGGAAACGGCATAACAGGCCTGAGGCTCGGCAAGAGCCGAGTGGTCGGCAAAAGGGAGCAACGAACCGCCGATGGCCAGGCACGGTTCGCGCGTGGGCGGGCGGCAGGCGGCGCCGTTGCTGGGCAACCACAGTCGTTGTTGACTCGCTCCTAAAACATGCATTTGAAGATCTCGCCCAGACCATCGAGTTCACAAATCCCACCCGCAAAGAAGAAAAAAACCACAGTTCACACCCTTCACACGTTCTCAAGAACCACAACTCTATAGAACCCTCCCGCTCTATATCTTCTGGCCGCACACATCCACATCTCCTAAACCGCTCCACCAATTCCAAGGCTGCGGCCTTCCTAAATATACCCCCAAGGCTCTTCAGAGTCAACATCGGCTGAGAAGACCAACGATTTCCATCTGCCCGGCCTAACGGCTTGCGCTGCGTGAGGTATGCTTTTGGGCCTCAATTGTATCTATCATGCCTGCTAACCTGCTCAGTCTCGGAACAACAGGTGTGCTTAATTGCATTTACTTCGACAACAACGACTTTCCGAACTCCTCGAGCATTCATAATGCTGTCTAATCCTACCAACAGCCTTCACAACCGCCAACGACAACACCGACGACAAAAATCGACACCAACGGCATTCGAGCCAGTGAAGGCATCCAACCTGCCCAACATCCAGCGACATGGCGGCCACCGCCGTGGAATGTCCCTGGACCAACGACGACGACAAACCCCGCCGCAGGAATACATGGTAAGTACTACTAACACAGGATATCAAACGACACAACAGCATATATTGCGAGAAACGCAGCAGCAAAGACTGGCACGCCCGGGCCCACAATTCAACCAATTCGACAATGACGAGAACTACCACAGTTCACCTACCGTCACCACTCACAGACAATCTTTTGATGCCGCATGTATGGATCAGTATGGAAATGGGGAACACAACCAGAACCAAAACAGGTGGTCATACTCCGGACCCATCAATACGACAATCAATGTCGACCCCAACCTATTCAATGGGAGCAACGACTTCAACCTCTTTTCAAACGACCAAATCCTCACACCATCTGCATTTTTGGACTTTTCGGCAGGCTTCGATAACGTCAGCGATGCTACGAAGAGTGAGAATCATAGCAGGAGAAGTTCAAGGAGGATCAGTGGTGGTATTGTGGACAGAGTTGCTCAATTTGAGAGCCTGGCATTGCAATCACCCCACACACAGAGACCCATTACTCCTCCCAACCAGAATGTTTCGAGTAAGTTCGACAATCGAGTGTTTCATTCATATATTTATTCATAGCTAACATGTCCAGGTTATTTCCCTCTTACTCCGCAGGAGACTCCGCACGATCGCACGATCAAGCACGAAAAGATACCGCAGAGATTCCTCGATACCTACGATACTTCAATGGAAGAGACGATTAAACCCAGGAGCAATCGGAGAGCAAGAGGAGTGTTCGACGATATGAGGGAGGCGGCCGAAATGAATTCCATCCCGAGTCCACCTCGGACCGGCCCCATGAGTACCCCGAGTACTTTCGACTCCGCCCCAATGCCGACTGGTAACTTCATGAATATGACAAATATCAACCTCGATTTCATGAAAAGTGGAGATCAGTACGATGGCTCTTCACACTCGCAAGCTTCCAATCTTTCCCCTGCCATGTCATACCCTTCGTCTCCAGAGATCACCGAAATGGCCATGTTCGGAGATCCATTCGTGACAAGATCAGACCTAGACGCTCACACGTACCCAGAGCCCACTGCTCATGCTCTTCCTATTCCAACTTCCCCGACTCATTCGCTCCATCGACGATCAGAATCTGTTTCCAGCATCAACCCTGACGAATCAATCACTGAGACTGGAATCACAATTGATGATATTGCATCTTTCATTTCTGGACCTGACCCCTCAGACGGAAAATGGATTTGTCTTTTCCCCGAATGTAAGAAACGCTTTGGACGGAAGGAGAACATCAAGTCTCATGTTCAGACTCATCTCGGAGACAGGCAATTCCAATGCCCTCACTGCAAGAAATGTTTCGTGCGACAACACGACCTCAAGCGTCATGCCAAGATTCATAGCGGTGTGAAGCCATATCCTTGCCAATGTGGAAACAGCTTTGCCAGACACGATGCATTGACACGGCACAGACAACGTGGAATGTGCATAGGAGCTTTTGAGGGTGTTATCAAGAAGACCGTCAAGCGTGGTCGACCTCGTAAGTACCGGCCAGGCAATGAGGAGCGCCTCAAGAAATCATCCCGAACTCGCAGCAAGAACAAGGCAATGTCATCTGCTTCATCCACTTCTGACTGCTCAGAAAGTCAAGATGGCCAGTCTCCCCGAAGCGATGATGGCATTCTTGATGACAAGCCTTTCGGTGATTACGAGTACCCGCAGAATGTCATGGAGACCAGCAATTCCCAATATTCACAACAGCATTCCCCGATGGATAATAATTGCGTCTCTCCTCAGGCGATTCAATCACAGACTGCACACTCCTGTCACTCCCCATCAGCATTCAGCCACCATTCTCAATCTCACCGTGGCTCCATCTCCGAGCATCTGCCGTCACACCCCACATCTCCAGCTAAGAGCATACACAGCTACCACTCCCCCCCAGGACTCTGTGAATCCTCTTCCAGCCCGGCTCCCAGCAACCATTACTATGATCTGGAAAATGGGTCTCGGCACGGCGACGATATGCAAATGAACATGACCGGAATGGGCAACATCTCAGAGCACGACGATGAGATGTTCCTCGAGGCGTTCGCTGCAGCCAGTAACGGTGGCCTGACAACTTTGGAACGCGATCCAGAATTGTTGATGGCGAAGTTTGACGATGCTTTCAGCAACACAGCGGGTGATGATCTCTTCAGGAACAGCGAGGATGTGTTCTTTGGCAGTCCATGATTACCTCCTCACACTACAAAATTGAAACAGAGGGTAGATTCGGATCTGGATTTCACTTTTTCATATTCAACACCGGAGACTGTACAGTACAACATTCAAAATTGCTTTTCGAGCGAGGGTTCGCGGTTGGGGATTGGACGGACGCATGATGACTGGATCTAACGACTCTCCTTCATTGGCGTATATGATGCAGATGGATAATGGATAGGAATATTGTTATGATTACGTATGGTGGGATGGGAGGATTAAATAAAAAGGATCGGGATCGAGCGATAATTACGTAGTTGTGTGGAATGAAAATGCGATTTGAGACGGGGATTAGGATGTGCCTCAGCCCAACTCGCTAGTGAGACCTCACTAACACTCAATGAGCGAGTTACTCTCTTTACTTCCAAAACTTCCACTTACTGTAACTGGTTCCATTCGGTCATTCGAAGTGGAAGTGACGTCAAATCAAGGCAAGTTCCCCTCTACAGAAGCGCAGGTTAGTGAGCCAGTGAGTTATCTTGGACGTTCGAGGAAATGAATGCTTGGATTAAGAAGGAGAGGAAGGTGGATTTCAATTTTGGTTCTTGGGACGAGGTCGGAGGTGTGGCCTACCTCTGGTTTCGTTGCAAGGGCTAGGGAGAGGGGTGCGAGGATCGATGCAAAGGAAGAGAGAAGAGGAGAATTGGGAGATGCTGGAGTCAAATTGAGAGGGGGGACGGATTGGAGGTTCACCGGGGAAGGATTTTCCGACCTTTTTAAAGTATTTTCTTATTTGCTATGCTAAGTATTTTCCTCTTTTCTGAGACGCCACCAGTGATTGAGTCTTATTTGCTCGCTGACGAGTTGTTGCGATGAGTTGGTACTATGAAAAAGAGTAGCTTCGTATGGCGAGTAGGTTTGGTGAGGAGAGATGTTTCTAGAGTTTCGTCTCGGTGTCGAGTATTCGGTGCTGGAGGTGAGATTGAGGAGAGTTGTGTTTGGTGGAAATCTAGTGACGATGTCGAGCAGGGTTTATTTTTCTGCGGAGGGGGACAATATTAGGAAAAGTGGCATATCTGGGCGATGATTGCGTCTGGCAGATCTATGAGTTGAACCTGTGCTGACTCCGAGTGGCGAAATGTATCCAGTTCCACAGGTGCGTCCGCAGGGGTAACTTATACTGACATAATGTGCGGGTACGAAGCTTCGAGGTCAACCACAATGCTCAACTGAGCCTTGCGATGGACGGTAATAATCGGGGTATGCACTTCCCTCGAATGTTTCGTAGGCTCGAAGGTTCAGTGGCTGCACCTCTTGCACTGGAAGCAGCTTTTTTCGCCTCGATAACACACATCTCAAATATTTCTTCTATGTCTTTCTTGCTTGATTTTCAAGTTCTTTTCCTGCATACCCAATTTAGTATACACTCTCAAGTATAATGCTCAGCAAGCGAACTCACCTCTTCCGAGAGATGCATTTCAAGCATCTCGCCGTATGTCAGAGCCCTAAGTTCAGGACCATTCCCTCCAATAGGCTCGTCGACCTTAGTCACGGAGCTATCTATAGGAATCCTCCCTCCACTAGGGACTCTCTTCCCCAACCACACGGCATCAAGTCTCTGCTTAACGCATTCGAGATGAACTCGTGTCATATTGGGATCAATGGTCCAAATTTTCTGCACAAACTGCTCGATAATCAGCTCCTTCAGCTCTTTGAACCGGGAAAACACCCAGCCGAAGTCGTTTAGCCTATCTGCGCTGTAATAGCCCCTAAAAGCAAGGAACTTGAGCTTCTTCTCCAACTCGAAGATTTCATCTGGAAGAGAAGAAGCATCATTCATGTCCAGACCGGCCAAGAAGAAATCGATCACACCCTTCTCCCAGATCAGAAGCGTGTCGACATCATAGTTGATGTAAAATCCCAGTTGGCCGGAGAAGCCGGGGCTGAAGAAGAAGTCGTAGTGCTCAAGCGCCATTGTGCGTGCTTCTTGGGACACGGAGAGGATTGCTGGGACGGTGCGGGCATTGTGCTTTACACCTGTGATGTGATAATCGGGGTTTCTTCTCCACATACCGTTGATGATTATGTATTGCTTGGGGGAGGAGAGATGGGTGCATGAGATGCTGATTGTTCGAGGGGTGTTTGCGACGAGGCGCCAGACCATGAGGCGCAGCTCTGGTGGGAGCTTGGGGAATTGGTGGAAAGTGGTGGTGAGAGCTGAAGATGAAACCAGTGGGGGAGACTGGGTTGGGTGTAAAGAGGCCATCTTGACGGCGGAGGACACCTTTTTCTTGAAATGGGAAACTTCTCTCTTTCAGGAAGAGTATCTGGAATTCGGAGAAGCTTCTGGTGCAGCTGGGTGTTGTTGGAAAAGCCTTTCGCTGTGGTGGGAGCCTTCTGCTGATGTTGATGAAGGAGGATGAAGGGAAGCAAGGGTTTGTTGCTGCTAAATGCAGTGTTTTTATACCTGTTGTTATACCTGTTTTTATACCTGTTTTTATACCTGTTTTGTACCTGTTTTGTACCTGCTTTATTTTCGCCTCTGTTCCCCTGTTTGCCGCGTCTTTAAATTCTTTGATAATCCTGGGTTCAATAACTAGGACCTGATATAATAAAAAATATTCAGCTGAGAATATTAATGTATGAGACGGAATGGTTTGAACTACTATCTTGTAAGGGAGAAAAAGAGTCTTTGCTTATTTAGATTTGAATTCAAAAATGGAAACTTGGAATATATCATGGACTACGAAAAAAAATAGGTGGTAATAAGGCAAGCTATGTACTACCTATGTTTACCTAAATTTAGCTTGGACAAATTTCACGAAGGACAGATTTGAGAAAGTCAGTTTAGTGATGTTTCATTGATTTGCAATACTCTCTATTGAGCTCTTCTTTTGCTTGATTGATCCATACCAAGACGCCCAATTTTCTCTACTGATATCAATCTCTGCGGAAGAAACTTGACCCCAAATATCTGCGCCCATCGGAAGAAATCATAGGGCCGCTTCGCTCACGCGGGTGCTCTGACATCTGACTGCCCTGTCAGTCCATCTAACCTTCTCGGTAAAGTCTTTCTGCAGCTCTGAATTGCTCCTCTCTCATATTATTTTTCTAACTTTTGTTAGTGTGTGGTCAAATATTGGAGAATGGTGTGGAACACTTACAGTCTCCTCGTGAACCAAATCCATAAACTCATCAGTCGTGACAGTCTTCACGGTGGGTGTCTTCTCCCCTTTGCTCGCAACTTTCCACAACTTCTCCAGGGCTGCGAGATAATTGTTCCACGTCTCGGTGTAAGGCGGAAAACTTTCTGGCGGTGCCTCGAGAACCACTTCTTCAACACGCCAGAATCGACGCAACAGCGCGTTTCCAAGAAGCATGATTGTGTTTCCAATCACCAAACGCTTGAGCTTCTTCTCCATCGGGAGGCGTTCGGAGAGCGCAAGAAAAGAGTTGTCTTGCTGCGACATTCCGTCATTGGCCCGTCCGTAGAAAGCATCCAAGTCTGAGGGGAAGGGGAAGTAGAGACCATCGACGTCATAGTTGAAGAATATGTGGCGACCTCCGAACTGGGGGCCAAAGTGAATTTGGTAGTGCTTCAAAGCAATTTCACGAGATTCCCTATTGGCATGCAAAATTCCCGGGACGATGTGTGCATTGTGCTTTGCAACCATCTGGTTGGCTTCGGCATAAGGGTCTGCACCGCGGATGGTGATGGTACGTTGGTAGTTTGCGGCGAAGTGCCAGATCATGGCGCGCAATTCTGGGGCAAGCTTGGGAAAGAGCATGAACTCGTAGGCGGGGATAAACTTCATCCGCTTAATCATGATTGAGGAAGGCATCTTGATGCTGCCGCAAGCTGCTCGAGTGTTGTATTGTGCGGGTTGTGTTTGCTGTAAGAAGGATTTGATGGTAGAAGGCAGAGTTTGTTGGTTGACGAAGGATGGTGGAGAGATGGAAGAGGAGACCGAGGTTTAAGTATATAGGGCGAGACTTCGCTTGGCTACCAGTTGCGCTCCTTTAATTTTTATAACAGCCGTCGATATGAACAGTGAACCAGCTTCTGCAGTTTTGTTCAGGATGGATTGGGAACTGTTTATTTCATAGCGGTGGTAGGGGTAGAGGCCATGCAAACAGGAACAGAACATGGAAGTTTTGATAACCGTAATCGTCCTCAAGAGTTACGAGAATAGAGGTCCTTACATCACAGAGGTCTGATGATTATGTGAGCTCTTTCGGGGAATCGCATAACTAGTTTTGCAATAGTAATACGCACTCCACCGATTCAAATTGAAATGCAACCTCTGAAGTTTGCTAGAATTAAGAGTTTGATGAAGTTTGACACAGTGGACCGAGGCTTTGTGGTCACTTTGAAATATTCAATATAAAGATGCTGTCCGTTATCCCTGCTCCTGAGGTGTTGAACTTCGGGAAGGTCCTGATGTTCTGTTGGTCGAATAAACAAATGTCTCAAATACCCTGCTTGTATTATTTAAGAGCACCACCTCTCTCTTCCAAGCCACCTCCATCTTTCCCTTTATCAACTTGACTAGAACACTCAATAGCATTCACAAGTTAAATGGATCTCTGGGTTCTAAAGACTGGTTTTAAGACTACTCCAAACCACACAACTCACTCTTGCTCATAAATAGAACATCGGGAAGTCTTCCGATTAGAAAGTGCCAAAGCTCGCTCGTGTGTATGATGTCTTCTGGCTTCTCGCGCCTCAATCGTTAAGCTTGTTTATGTAAAACATCAGCTGGAGTCGTTGGTGCAAGTCTGATCTTTGGCTTTTGGGATGTCACTGCTTCCGCATAATTCACGGAGGTGGTGCCCATCCGCCTCAAGAAACATCCCTACCAGCCGCAAACACCCGCCAATGGTGTTGTTTTGTGGCACTTCACTCACCTTATTCGGGCCTAGGCCTGGAATGTCACACCGAAGTTATGATTGGCTTATGGCGAAGTAGGCGATCACCCCCCTTTAAATACTAACACGAAAACAGACCTCGATTCGCACGATATAATTTTTATACTTTCGTCACATCTGACAGTTACATTTAAAACATCAGCTAAATTTCTGGGCCAGATTTCAATCAAACCTATCTGACTGAACTTGTATCAGATCTAATCGGTACACCATGAAACCCGGCGTCCTCATTATTTGCACCGGCAATTCCTGCCGCAGCCACATGGCTGAAGGCATCCTACGAGCCTCCGCCGGCGACCTCATCGAAGTTCACAGCGCAGGGTCGAAGCCTGCTGGCTATGTCCACCCCAAGGCGATTCAGGTGCTGAAGGAGATTGGAATCGACATTTCTGATCACACATCTAAGGACTTGAACACCTTTCTCGACCGCCAGATTGCGACTGTCATCACTGTCTGCGGAAATGCCGATAAGGCGTGTCCCATCTTTCTCGGGCAGGTAAATCGCCATCACTGGGGTTTCGATGACCCCGCTCACGCCGAGGGTGGTGAGGAGAAGGTGTTGGCCGAGTTTCGCCGCGTGAGGGATGAGATCCGCAAAGTGATTGATGCCTATGCTGCGGGGCTACGCGAAGGCGCTTCTTGGAAGGAGACATCAGTACCTGTATACAAAGTTTGAATGCGGGCTTAGTTTCTCAAGCAAGGGTGAGCTGCACCTATCTGTATCTTTTCGATGTTAGTAGAATGAAATACAGTATTATAAAAGCTATGTTAGGATTTAAGTTAAGTGGTGCGAATTTTTTCTCCAGAGCAGGAGGAGATTGTTATAATCATGGCGGATATAGAGTGTGATAGAAATTTGAGGGAAAATGATAATGAAATAATGAGGAGTACTGTTTGGCTGTCTACAATTCTGTTACCAGAGTAAAGAGCCAAATTCTTAGGTTGAATGCCGCATTCTCTATGCCCCGCCCCATCTCGTCAGCCTACCACAAGTGGGAATTTAACACAGCGTGGCAAATAAACCGATCGTTGCCATGGAAAGTTCTGCCTCACTATCCCCATTCATGAAAATTCGGTCCTTAGAAGAATCAGATATTTGCCTTAGCTCTGATCACCAAGATAAATCCCTAAAGCACACTGATAGCCTTCTTGAAGGCGCTTTCCTCTTTTTGGCAGCTTCAATCTTTGCCTTTACTCCTTTAATCTAAATATTGGTTAGCTTTGGCAACTTAAACCAGAGGTGTCGGTGCATCTTACAGTCTCAAAATCTTCCAGGGCCTTGAGCTCCACCTTGCTGGCAAACCTGATCCCAGAATCCTTTCCAATTAGACTCTGCCAGAGAATCTTCAGGTCTACCAAGTCCTCCGGTCTCTCATGGGGAGGAATGTCAGCCGGCTCTTGAATGACGACTTCTTCTACCATCTCAAACCGAGCGGTTAAGCCATTGTGGATATCGAGCAGCTTTCCCCCGACGATTAGATTCTTGAGCTGTTGCTCGATCTCGAGAATATCAGGGGGCCATATGGTTGTCGAAGCTCCCAAACCACCATAGAAAGCGCTCATGTCGTCATAAGACGGGAAGTATAGGGCGTCGGTGTCGAAGTTGAAGTAAATCGGGTGCCCGCTGAAACGCGTTCCGAAGCAGGCTCTGTAAGTCTCCAGGCCCATACATCTTGCTTCCTTCGATGTATGGAGAATACTAGGGACCGCAGCTGCATTATGCTTTGGTACCATTGTGTAGATAAAGGGGTGGCCCTTGCGACGTACTGTGATTGTACGTCCTTGCTGTGCCATTACTTCCCAAACAGCGACACGAAGCTCCAGAGGTAGCTTAGGAAATCGGACGAATTCTGTTGCGGGAGCCATCCCGCTCAACTGATTGCCTCCTGAAACGACGCTATTGCTTCCGGAGGAAGACATTTTAAAAGAGATAAGTGGTGGACGAGTAGTGTCGTATTGCCGAATTCCTGGTTCTTCAGCCATGCTTGGTGGTGGTTTTGGTGGAGAATTTCCTCGGCGGTGTTGACTAGGTAAAAGACAAAGAAGCTGACCATCGCTCAAAGCAGCACTGTTTATTACCTGTGTCTAAGCCTCGTCTGCGAAATATTATCTGCCGCATATTAAAATCTGAAACAATACTTAGGGTCAACACTGCCATCTCATTTTGATTCTTGAGAGAGGAAGTTGGGGAGAGACCTTGATTGATATTCCCTTTACGTCGAATCCGAACTCAACGGGACAAGAAAATTATTTGCCGTCATGTTAGTAGGCGGCACGAGGGTTAAGTTAAGACAAAAGGAAACAAAGCTACTTGCTGACAAGGTCATTATTGTTCTACCAAGCCAAAGAATGGAAACTGTTTCCTTAGTCCTGCAATCTCGCAATGGTTTTACAATTATCCAGGGAGAAAATAGAAATTGGTTTTATTGTCCAGACGTTTCATTGATTAGTGCTATGGTGAGTACCTGTAGAAGTCCATAAGTTCCGTTGCCAATTCCCAAGCAATGTTCTAGAGACGTTTCTACCTGTATTAAGATAAGTTTTAGTCTAAAGCATAAGATGAGTAGCCAATTAGAAAGCCTAAATTAAGTAGAATATTGGCGGTACTAAAAGTTCTTATACAAGAGAAGTAGGTTCCAAGTTAAGCGCAATTAAAGGGGTGAAATAAGTTTAAAGAATTGATACTTTATTGATAGTATCAATACCTTACAATTCTGGTATCGATATGGTATTGATACCTGAAATTAGGTATTACTGCCAAGCCTGTTTCATTCCAAATTTCTCAAGTATGGCTCGAACCCAGGACCTACAACACTACTACAAAGACCTGTTCGCCGAATTGCGACAATTTAGATGACATTTCTGACAACACGCATGATGTAATCCTTAGGACCTTTTTTCTTCTGCGCTTCAAGCATTTCGGCGACGCTGGCACGTCTATGCTCCTCCGGGACATCTGCACCACTAACGGCTAGTTGAGTCTCTCTCATACCAGTGTAGATATCAATATCCTTTATTTTGACGTAGAATGGGCGATCTGATTGTTGGTAGAACCAGCTGTAGCCCTTCCAGCCTATGTATAGGAGGATAAGGAAAGGACCAGCGAGGTATAGTTCGAAGAATGTTTGAGGATCCAAGTTGGGACCCCCGACTGGGTACAGCGCGACGTAGAATTGTGCGATAAGGCAGAGGACGTTGATGGTCAAGCACACCCAGGAGCCCCAAACACCGAAGGCGGCCTTGAAGGGCAGTTCGTCTACGGAATGACCATTGGCAGCCCTACAAGTAGTTAGTCACCGAGTAGCCAGCCGATAGTGCAGTTTGGAGCTTACCAGGCCCGGCGGAAGCGAATATGAGCCAGAGCAATACTGCCATAAATAAAGAGGATGGAAAGACCTGACAATGACAAAAGCCAAGTAAAGATAACTCCCCCATCCGGCGCCAAGTTGATGAAAGCTAAGCATCCAAAGAGGAGTTGAAGGAGCACCACAGTAACAGGGCGTCCCTTTTTGTCAACATAAGCAAACAACTTGGGACCCATGCCTGTGTATGAAGTTAGCGTTATGTGAAAGTTATGGAACGGTGTATGCACCATTTGCGGCTAGAGCCTGCATCGTGCGAGTCGAGCCGAAAGTGCAGGAGTTGGCTACACTCATGACAGAAATCAAAATAACGGCGTTGAAAATCGATGGGAGGACCTTGATGCCAGCGAGCTGAATGGCGATGACGAAAGGTGAGCGACGGGATGCGGAACCTTCGCCACTATACAAGGGACTGTTGGCTGGTACAATCAACCCAATAAGGAAGAGGTTGACGATATAGAAAATGGCGAGACGCCAAACGACCTGCTTGGAAGCTTTTGGAATTTCCTTTTGAGGGTTAGCTGTCTCGGCAGCAGCTAGTCCAGTGAGCTCAGTGCCAGTATAGGCGAACGACGCTGTAACGAAAACAGTACAGAAGCCGTGGAAGCCGTTGAGGAATGCAGTGTAAGGTGTGTGCCTATATTGCGTTATTAGCTTTGCCAGTAGCCACATTGAAAGTTTGAGCTTACCAATATTTTGCACCAATATAGCCTCTGTCGTCTGTTGGGACGCCGCCGCAGTTAATGATTATTCCGAGAATCATGAAGCCTAGGCAAGCGGTGATCTTAATAACGCTGAGGACGAACTCGACCTGTTCCAATTAACTCGGTCCTTAGAATAGTTTCGGTAAACTCGCCTCGCCATAGCCCCTCACGCCAAAGATCTGGATGGCAACCAAAGCAAGAAGCAGCGGGACGATCCAAGCACTGTTGTTGATGCCCTCCGATCCGGGCCAGTAGTGGATGATGTTGCAAGCAGCTGAGATCTCAAAAGGAAGAACAGTAAGCCAGCTGATAGCATACTGCCAACCGCAAGCGAATCCCCAAGAGGGATCAACGAAGCGGCAGATGTACATAGTGAAGGCTCCGTTGACCGGGTACATGACAGCCATTTCTGCGAGAGCTTGCATCACGAGGTAACTAAATGACCAAATTAGACGAGGACAAGCCTTTCAGCATCAAAGAAGCATACATCATGCCGCCTAAACCCATGTTAATTGCCGCGTCGCAATTCTAATGGCATATAACGTACCAACAATCATGAAACCAAGAAGCACAGAAGCCGGTCCACCAGTCTGGAAAGCACCCCCAGAGCTAACAAACAGGCCAGCACCAATTGCACCACCACTATATGCATACGTTAGTATACAGATGACGGTTCAAAGTGCCGAACTTGCATGGCAATCATCTGCATGTGTCTGCCTTTCAGGTCTTGGTGAAGCACGTTCTCCCTTGCTACGACCAGGTTTTCTGGGTCACTACTGGAGTGCCCATCGCGTGTGGGCTCATAGCCCGGAGCATCGAGGGCATGCTTCTCAGCAAGGTCTTCATTTTCAGGTTTCAAACTCATTGTTGCGGAGGGAAGAATGAAGAAGTAAGCAGGCCGTGTGATTTTCGGACAAACAGCTTCGACCCCGTCTTTTAGAGCTTCAAGCACTTCAAGCTTCGGCGCTAGTCATTGGCGCCAAGGACCACCCATGCAAAGTACGTAAGGGTGGTTGCGGCGGGGTCATGGATAAGATAAGCTTCTCGATTTGTGAATGGTTGTGGATGAACAGATCATAATTACATCCCACATATGCGGAAGGTGGCAGTGTGTCAGCACACCTTTAATTGGGAAAGCTGACCCGGTTCTGCAGGGAATTGGAGCATTCCTGTGGTGAAGTGGCGAGGTGGCGCTTGGCCACCAATGTGGCACCATGTTCGTGGCCGATCTTTGCCTTTCTTATCCTCAACACTCCGAGACTATACCGTTACTGGCTAAAGCCGTTCACGGCAAGTCCGACTCTCTCAATGACGATGAAAACGGGAAGGTGATAAGCGCGCCGAATAAGGTGATTACTTACGGAGGGTACGACTGGCGAGTACTGTAGATCAGTGCGCCAGGCCGTCATGCCTAACCCTGAGAGTTCCTGTTGGCTGGATAGCTTGGTAAAGCACTGAGAACGGCGAGAGGTCACATGGAGTGGGCGAGGGGGCGTTTTTGATTTTTGATTCCCTTGTTGCTTTGTCAGCTCTGGAGCGGAGTCGAGGACTCGTGACTCGTGACCACCTCTGTAGCCTAATCCTTATGCTTTGTATATTAAAGGTTGAAGGCATAGTACGTCTGCATGGCGCCTTAGGCGGCTAAAAAGACTACCCGTTCGTACCTTCCACAAAGTTACCACTGGTGGTTCGTGAAAGCGACTGGGCCACACTAGCGGCTGGGCCAAGTATTTCACATGGTAAATTTGTATAGGAGGTACCACGCGCTTCGCTTAGTCGTGATACACAGCTGCCAAATTTGTTAGCGAATCCAGCCTGAAAATCAACCCCCGATTAATTTCTTTAACAGCCAGCACTTAACAGCCAGCACACTTATGTTCCCTTGAAAAATAACATTAATTAATACGCAGTCTATAGGAGTACCCTCTATAAAACCGCAAAAATTTAATTGCCATTGTTATGGAAGTTAATATAGAAAACATTGGTTTTCGGCCCGGATTTCGGTGGATCACGACTAAGCGGAAGCGCGTGGTACCTCCTCTACATTCACCATGTGGAATACTTGGCCCAGCCGCTAGTGTGGCCCAGTCGCTTTCACGAACCACTAGTGGTAACTTGTGGAAGGTGCGAAATTTAGTAAGGTGAGGCTTTGGGCCTCTCGACTTGAATTACTTGCAATTTAATAAGAGCTAGTTAGATTTGAGCTTGAGCGACCATTATTGAGCGTGAGTTGACCGATTCTAAATCGATTCTACGATTCGATATCAATATCGGATCGATACGCCGTATCGCGTATAGAAGCCGAGCCTACTGTAGGCTAAAAGCCTGGTGGACGGGATGGAATTGTCGTCGGACATTTACCTAGGAGGTCAGACGATGGTATCCGTGAGGCGTTTATTTGGGGCATCCGGATGATACCGGGTTGAGATGTGATGGGTAGACACTAGATACAAAAGCCGCTATCTGATATCAGTCCTCCCGTCGGAGGATCTCATGAGCACGACTAGTGCATTCCACACATCTGTTCCCTAGACCGAGCGAGACCTCATCAAACAGATAAAGCGCTCTCTCCTTCATCCACCAGAACCGCTCTGACCTCAACCTTGATATTGCAGCAAACCAATAAAGTAATAAGGTTTGCGCCCTCCCATCGTTCATCGTGACGAGCTGTATGAACCCACCCGGAAGCCAATTTGGCAAGTTAAACAAGTACCTCGCAGCAGGAAGCTCGAGATCCAAGTCAGTAGACCCGCTGCGGTCAGGGCCCAGGGCCCAGAGAATGGAATTGAGCCTCTCGATCGGATCGAGAAAATCACTCGAGTTCTCAGGTTGAATATTTGAAATTTTCGTGCAAGAGAGGATGTGTAGCGGAACGTCGTCGACCTTGTACGCCGTGCCCGCGATTCTCATACGTTGCTCGATGTGGAGTCGTGGACTGTATCTTAACATTGGAGAGAGGGATCCTTCCCTGACTTCATCTAGACACGAGAGTGTGATAGCCATCATGCCGCGGTAAAGTCCAGTCAGACTTCCATCGCGGTTCCAGACTTCGCTATCGAAGTTCCACGAATACTGTAGAAGGAGCAATGAGCATGCTATCAGTGCTTCTGCCATCTCCATAGAATACTCTTTGCTGCCAGATAGCTTATCGATGGCATTGCGGAAGCCGGGCAGGGCTTGAGAAAGGTTCTGTAGGGCTACAATGCGATGTCTTGTCTCGTGTGGTTGGAGGTATTGAAGGTGTGTCGCTGTAACAAGGAAGATAGCATGCATGAGGAACTCATTCTGGGCGAGATTAGCTCGAAACTTGGGAGAAGACGTGAGGAAAGGCTGGCTGTGAGGAATTCTAGATGAAAGGGGGCATGAAAGTAGTAAAAGGGTGTTAGTCATACTTGTAGTGCCAACTTGATAACAGCATGTTTCCAGGTTTCCGGTTCCATGATGAAGGTTTTAGAAGTGAAGGCTTCGAAGTGATGCAGTAAGCGCAAATGCTCTTTATTCATTAGGGCTACCTCTAAAGCCGGCCTTGGCGGCGAGCTGTCAGCGGCTCTTGGGGAATGTTGGCGTTGGGTATGTATAGACGAGCTCGGTTTTCGCAAGGCTTTACAGCACCGAACACATTCTTGATTTCGCCTCACGCAGCTGCGACATGGCTGCTCCTCATCGCACTGTGAGAAGAGTCACCAGGTGTGCATGGCAGAGTGATGTGAAGCCACCATACCTTCACCCTGCGGGCTTTACACCCGGCACATCCCAATCGGGACTTCGTATGAACTTTGCGTTTTCGAGCAGGCTGCCCATCTTGACCAACATCAGACAGAAAGACAATTGTTGCAGGGGAGGCTTGCTGTAAAGTAAAACAGCCGAATTGCGGACTCTCGGCGGGCATATTGTCGAGGAAGGAATGATGAGGATGAGAAGCGAAAGGAGAGCTCGTTGTGTGAGGAGAATTGTGGGGTGTGATTTATGCCTGAGCGAGGGAGAGGGATGTGGGAATTGGGGTGACGTCCAAATGAGGATTGTCGTATTCCAAATCGGGAAATCGTGGGAGAATCCTTGCTTGATCTGCTTTCGTTGCATCAGCTGTGGCATACCCAGTGGTACCTGAGTCATCTTCCGAGGAGGGTATTGGAGAAATTATCCCATGTAGGCACGTGATGCTATAAGCTGGGGGAACTCTTTCCGAACCTTCTTGTCGGAGGAGCGCAATGTGCTTTTGCGAAACTGTAACACGCTTTGAATAGAGTGCAGGATATTTTATTTGGTGTTGAAGCGTCTAACTAGAAGGGGATGCAAGTAGCAAATCATCGACTCATGTAGTTGTCATCGCACTTTCCCCCAAATTTCTCGCGGACTTGGAACTCTCGAACACAAACTCTGAGCTCTGAGTAGGAGGTTCTTTCCCCATGTGTCTCCACCAAGATCTCTTGACGATGGTCTTCCCCTGAATGATGTCCACAATTTTGAAGAAAAACGCTTGATGCTGAGTTTTCCCCATATATTGCTCCAACTTGGAAGCCGATCGAATGAACCCACCAGCAGAACTCTCAGTCGATCCAGGAGTGGCCTTTTCTCTGAACTGCTTCTTTTTGCAATCCTCCATTTCACCCCAAACATCCACTGCATCACCAAAATGGGAGTAACCGCTAATGTCGCCATTGCAAAGACCAAAAACACAAACCCGTCATCAAGACGATCAAATAGCAACTGCACAACACCAACGGCCAAAGCACCCATACAGAAACGAACAAGATTAATAACTGCAGTAACGGACGCCAAATTCTCGGGACACAGATCGGCGATCAAAACTCCATTGGCTAGCAAAATAGTGGTTGCGCCAAAGGCAACTAGGAATTGCATGACCAAGGGGATGGCAATATGTTTGGTGGACAGAGAGAAGCCGTACCCAATTGTTGCGCCGATGAAAAAAAAAGTTATCCACCAAATATTTCTGAGCCTTGCGCGCTCGATGGGGAAGTCGGAGTTGTGCTTCAAGCTTACAGTTGTGTCTTCTTCGATATTGTGGGTTGTCTTGTACCGGGTCTCGATGAATTTATAGTCGCGATCCAACAGGTAGCTGATGAAAAAGAACCCCAGAATGGTACCTGCAGCGCTGGGCAGGAACGCAAGACCGACAAGGAGCGTGGAGAGGCGATAGTAAGTCTCCAAACACAATGCTGTAGTGGCAATCACGACAACGACGGTGGCGAAAGCAATAGCCCCGAAGATAATGGAACCTAGAATGTCCATATGCGAAAGCAAGTCCAGGGGCTCAACGAAAGAAAGAAATGTAGGTGGCAGTGTGATGGTTTCAGGATTGGAGTTAAACCGTGCATCCGGGGATGACTTTACACAAGCGAGCAATGGTTGTTGGTAAGGCTTTAATCTGATAGTGCCGTTACCTGCAATGTTCCGAAGGGTCTCGGGAAGAAATAGGGTTACGAGGGCGAGGGCAAGGCTTCCAAGAGCAAGTTGGAACCAGAATATAGACCGGAATCCAAAGAATTGAGTAAGGACTCCTCCAAGAACAGGACTGATCACATGACCAAGCATAAGTACTACCCGTTGTTAGCACGACTCAGTTAGACGCGTTCCTCTTCATCTTACTTGATCCGTAGATACGGATGAGAGCTCCTCTTTCTATACCGGTCGATATATCACCAATTACAGCGGCCCCTAGATTTCCGATCAGCACATTGAACTTTTTTGATATAGGGGGGAAAGTGTCTCACCGATGATTGGTAGATCCGCACTTCCAAAAGCTTGAGCAGCTCTCAGAAGCATCAAGGAAAGAAAACTGTTTGAGAAAAGTAACCCCGCGTTGGCGCCCACGAAGATTGCCAATGTGGCACTGATGGCGAACCTTCTACCAAAGTAGTCTCCAAGTGGCATCCACACAAACGGTGCAATGCCTTGAACCGCCATATGAACAGCAATAGTGAGAACTACAAATTCTGAACTTAAGTGAAATGCCTAGAAGCGTCAGTCAAGGTAGAACGACCGCGACGAGGGAATAATTACCTTAGAGACGTCACCCAACACTGGAAAGTAAATGAAGGTGGATAGTGGTGTCAATACACCTACAATCGCCATCAAATACATTACTCCTTTCTTCTTCCTTTTGTCGAAGGCGTGGTATGGCGGTGGCGGCAAGGATTTATCGAAAAAGACAGGTTGTTTATCATGACATATCTCTGGAAACACCGTAGCAAAGTTAAGTAACCCTTTACTTGGAGGGCGTGGGAAGGACTCGTAGAGGTTTTGTTGCTTTTTCGTGGTACTTTTGGAACGCCAGACAGAACAAAAGGAAGTTTGGCGGGCAAGGGTCTGCCTAATATTGACGCTTTGGTCGATAAGTCCTTCCGCTGAAGCCTGGACATGGCCATATACCGGCTCGGGAACCGCCACGTCAAACCCAAAGCTGGCAATGCTGTCAATAGAGTCACAACTCCCTCTCTTGAAAGTTACTTCGGGTGTGCCATCCTTCACGTCAATGTTTGCTTCCTCGGGCTTGCTGTGTTGACTGCCGTGACGACTTGGAAGATCTTTGACGTCTGCGAAGACTGTGATGCTTTGGCTTGAAATCGTAACAAATGAATTCCTCGGTATTCCGGTCGAGGTACGGCAGCTGATGTAACTTTTTGGCTCTCCCCAGGATTTCGCCTTCTGTGTTGTATATTGAGTTGCTGCTTCGGAGATGGGAGACACTGGAGATTGTGGGGCAAAGTTGAGAGGCCCCATGGTGTAGGAAATCGCCACAAACTAAATTGCAATGAGTGGCAAATATCATGAGGTCCAGATGTGGAAATTTCTGCGAGTGGACATAGTATTATAGCCACTGATCGGGAACACCTTGCGGCTAACTGGAATCCGGGTCAGCTTCGTCCGCCCAGAGCCACCCCGGCGTCGATCATCATATCGTTACGGGAGGTCTCCAGAGAGATTTCTGGGGTACGATTTTTTTGTTGTGGTTTGCTTGCAGAGCGCACGGGTAGAGTCCTATCTGCCGATCTGCATCCCGAGATGCTTCAGATCACGAATGATCTGCAAATGAAGGCGCTTGAACTCACGCCTGGACAACAAAGCCCACCTCCATTAGATAGTTCACGAGTTCTTACCATCCGAAAGCACCTGCCGAAGAGGGGGTGGCGGGCGGAAATGTCTTAGATCGGGTACGATGAAGTTGTTGTTCCTGCAAGCTAAGAATGAGTGCATCGTCTCCAGGAGTTCGAGGTTGCATCTGTCAATCGTTTCTTCATGCGTTCGTCAATTATCAACTCGCCATTGGAGAGTGAGGGACCAAGAGCGCGCACAGCCGGAGAGTCATACATTCGAAACGTTCTTTGCCCAGATCTGGGCGTTGAAGGTTGAAAACCGCCGCTTAGCCCTCTGCACGTACCACAAGATGGACCGTGCCGCCCCTCGTCCCCCCCTTTTTACTCGCCTGACACAGACCAATTCATGCCCTAGATGCAAGAACGACGATGGCGAAAAATACTGAATGATTACTGGCCCATCTCGTTTTGAGATCGGAAGCTTCCGAAACCTTAGCAAGCCAGACTAGAATCGAGCCTCACTTGGTTCAGAACTTGTGATCGATAGTTAGCTAGGAAATCCCGGTAAATCAAACGTCAGTCAAACACAGACTCATCCATTCTAAATCGCTTGAATACTCGGCCATTCTTTTGCATATCCCATTAGACGTCGACTCAAACGTCTCGCAACAATTCCTGTTGATGAGTTAGTGTCGGTTGGGGAATTTCCTGTGACAAATCATGGTGGGATTAGGATCAGGGAATGTGCTGTGAAGCAGTTCTGACAACAATACGACCTTTCGGGAGAATCCTGACTGAAGGTATCTCCATCTACAAGGTGGCTTACATAATGGGCTACTTGCCGCAAAACGACGTCAGCTGATGCTGCAAGGCCTCGGAGGAGGTGTTCCCGACTAATATGCGCCTCGACTGACCTCTCCACTTTTCTTAGCTAAGTAGCTAACACCTGTATCTCACATCGTCAGGCAACGCGGATGGGACATAATGCTAAATCCACCAAGGAAGTAAAATTCCCATGCAGTCTCATATGACCTTTTATTTTCTCACTAGTGCTTGCACAAGTCCTCCGAACAACTCCACACTTTCATAATTTCATTCGCCAAACGCAATTTTTAACACCACAGTAGAAAGATTCTCCTTCCTGATCTTAGCTCCTATATTATGAATTATTAAAACCTATCTACTTATGCTCGTTAAGTAAACTATCCTTTGATGCGTGAGTTCACTCAGCTGACTGTTCCGCTATCTTTCTGCTTCACTTCTCTATTCTCGACAACAGTCTGCTTCTTCCTGACCACCCCCCTCAGGCCATCCCAAATCACCAGCCCAAACCATATGCTCCCAAGAACACCCAGGATCACAAAATTCCTAACCAAAGAATGAGTGTGCACAACTGTTCCAATGCCAACAAGCTGAAACCCAAGGCCTTGGTTTATCATACCAAGTATGATAGCGATTCGGCCATTCCAGCGATGAATGTAACCATATATGCTCTTCCCACCAGTCTTCCGGAAGTGCAAATGCTGAAGGATACCCATGGCGGGTTGGATAAGAATGATCATGCTGGTAGCCAGCAAGCCAATAACTACATGTGCCGGGACTGGGACGCTCCCCGAGAGGAAGTCCAGTTCTCTGGCAAGGTTGATACCCAGACACATAGCGCCTATCATAATCGCCAAGCCGAGAATCTGGATGGGAACGTGGACTGATGGGACGATCCGAATCTTTCTGAGGAAAGGGGGGAGAGGCAGATGGAGAGATATGGCGCCGAGAGGGTAGAGGACCAGGAACGCGATGGACATCATGCATGCATGTGCATTGCGTTTGCGGTTGAAGATCTTGAATGAGTCGTAAAATTCTCGTTCTAGCAGCCTGGAGTCCTCCTCCCTCTCCTCAGCGAGGAGAGGTATTGACACTGGATAAGTTAGGTTGGTCATCCTTCGGGAGGGGCATGCATACTGAAAGACACAATTGTGAGGATAATTAAAAGGGGGCAGAATTTAGCCATTGTCTAGAGGACGAACACGCATACGCGCGCCTGGCGGAAAGTGGTGTTTGTGCAAAAAAAATTCAGTTCGATGAGCGCCAGTCCAAAGTATCCATTTCTTGAAGAGGGCAGCCGTTTTGTATTGGAAAGATTCGCTTCGTAATGAGTATTTGGAATTTCAGGAAACAGAAACCTGCTTGCTGACAGAAACCGCACACCATCGCCACAGCCACAACGCGGATCACTCGGTCTCATCCTTTCACACGGAATGTTAAACCAGTAGGAAACGCCAGAGTAATGTCCTAACCAATCATATTCAGAAGTAATGTCTGACCTCCACAAATGAGCAATGCTGGAGAGAGTATAATGACGGCCGCCTCAGGGGCGGGAGGCCGTGGGGGAGGTCTCGGATCCTGAGATATCCGTTAGTATTTGAAATCTGAGCACACAAGAAGTAAACTTCCTGCAGATTTTATTGTGCGCAATTAGTCATGTGCCAGATTGCCACGTGACCAATAAACACGTGACCATGCCACACTTGAAACCAGGAATTGACATTAGAGTCTTTTTAATATATAATAATATTATAAGAGGCGACTCTGCAAAAGGCAAAGTCGTGTTAGGGAACGGTGTAACAAAATCAGACTATTAATATAGTAACAAAACCGATTTAGTCTTGGTTTTGTGCTCCTTAGTATTAAAACTGAGGTCACGTAGGCAGCAATGCAAATCTGTAAGAACGGTACTGAAATGACTGCTATTCTATAGTTGTAAGTTCAGAGACCTTAGGCACCTAATTGCATCACTTTCCTATTAATGCACGTAAAGATCGCAGAGTAGGGAGTTGCATTTCTCTTAAATAAGAGTTGATTTAAAGCTAGCTAGAAAAGACTCCAGTGAAGCGTGAGATCTTCAGGAATATGGCTCACAGATCCTGACTAAGCGAACCGATCGCACTAGACTACATACAGAGATCACATGCCCACAGCACTGCAACACCTATGATTTTAATCTTATTATAATTCTGGGTTTGCGAGGATTACAGAAAAGTATTACTTGATATATTATATAGTGGCGGTTTTTCTCTGACCACGCTATTGAAATATCTTCTATTCATATTATTCTTTTACTATCCCCCCCCATGAATAATTACGAGTGGGTCCTTTGGTAACGCCACACTGAAACTTCGCCAATATCCCCGAATTAGGAATATCAGGTGCTTTCGAGGACTGCGATTCGCTATAGACCCTTGATTGCGTGCCTTTAGTGGTGTGAATCGTGGTATGAGAGTGTGGCGAATATTGGACCCACTATAAGTGTTTAGGGGGGGGGATAGTAACAGGCTGAGTACGTTTCAAATCTAGCAGGGATGCTGGCAAGATCACAATATCTTACTTAGTCCCTGCCTCCTCAACTAGTCACTACGCCTTTCTCTTTCCATGAATAACAGTGGGTGTAAAATCCAACTGCGCGAGAGCACAAGTGGTGCCGTGTGCTGAATACAACTCATCAAACGTCCAATTTCTAATCGTCCAATGCCTAGAATTACAAGCCAGCTTAACCAGTCCAATACTGACCCCCAAATATGTTCCCTTACACACAAAAGCAGACACATCAGCACAAGCTCAAACATCGGCGCCAAAACCTCCAATAATAAACAGATTAGAAAAATAGAACTCCATTCTCATCCCTTGCCGCACAAGACTAAGTGTAATTCAGCTCAATTTTCCCATCCCCGGTCGAAAACGTGAAGTTGGTGCTCGCTCCCTTCCCCGCTCCTTCTGGTACCTTACAAGAATAGACTTGGCTCCCGTAGAAGAATGTTGGCAATCCCCAGCTACTAGCGTATGCACTGCATTGTTTCGTGTAGCTCCCAGCCGTGTTGGCAAGGTTGATCTGGACGGTAGCGTTGTTAGGGCCTGCTGTTGTGGGGGGTGTTGGTGTTGAGTATATCGTATTATCAGAGTATGCAATGTTGTGAAGTGTTAATATTGGTTACCTGCTGCAATGAGGTCTGTGGCCGACAATGGGTGTGGAGAAGGATGAAGTGGCTTGGAGGAGAGCACGGAATGCTTCATAGTTTCTGAGTTTGAAATTTGGAGAAAAGAGCTTGAAATAGACCCAAGATGTTTGATTGAATACTTTGGTCTATGAGTCCTCTTGTTTTTGAAGGCATTGGCAGGATTTATATTATTTTAGAAGTAAGAGTAACTCTCTTTATGTCGACCATTACACAACACCAATTCGTATGTCCTCAGGAATTTGCGTCTCAGGCGACTGAAGGAAGTATGAAATCAGTGAGTAGGTTTTCTTAGAATGCGACTTCAGCTTACGTGACACCGAGAACGAGAAGTTATGTCGGCGTCCGTTTTGAGGTTGAGGTGAGCTTGTGCTTCTTTCTTACATGATAGTATAATCAAGTCTCGACTAGCAAACGTACCACCTGACCGTTGGTAGTGTCACATCTCAATACTGAGAGCGCCGGCTCTTGGTTTCACTAACCTACAATCTCCAAGTTCTAACCGTATCTGTAATGTATAATACGGACTCTGGTCAGGTAGTGTCCACCTTGCAACGTAGACTGTCGGCCTGAAGGAAATAACATCTGAGTCAAAATTAAAAACTGGAATTGCACAGCGCACATGCATGAAGTTTTTGCCTATCGTAAATGGAGACTGAGATAAAGATATAAAAAAAGAGCTACATCGAACTCTGGAAGCGATCACCTCAGGCTGAAGGTGGAGGTGCACCAAGTCACGCAGCAGAAACCTGCCATGCCGAGTTGACAACGCGAAACATCTACTAGGTGTACCAAATTATACTTACTTCCATTAAGGTAAAGGCGGCATTGAGTAATGATAAGGTTTTGCCTGACGCCATAAAGGAAGGTTATAGCCTCGCATGAAAGATTGCCTTGACTTGACCGAACTTTGTCACATAAAAGATACAGTAGATCCTACCGCTCACAAGATCGCCGCTAGATTGTAGGAAAACCTTCGGGATAATCTTTTGCTGAGAAAAGAATGGACAAGAGGGGTACACAGGGATGGCTCCCCACTGGCGCTTGTATTCAATGGGTTTAGACTTCCAGTGGGAGGGAGGGGTTTCGGGGGTCTAAGTATGGCTGGAAAAATAGTTGTTCAACTTCAGACATCAAATATTCGTGGTGTTTGGGGTGCTTCATTTCCATTAGACATACTTGGGCGTCAGTGGAAAACAATAATGACCGCGCTGCATTATGTATTGCCAACTAAGGATGCCAATCCAGAATTCAGACTCGTCAACAAGCAAGCCGGCTTATTAGCCAGCTTATAAGCTAAAGTCATGAGCCAGTCGTTTAATAGCTAGGAAGTAACTAAGTCAGTTAGCTGAGATTTTCCTAGCTTATAAGCAACTTATAAGCTAGTTTAAGACTTCTTACCTAAGAGAGTAATACAAATTAGCTGAAATTTTGGATTAACTCGAGCTTTCGCGTGATGAATAGAGAAGAAGTATAATCTATATTAAAGTGCAATATAAATGTAAAGACTTATATAGCTAAGAAAAGTACAAGAGGGTTTAATCCCATTAGATTGACTCATATAAAAACTTATTTTTATAACTGTCTATATACTTCAGTTTTTTTGTAATGAAGTATACATCAATTTTAGCTACTTAGCGGCTTATTAGCTCTTAAGTTAAAATAATTAGCTGGCAGGTAGGCCAATTTCAGGGATGAGGTCAAGCTCCAAAGGAGGTTCTTGTCTTTAGGCCTCGATTTTCATCTCTTTGTGGCATTTGATTAGCTTTTTTGGTTGATGGACAGGAATTTGGAGACGAATATTAGAACATGCTCTTTGGTGGAAACGAAACTCAAGAATTTTATCTCATGCTTGGAGGAAGGGTGGTGAATTATGGTTCAACGAATTGTTCCGAATTTTGAATTTTGAAGCTACCCAAATTCCTGCCTCTTTTGAATATATCACCAAGTGCAAGTCTTGGCCAGGGTTATTTCCGCCCCTGCTAAATCCAAAAATTATTTCGCCCACTCGTTCCTATACGTTTCAGAAGCAACATCAACCACAATCTTTCCTCTCGTCCTCCCAGTCTTCAGCTTTACAAAGGCGTTCGGCGCTTCCCCAAATGGAAACATCTCGTCAATCACGGCTTTAACCTTTCCCTCCTTCATCCACGTTCCAATCTGCTTCAGGTCCTCAATTTTTGCCTGTGGCCAAAATCCAGAATAGCTCCTCTTCCCGCCTCCCAAGAACGCCGGAAGGCTCTTCGCCTTGAACCTCTCAATTGCAGAGCCTATTCCCGGCCCGCTACCCACCATCACATACCCCGCCTCTGGCTTGGTAAACTCTTGACAATGCCAGTAAAGCTCCATAGTAGTTCCCACATTATCAACCACATGATCGAACTTGACTTGACTCGCCTTCAAAGCTTCCACCACGCTGCCTTTCTTGTAATCAATAACCTCGTCTGCCCCAAGATTTCGACATAATTCCACATTCGCAGTTGAGCACGACGTCGCTACATAACAGCCCACCGCCTTCGCGATCTGAATTCCGAATACACCACAACCGCCCGAGCCTCCGTTGATGAAAACACTATCGCCTTTCTTGACATGCGGTACAATGGATTGGTAGGCCGTGACGCCAGCAACGCCGATACTCGCAGCGTCGACTGGGTCTACACCTTCCGGAAGTTCCGCCGAAGTTCCGACTTCCACGAGGGAAAACTCTCCCAGAGCACCATTTGCCCAGGGTGTTTTCCCTACTAGCCCGTAGATGAGCTGTCCTGGTTTCAACGTTGACCCGGCTGCGGGCGTGACGATACAGCCAGCGAAGTCGATACACGGAGTCGCTACTCTTGGGTAGAGTAACCGGCGCATGATTGCAACCTCAGCGAGTTTGTAGTCGACGGGGTTTAGTGCGGTGGCGATTATTTGTACTAGGTGTTGGGACTCTTTCTCGACGGGAAGTGCTGCCAAGGGGTTGAGTTTGAGGTTCTTTTCGAGCCCGCCGGAGGTGGTCGTGTGCTGCCATGTTTTCATAGTCAGGGGAGGAAAGGTTTTGGTCGCCATGGTCGTTTGGGACCGCTCCAAGTCTTATGATAAAGTGTTGCTGCTGAGAGAATCAATAGCGTGGAATTCGAGTCCGCGGTTCCGTTCGATGAATTCGTCTGCCCTTATTTGTGCTTTCCTCGAGCCAACGGACAAACATGAAGACCGAAAAATTCGGGCGGTGTTGTGCGTTTCGCGTTGGCGTTTCAAACATGGAAAATATGACGCAGGGTGGCGCTGCCTGGAAGGAGGTCGATGGCCGGTTAGCGAGAAAGATCTTTCTCATGTGAAATTTTATGTGCGGTTGAAATAAATAGCGCACTTGCATTCGGCTATAAAGAAGCCTTTTGCAAAGAGAGATATGAATCGGTACTTAGTATATAGGAAGCAGTCGATGTTGAAAAATATTAAGAACCGACAGAATATTTGATCTCGCAAAAATAAGGTTCGGCCGGGGAATGCTGAGTTTAGCGAATGCGGAGCTCCAATAATCCCCTGGGGAAGACCAAAAATCGCTCACTAAATGCGGTAGACGAGGCCGATCTTAGGTCAGACCATCAGCTTCTCGCCATCGGGGCCTCAGGATCCTATATTGAGGCTTCAACATGTAAATTATCATAGTACGAAACTTGCCATATATTAGTTCATCTTGTTGACTCGAAATAATATTTTTAAACTCGAAATTATAGTACGTATGATGCGTTAGGGGCAACGCAAAAGTTCGTCACCTGAATTAAGCGAAATTCATAAAGGGAGGAGGGGGTTCGCTAGCGGCATTCCCCAAGCATGCTAAAGTATGTACATATCTCAGTTGATTCTTTCAAAGAATACCTACTCTATTGAATTTTCCCCGCTACTGTGAATGCGCAGCATGCTCCTCAATTGTCGAAGTGTGCCCGCAACGACCCCCATTCAATACTTCTTTGCTTTTACCGCCCCCAACTCGACCCATGTCTCGATGGCCCAAAGATTATGAAATGATATAGATCCTCTACCACTAAACGACGGATCTCCGGCCGGCAGGCTACCCTTTCTGTTCAAGAATTATGTCTCTTTTACCTTTTTGTTTCCCGAGATCAATAACTACTTGTTATAAAGGGGAATATAATTATCTAAATAGAGGAAGTAAAAGCAAGCAAACCTAATGAACCAAGGAGCTACATACTAAGCTAGCTGAAGACACTAGCTCTACGCCGATAGGTTGGATCACGTGCCGATACCCACGTGATCCATCCTACACCCTCTATCCCAAGCTCTAGTGCTTGTTTTAAGAGTAGAAGGTATAGTAGAAAATGGTTATAGTACTTGAAAAGCCGTGACTGAAAAATATTAAACCTTTGCAAGTCTCTGGGCCGCCGCGACATCCTTTGTGAAAGAGGGGGTAATCGTCTAGTTTCGGTGCTGTTCGGCAGGCGTTGACAGCTTCGGGCCCTCGGGGCCGACCAAAACCACTAGTTACCGAGGCCGCCGTGCCCGTTCTTCATGTTCAACATGCCGTGTTATTAATATTATTATTATTATCAGCTCAATTGGATCTTTGCAGACTTCAGTGCCTCCCTCGAAACACTGGAGGTGATAAAGCTCAAACGCGCAAACTCCTGACCACCAAATCTCATGACTCAAAGATCATCTCTTTCGGGTGCCGAAACAAAAAAACAAAAAATGGGTTGCTTCGCAAAAGCAGGGCTCGCGACGGGCACCGAAAGTGTGTTCCAATTCCACCCCGCCACGGATCGAATTTACGTCGCAGCCCTTGAAAATATGTAGAATATCATCAGTTTCTTGCCGAAAAATGGCGCATTAAATTCGAATAACTTTTGATCGGGGTTTCGGTAGGTGCTCGTGGTAACCTCACCCCTCGCGCCCAACTTCCGACTGGCTGGTAGGCCTGTCACAGCACAGGTTGCCCAGCCCCGACGCTACTCGACTAGCCTCATAAAGATGTCTGTGCCACGTCTTCTCCGCCATTTTGCTCTCGGCTTGTCTTGAAAATTAGGTAGCGTGCAGAGTTCTTCTATTATCTATGTAACAACTGGACGATCACCAACGAGGGCAAAAGGGATTCTCTACTATTCATGACCACAGAAGAATGGCAGCAGCTAATTACCAAGATGACGACTTCAGCGATCCCGGTTATGGAGGCTCGATGTTTGCCCCTCTTTTCCTTCCCCCGCCCACGCGGCTGCAAATCTTGCCCTCATACCCTAACAATCTCAGATCCGACACCACTACGATCGATTCCGCCGCGCTCAACTATCCCTTTGAATATGGGCGCCGCTACCACGCGTACATGGCTGAAAAACGTTCGTTATGAAATAGGTTCGCTCCAGTGCACGACTGACGAACAAAGGGTATGGGCTTCCGAACGATATCGCGCAACAAGATCGCCTTTTGAGACATCATGACTTGATCAAGACCCGCCTTGGTGGTAGGCTGATACTAGCCCCCATTCAGGAGCATCCGCAGCGGATATTGGATCTGGGGACAGGCATTGGTTTGTGGGCAATCGAGATGGGTAAGAGTGCTTCTTTGATATACTGGAATCCCTAATTATCTCTCTTTCAATGCACACAGTTTTAGTATATCCGAATCCCTTTTCCCTTCTGTTCCATCGCCGTTGATTCTAGAAGGGGCTTTCATTTGGATGAGAGTAAATTATGGCTTGTTAACGTTATTTTCGTGGCGTAGCAGATAGATATCCATCAGCAGAGGTAAGCGGACCCTTCAGCAAGTCTCGGCAGCGCCTTACGTTATCCGCATTCTAGGTGACTGGACTAGATCTCAGCCCACCGGAACTGGGCGAGAGTTTCCACAACGAATTCGAGTACATCCCCACTCCCATCTCACCGAAAGCTAACATCTTCCAGTCCTGTCAATGTACGCTACATCGTCGACGACTTCGAGAAAGACTGGGTCGATGCCAACATCGATCTAGTCTTTGGGCGCTTCCTCGCTGGTTCTGTTGAAGACTGGCCGCGTCTTATTCAGCAGTCATACAACAATTTAAAGCCCGGCGGTTGGGCGGAGTTTCAAGACTGGGACACCATGGTTTATTCAACAGCACTTCCGGCAGAAGATTTTGAGAAGTCGGAATTGTGGACCTTTCACAGGGATACTGTGGCGCTGCAAGAGAGCAGGGGGAGGAATATGCGGCCGGGCCCTGAATTAGAGACGTGGATTAGGCAAGCAGGATTCGAGAATGTTCGGGCTGAGAAGTTTTCCCTGCCATTGGGCCCTTGGGTTCAAGACGATAAATTCGAGGTACGTTGTGTTTGAATGTCGGTTAGTGGGTTGGTGAGCGAGCTGTCCACTAATGCAAGAGACGAATATAGAAAAAGGTTGGGTACAAGAATCTCCTGCAAATGCTTGAAGATATTTCCGGACTCGGCATGACTTTGGTGTGGGGAGAGAAAGCGAGCCGGGATCAGGTGGAGTTGAGGCTAGTGGATGTGAGAAAAGATATGTGCAGTTGCGCTCACTTCAAAGCGCAGTATGACTAGTAAGTCGGGCATACTCCACCCTGCATCTTCGGCTACATCTAGAGGGCGAAATTGGGCGATGGCTAACAGTGTTACTTGTAGTTACGTTGTGTATGGCCAGAAGCCGCTTTAAGATAAAACGATGGAAGAATAATCTCAAATGGAATCTTGAATGGACTAAATTGATTTTCGGAAAGCGGCGGACAGGAGTCTGCCATTTATGTTAAGAGTAACAGTACGAGTAGCTAACGAGTGTTGTTGTGTGGTATTTCGTAGATTCTGCGTAATTTGTCTCTCGTCTTCTTCAGGACTCTAGGACTAACTCCCGTATCTTCTGTACAAGAACATCTAGGTATTCCGCACTAGCCTTCAGTGTGGGCACAATAAAGAAGCAGTGAGGATACCCTTCATAAACTTTCAATTCCACCTGAGCCCCCTGGGCCTCCATCTCATCCCTCAGCATCAAAACCTCGTCGTGCGTTGGATCTTTCCCGCATGCAACCAGATATGTCCGCGGCAGCTTCCCCAGGTTTGGGTGAAGGAGCACGGAGAAAAGCGGGTCAGTAGGCGGGGCTCCGTAGGCTTCTATTTCACCGTCAGCAACCCAAATATAATACCAATCGCTCCATGCTCCACCTGGAGGTCAGAAATCGAAAACGACCTACCAATGCAAGTCTGCATACATGCCCGATCTAAAAATGCGGAGTCAAGAAACAGTTCCGGATGCCACGCTTCTCGGTATTTATCAGGGATAGCAGACGGCTCGCATGAACCGGAGCAGGACGCCAAGACTGCCTTTGGAGTCGAAGAGCCTGGTATGGAAGACAGCTTCAGCGCAGTTGCGAGGGCGAGGTTTCCACCTGCGGAGCCGCCGATTGCGTAGGCCAGTGTGGGGGATGCGGAATAAGTCGATGCGTTTTGAGCCATCTGGATACGGAGTAATGAGATCGGTTACAGGGAAATACAAATTACAGGGGACAGAACTAACCCATTGGAAGGCCAGGATGCAGTCATTGAGGCTGGCGGGGAAAGGGTGCTCGGGAGCAAGCCGGTATTCGGGGCAGACGAGAACGGTAGGGGTGTTTTGTGCCAGGTAGCGGCATATATCTTGGGCCTGCGTCAGCAATATTCAAGACTCTATCTACACCATCTAATGGCGTAGGAGTATGGATCGGATCGAATAAACAAGATATTGGCTGAGCCATAACGCACGGTCTTCATAATCGACTCCGCCAGCAACCCAGCCACCGCTATGCAAGCTACTCGAGGTGAGCGACCAAATAATTACAGCCCCCTTCGATCTTCCTGGCTATGGGTACCTACTATAACCCAATCGGTAACATAGCTTGACTTTTCACCGTGGGATAGTAGATTCGGACCTTCAAGTCACTATCTGGTAGTTGGAGGTCAATTTTCGAAACTGCCTCATTGGGCGAAGGGAGCATGGCTTTCATGTTTTCGAATAGCCCCAGGAACTGGGCGCGGATGGAGGGGATATCTCCCGTGAGCTTGAAGCGGCCGCCGGTCAGCTGCTCGAACTGGACCACGAAGGAAGGTTAGCATCTCTGATCAAGGACAGGTCTCATGGATTGTTCTCGTAGACGGGCTAGAGAAGATGGAATTAATCGGCATATAAGGTTCATACCTGAAGCCATTCTTCTGCGTACGAGGACGGCAAAAGCTCAGCAGCCATATTACCAAAGACGATATTATTCTAGAATATGAGAGAGGTCGATACCGGGTCCCACTTTAGTCGTCTTAAATGATCGAAAAATTTAAGAGAGACACCGCCTCTTGCGGGGTAATTAAATATCCTCGGCGTGCGTTCGGAACTTACCACCTGAGGTTAGTAGGTGGGCTCACCTGCACCTGTGCCATTTTGTGTCACGTGTCTGCTTCGCTTGAGCGATAAGGAACTTCCACCTCTCCTTCTTTCCCGTCCCCCACCCTCTTATCTCTTCCCCGGCCCGTTCTCTCATCTAATATGAAAACCTTCAATTCTCATCCTTAGTTGTAGACGCTCAGTTAGTTTCTCGGCTCGCAAAAGGGCTGGGCTACTTGTTGCTATCCATGGCACCTAAGAGCTCACCGAGTAGGTCCACACCAAACAGCAGCGCTGAGCAAACAACCTGGTTCCTAGATTCGTTCCCCGGTCAACAACTCCGCTCCTCTGGGCAACAGTATTGCAGCTTTTGCCAGGCGGGATGATAGAGGAGGGGTAATATGTACCCCCCGCCCGCATTACAGCAACTTTTTTTGTTTTTGTTGTGAGGCACCTCGCTACTTGCTCAGACTCGCAGGGCCATTTGCCACTAGTAAACCGCCCGCCCACGCCCAAGAATCGATTGCGTCAGAGTTTCCTTGTCGCCCCTTGATCTGTTTTTGCAGACATAGTATGTGAAACGGCCGCTGTCGTGCAGGATCCAAACCGAATGGATCATTAACGTAGTCTCAGGAGAAGACCGGGAGTGGAAGATGGATTCCATCGCCTCAGTTCGCCATAACCGTCAACCAGCGTGAAGGTGCCAGTAAACCACCCCAGAGGCAGGAATGTGAGGCTGGATAAACTCACTCTTGCATTATAGTATGATTTTGCAATCATATGCAATCGTTTCGAGATAAATACATAAACGACAACTTTTATTTGCTCCAGAGCGCGCATCACCATGATTATGAATGGGAACACGAACATTCACCACCAAGTGAGCATTTCCTACAACACCAGCCTCTTTAGCCTGCAGCGCCAAATTTGTCAAAGGTGATCGGATGCCCGGGAAACCCCACCCTGCGGAGAAAATGAGGCTGACGACAAGCCATTGTGCCGAAACGACTGCTTTCATATGCATAAGTTGCCAGTAGTTGCGTAGCGAAGACTAGCAGAAGTTTTCCTTTAATCGTTAAAGCCGTAAGAATTGGAAAGGTGATAGATGCTTGTGCTGGAATTGAAACCATAGAGATTGAAGATGTGAGCAAGGACGGCATGGCAGCTCTTCCTTGGGGACGCATAGTTATTCTTTGTTCAATTTAATGAAACTTTATATTCCCAAGGACCACAATGAGAAAAAAATTAGAAATGAATAATTAAGCCATCCCTTTAAATTTAGAAATAAGCAGATATTAAAGTCCTCTAATGTGAAACGTACTTCTATATGCAGCGCCGTATCGCTCCAAACATTTCAAAATATGCAGCCAACAGGAACGAAGTCTTAATAAGATGTCCATATCCAGAATTTTTATTGTCCTATGATTTTGGGAGTTTTTGTAAGCATGGAAGAACCCCCCTAAGCCGTTCTCATTTGAAGCGTTTGCCCCCCTGCTGCAGTTGAAATCTGCTCTTAATTTTCAGGAGACTTGCCGCTTACTTATGGTTGTAAACAGGGAGCCAGGGGGCAGATTTCTTAGGGCTGCATAGCCCTAGCCTGAAACTTCATCCTGTTCGCAAAACATGATGAGAGTTTGAAGAATATCACGTGTACAATTCAAAGTCATGTGAATGGCTGAATGTGAGGCGCTCTCTTCGGTTAGGCGAAGTGCGATGCAATCTCACATGAGGCTGTGCGAGACAAAAACGTCAACCTGCTCGTCTCACGATCTGCTCTTCATGCCATCCAAACATCGACGGATAATTCTCAATATGGTGCTAGATGCTCTGTCAGCGGTGTCTCTAGCCGCAACCATCGTTCAGTTCGTCGACTTCAGCAGCAAAATCGTCTCCAAAGGCTACGACCTCCACAGATCAGCAGAAGGCGTTCTGCCTGAGAACGCGAGGCTCGGATACGTGATAGCGGATCTGAAAGATCTCAACACTAAACTTCAGTGCCACGAGAGGCTAGGGTGCTTGACGAGAGATGAGCAGGCCCTCGAAGATTTATCGTCGCAGTGTTCAGCGCTCGCGACCGAGTTGCTTGGGCGGCTAGAAAAGCTCAAGGTTGAGCAAAATGTTAAGAATCGAAAATGGAAGAGTTTTCGTCAGGCGCTGAAGATAGTGTGGGGCAAGGAGGCTTTGGATCAGATGGCAGCGACATTGTCAGATTATCGGAGCCAGTTGGAGCTCCATGTCTTACTTTCTTTACGGTATTTTGAAACAGGAGATCGTCGCTGAGCCGAGCTAATAGCCCGTAGTGAAAGCCATGATTTTTCCACCGTTGAGCAAGCCAAAGGGTTTGACAAGCTCGAGAGCTCTCAAAAAGATATCATTCGGCTGTTACAAGCAAGACAGACCCCATTCAGCGAAGAGTTCCGGATTCAAAACGAGACCGTTGCCAGGTTCCACGAAGACAACAAATTTCATATTACTACCGAGCACGAGAAAACACGAGCTGAAATTATCGAAGTTGTGAAAGAATCCAGACTCATATTTTGCGAGCCTTGTTTAACCCTTCCATCAAGCGAAAAGTCGGCTGAGGACGAAAAGCGGTCTCAGATGGAAGACGCGATCTTAGACAGCCTAGGATATCCGTATATGAACGATCGGTATTACGAAATCGAGGATGCACACAGAAAAACTTTTGAGTGGATCTACAAACCCACTGATCCGGGTACCAGACTTTGGGGCGACTTTTCCCATTGGCTTGCTCATGGAGAAGGCATCTATTGGATTAATGGAAAAGCTGGCTCGGGAAAGTCTACACTAATGAGATACATCTACGGCGATGGGCGAACGAAATCACTGTTAAATGAGTGGGCCGGTACACCTGATGGATTGTTATCGGCAGGATTTTTCTTCTGGAAAAGCGGTGTTCCCGAGCAGGCATCCCAGACCGGACTCCTTCGCTCTCTTCTGCATACACTCCTGTCCCAAAAGCGCCAACTTATCCCCAAGGTCTTACCGAAAGATTGGAAAGAATGTCAGCGACTTAAGTCCTCATGCCAATCCACTTATGAATTGAGAGGCTGGCGTCCGATGGAACTCATAAATCTCATCAAAAGCCTTTTCAATTACCTTGTGGGCACGCGGACCTGCCTGTTCATCGATGGGCTTGACGAATATAATGGGAGCCCAACTGATACTATCCAGCTTTTGAAAGACATATCCTCCTCTAATGTCAAAATTTGTGTGTCTAGCCGCCCGTGGAATGAATTCCATCAAGCTTTTGATGAGTTTCCGGGACTACGACTGCAAGATCTCACCTTCGACGACATTAGCCTCTATGTCAATGAAACTCTCGCTGCAGATGCAAGAATGAAGAGTCTCTCAGATGAGCAGCCAACCGAAGCTTCTAAGCTCGTCACTGAGATTGTCACCAAAGCAGATGGCGTGTTTCTCTGGGTGAAACTCGTTGCGAAGTCACTACTAGAAGGATTAGGGAACGAAGATAGCATTTTCGAACTTGGAATCCGATTGCAGGAACTTTCATCTGATTTGGCTGAGCTTTACGCCCATATGCTAAACACCGTTAAAGAGAGATATCGAATCGAAGGTTGGAAGTATTTTCAAATGATACAAGCCTGGGGGCTCTTGGATATTTTGCCAGCGTTTCGACGTGCCCATAAGCAACCTATTCGAGCTCTTGTTTTGAATCTTGGCTTAAAAGACGCTTCGGAGTCATGGAACGATTCGACTGTGCCAATATTAACAGATTCGGAAAGGAAACGTCTTGTTAGCAGGGTCGACAAACGCTTGAAAATTTGTTGTGCAGGGCTGTTAGAGCTCTCGGGCACTGGGAATTCAGTGTTTTATGGCGAAGCCGAAGAATCTGCGGCCTGGAATCCGCTAGTCAAATATATCCACAGAACCGCTGCCGATTTCCTGGTGGAGGCTCAAACGTCATTGCCGACAAACTCCATTCTCGACTTCGGACCGAACATTACCTTGCTCCGAGGGTATGTATCCCAGCTTAAAAGCCACCATGTGAGCACTCCTGAAAATAGAATGGAGCTGGAAGGGCGCATTGGGACAATCTTGAGCTTGGCATACATTGTTGAGAAAGAAAATGCTCCACTAAGTGTCGAATGTATAGACGATATTCTAACGACACTTCTTCGCCACTTACCAGTACCACCTCAAAAGAAAAAGGCCGGCCTAGCCAACCCCAATTCCATTGAGAACTTCTGGCCACGTGAAAAACTCGTATTGGCTGTTCGGGCATCGTTGTTTCGCTACCTCACTGTCAAGCTTGGCCTCCCAAAGCAACTTCCACGGTCCACATGTGGCAGGTCTTATCTTTACTACGCATTGAGCGCGGAGCATGGTGTGAATATCCATTATGGAGACATTACGAAGCCGCTTGTGAGCTCTGAGAGGATCATTGCATTTCTGCTACCTCACAGTAGTCGAACCGATATAAAAGAGAGTTGGGAAAGGGTTCTATTTTATGCTACACGCTATGTGGATGAGTATGAACTGTATGACATGAGAATGATGAGATCGAAGCGGGATGATACAGGGAAAATGCTCCTTGCTATTCTGCAACTATTCTTGGAATTCGGCGCCGACCCCTCCACAAAAACGGGAAGAAAAAAACCCGCGTTGCATGGTGGCAATGGATTTCTTGTTTTAAGATACACAGAGCCGAGTCTAGTGGAACAACCAGAATTTCCAGAATGGGACGTCGAAAGAATCCTTCATTTCCTAGCAGGGGATCATCCAATCGAAGTGGGAAGAGTACGAAGCGTCATAATGAAACGCCAAAGGCGGCTGCCTTGGTTCGGTTTCTTCAAGCACACAGCCCATGTAAAACAGCCAAACGTGGACTGGCAGCAATATCCGGAGCGAACGTGGTGGAAGGAGGGGTCGGGCTTGGACAGGATGCCCTATATTCAAATTTACTCAATGCAAGTCGATGAAGTGATGAGGAGAAACTTTCCGCTACTGTGCAAATATCAAAGTCGAACCGAAAACAGCCTAATATTGTAAGCATTGGCTTGGAAAGGATCTGGCAGCCGAGACGAGAAATCGTCTTTCTTAACACTTCAAAATGTGAAAGCAACAAGCTCTATTTACTTGAAAATAAATTTGTGAATTTGGAGCACACTATTTTGATAAAGAGGTTGATGGGCTCGTTTGAACCTGTCCTAGCCGCTTGAAACTAAAAGATGTTGATGTAGAATGCCACTTACAAAATTCTGAAATTTTGGGCTCTGCTTGTGGTCTACTATATCTCAAATAAAGTCTTCCAGAGAGATCATAAACTCCATTTATATTCCTGTGGAGGCGACTTTGACCGAACCTCAATTGCATGGAAAGGGGTGGAGTTGGTCAAGTAAAACCCACATGGTTCTGTAAACCTTATGCAGCAAGCCCGCGTCGACCCCTCCCTGCCTTAGGGATGGCAGTGCCAACCTGTTACGTCCATAATTGTCCACCACATTCATAGATCCTCAATGTATGTGACTTTCTGAAGTCATATAGTAAGATGTCCCAAACCCAAACCTTCCACCCCTTCCTCTCCTAGCAACGGAGCTCCAGCTCCGTATCTGGAAGCTCGCCATTGCCTCCATAGGCTCCCGCGTTTTTGTGCTCTTCAACATCCAACACCTCCAAGGCGGTGTCGGATAGGAATGTAAACACACATCTCCTTCCACTATCCCAGCCACGCTGCACGTTTGCCGAGCCTCTCGCACCTATCTTTGATGCCCTGGCAGCTGCCATTTATTGCGAAGGGACAAGAGATTGGAAAGAACAATGGCGTCGTTTATACGAGGGCTGATTCGAAAAAGGGAATAGGGGGCGTAATGTTTGTGGAGAATGCGGATCTTTCGAAAGACCCACCATGTTGAATCCCAACTCGTCCGGAAACCCTCCCCGCCACCACCATGAACGTGAAACATGGCACGAATTACGCGAAGGGCTCAAGAAACACAAGGTCGATTATGAGAAGGCTGGGAGAACCTTTGCGAAGTATAAATTGAGGAACTATCGGGGCGGTAGTACGCAGGTACTTGACTTGGAGGATATATTGCCGGGACTTAAAATAAGAGAATCAATTTGATTTAAGTCGTTACTGCTTCGAAATCGTAGATAGGCAAGCACGGTAGACTCCACTTCCTACTTGAGCTTTGTATTAGTGATAGACAGCTAATGGACAGTGGGAAAATGTACAGCTTCGGAGGAAACATGACTGATTCAAAGGGTATCGCATTGCCTGTCAATGTCCGATTTAAGGAAACCTTGTGCACGATGCTAAGACTGCAATGTCAAAATCAATATCTCTCCCCTTTTCAGCAACGGATTTCATAATTTGGTCTCCACCAGCTCTGTACTCGGCACGCAACACCCCAGGGGAGTGCAAGCTTTACGATAGGTGGTCGTTTTCAGGGACCAGCTCGCATATGGAACCCGAAGGTCTGCTTCTGCTGTGACGCAGCTTCGAACTATCACCCAACTGGGACTTCCTATTCACATTCAAAAAGACACCAGACTATATCTCCATTTCTTGACGCTGAACCCCAATTCCTAATGGACTTGCCTACCAACAAATTCCTCCAAACCTTCACCTCTTCGCCCACCTCCCCTCAGAACTACAACTCAATATCTGGCAGCACGCAATCTCCTCCACCCCCTCCCTCACCGTCCAAATCACCACCCTTCAAACCCTCCTCCATTCCGCACCCCACAGCCAAAATCCCCTCAAACCCGCCTGTTCCATCCCCGCCGTCTTACACACTTCTCACTCCTCCCGCTCTCTCGCCTTCCCAACGCTGGCTACTCTCCTGCCCTTTCTCCAACGCTGGAGGTGGCGCAAACACTTAGAACCGTCCTCCAGAAATCATACTCTACAATTTCTCCTGAGGCAGAGATATCTTCTGGCTAGAACGGCCACTCTTCTACTCACTCTCGGGTGCACAGCGCCTAGACTCGGCAGATCTTCACTCGGTAAGAAGGATAACGATTTGTCTTACGGCGTGGAATGTCAGTGTGTCACGGGCTTCAACGGCAAACGAGATCTTGGGGAGGAAATACACAAAGTTTCTATCTCTCGATGAGATTAGAGTTGTTGACTTGGAGCTGAGGCGTTCTGGCGGAAGAAGTTTCCAAGGAACACGCAGATACGGCCTGTGGGGTATCAGAGGGGAAATGGATCGGGGTATGAGTATGGTGAGGAGGAATAGACGGAGGGGTTTGTAGAGGCGAATAAGGAAAGGGGATTGGGGTTTCCTGTTTTGGCTTATGGTGATTTTGTTCGATATGAGCCGGATAATGAGTGGAGGCTTCCACGGTGTCGCCACGAGGAGAGGAGGAACGAACTCGGGATGGACAAGGGTCCAAGTTCTTTTGTGTATCCAGTGAAGAAGCTGCAAGGGCATATCCCGAGGAATCTTTCTAAATATCCAAGAACAAAATTGCCATTTTTGTGTGTGTTTGAGACCTCTTCGAGACTACATATATCCTGATATGTTTTTGTCGGTAGTTGTCTCCATTTGGAAGCTCTGGGTAGTCTCCTTCATTGCCCATGCCTAAGTCTAGCTACGTAAATATATTGCAGCTCACGGGAGGGGAAAGGACCAGGCGCTAAATGTGACCAAAGACGAGCATCCATGCATTCCAAAGCAATCAAAAGAAGATACAAATGCTCTGCGAGTCATTTGCTGCCCCAGGAGGAGCGACACTGCAAGTAGTCACTAGTCCATCCGGGAACTGAAAAGAGTCGGCTCAGCTTCAGCCCCGCTCGCTCACAAGACGCATACCCTCTCACTAGTTCTTCCCCACACTGCGAAAGAAGCACGGGAAAATAATGTCACATACTGATAAGATTTGAGGGCAGAAACAGTTTGGATTCAACGCTACTATGCTACAGCAATGCTCGCTCCATACACATCCTGTATCTATGCACCCCAACCTTTTATATAAGTCCTATCGTATATCCCTCCCAATAACGCCAAAATACAAATATTATTCCTACATACACTCAACCCCAAACCAAGATATCGAAAACCAAATCTCCAACACCAAATCTCCATAAGGCCCCGTCCCAAAAACAATTCCTAGAACTCCGTTCTAATCTTACACTCCCCAATCGCCTTCCATTAACGGCCAAAGCCTCCAATCCCCAACCCAACAGCCACATCTTCCCTGACCGGATCTTTCCCCTTTCCCCGACTGCTCAACCTCCTCCTCGCCTCCACCTCCCGTTCCCTCTCGCCCCAACTCCTCAACAGCAGCGCCCGCTCCCTCGCCTCATCAACCCTGACCCCCTCCGGAAAATCGCCAAACTCAATGATCCTCCCGCCGTTGACTCGCATCCCACCACTGCCACTTCCGCTTCGTTCCACCCTCTCTGCATCCCCGACGATTTCACTGCGGAAGACAGGTCTGCCTCTATCGTATTCAGCCGTAGTGTCATACGAAGCCGGCGTGTTGGACGGCGGTTGCGGACTCGGATACGACCCTCCCGTACCAATGCCAGAGTTAAAGGATCGAGGGGAAGAATATGGCTGAGATGGCTGAGATAGGAAAGAAGCAGGGCTATTCCTCGGCTGCTGCGGCTGCTTTGCTGACTGCACTCCCCACTGTGGCTGCGGACTCGGATATTGACTCGGATACGCGGACGTGGAAGCCGAGCTCAGCATCGAGTTCGCAGGCGCAGGCGGCGGTTGTGGGGAGAGCGTGAAGCTCGAGGGTGAAGGCGAGAACGCTGGGGCAGTGGGGTTGAATTTCCTGTCTTTTTGTGATTGGGACGGAAGTGGAGGGGAAGTCAGGGTATGAGGTATCGAAGGCGCGCTGCCTCCCCAGTCTTCGAGCTTTTCGATGAGTGCTGCACGGGCGTAGCCTAGTCGAGGGCTTATTTTCTTCTGCGAATGGCGTTCTTGCTCACCGCGCTCCTTCTCTTTCATCCGCTCGTAGACTTGATAGCTTGTTGGTGGTATCATGGGACTGAAGACGGGAAGCTGCGGAGGGGGCTCGGTTTCTGCAAAGCTTGGGCGTCGTCTTCTTTCTACTTGGCCTGTGGAGCGGGCTGAGTGGTTCGAGTGTGTTGACTGGCCGGAGGGATCGCGGGACATTGGTTGCGAGGTGTAGCCGCCTTCTTGGTTTGAGAGCTCTGGACGACCTGGGTAGTAGGGGTTGGAATTTGGGTTTTGATTGTTGACTTGGATGTTTGGGGAAGAGAGGGAGAGGAAGGGAGGGTTGGTGACCTCGGTCATGGTTGAATGGGAGAGAAGCATAGAAGCGGGGAGCGATTCAGAGGCGTTGTATTTTTGGTATGTCGGATACTCTGATGCTAGAGGTGACGAAGAAGCAGTTCCAGTTGTCTCGAATGGCGGCATACCTTCCATCCGGGGATACGTGTTAGATGGGTAAGGTTCTGGCCCAAGGTACACATTCTCCTGGCTGTATCGACCTGGAATTTGGTAGAATTCCGTGTCCGAAGATGGACGAAGATATGGCGAGGTCGGATAGGGTATCCTGGGAGTATTTGGCAGATGAGGGGATGGAGAGGGCTTAATTACCTCAATCGGGAATCGTTGCAGCGATGCCATTGCTGAGCTTGAAGGCCGTTCTAGACTCAACACACTTTCGCTGGAAGGGGGAGGCTCTGTCGAAGGTCGAACGAGTTCCTTCAGTCCAGCAATGGTATCACGAGTTGACCCCAGTACCACAGAGGCATAAGAGGCGGTCCCAGTCCTCAACCGACTTCTCTCACTTCCCCGTCGCGAAGATGAACTCCGATCTTGAAGCATTCCTCCCCCTCTTGCTGGCGGTGGACTGCTCTGGTTAATATGCGTCAAGGCGACTTCCGCAACAGATTGACCAGACATTCGGCCTCGTGATTGAGCACGAGTCGAAGAGCTTCTGTGCATAAAGCCTTGTGCTGTCTCGTGACTGACTCTGGGGTCGATGGCAGCCATTGCTCGATACGCGCCCGCATTATCTCGGTACCGCGATTTCTCCATGTTCCTAACGGTTCGGTGAAGTATCAGAGGATCGGGTCTCTGTCTTGGCTTCCGAGATCTAACTTCTTCCCATTGACCACCTGGACTCATAGGAGAATCTCGATGGGGAGTCCGCTGAGATGCCTGGATTGTCATCGCGATTGAGCCCTCCCTATCACTTTCGTATCCTGGGTCTTCCTGTTGCGGAAGCGGAAACATATTCCAGTACATAGCATTCATGCGTTGAGTATAGTCCGTGTCATGTGTCAAGCTAGATGGCGATTCGTGTTGGTCTTTATCAGGTTCAAATCCCCACGTCGAGATACGGGAACGATCGTGATCTCTGGGAGTTTCTGGGCCTGTGTCGGATGAGCTACTTGTACGATCAAAGATCGAGGTCTGGAATGCTTCTGGTCTCCCTCCAGCAATGACATGCGAGGACTCGGGTGTGCGGTGATCAATCTCTAATTTGATGGCCACCAGTCGCGGTTCTAGCATCTGCTGTGCATATTCAAGAATTTCTCTTTGATCACGGGAGAGATGCTTGGATAGATTCTTGACGAGATGCTCTCTCAGTTTATTCCCATGGATCTCATACAGACGATAATCCTCAACGAGTCCGGCATTTGTTTTCCGTGTAATTCTGTCATTTGCCATATCGTATGAGCAGCAAAATACTCTGATGGCACGATCAAGCCACATTGGAAGAGTGCCGGCAGCAGACAGAGTATCGAAGAAGAAACCTTGTACCACACTGTGAAGTCTGATAACATCGACGTTGTCTGCAAGCATATCTCGACTGCCCCTAGAACTTTGAGAAGAATGAATCGAGTCATCGTGGTGATTCCTGTCAATGAGCGCGAACATGATGAGAATTTTGAACGTGTTGTTCAGCGAACGCCCACTGATCGGCTCTGCGGTCTTGACGGGTACATCGAGCGCCTTGAGACCTAACGAGATCATCTCCACAGGAACGTGCTGGCTGAAGAAACAAAGGAGGTAGATCAGATTCAAAGCTTCGTGGGCTCCGAGGGCTTTCAATTGATCGACAACAGCCATGTAGGTACCTAGACCTCGCAACCTTGGCTCGGAAACGTATGATCGCGCAAATTTTGAGAGCGGTTCATCAGTGGTCTTGAGCCGTTGCGAAACTGCATGAATGACCACTGGCAAGAATCCCATCGCCTGGACAAGCTCTGTCGAATGCCTCAAATCGTCCCTCGAAAAGGGTTCCTTCTTATCAAGCTCGAGTAGAAGCAGTCTTTGAGCCTCACGAGCGGACAAAAGTGGCAACCTGATGATCTGTGGATTCTTGAAATGATAGTTCCCAGCGACGGACCGTTCAGTGGAGGTATAGATGAGACTGGTGTTTGGGCTATCAGGAATAAATTTTCCCAATGTCTCCGTATCGCCAAAATGGATTCCATCCAGAACAAGTAGCCAGTCGTGCCGGTGATTGAGCCACTTCTTGACCATTTTAATGTATTGGTGAGGATCTTTCAACAATTTTGCGTCGTCACCCTCGACATGCTTTAGCGCCGCCTTTCGGGCGATATCCCAGTAACCAGCTGCCAGTTCTGTTAGACTTTTCGCTCGTACCCAAAAGATGCCGCCTGGAAAGTCGTCCCTGTGTTCATATAGATACTGTCTCGCTAGGTGAGTTTTGCCGCCTCCGGGTAGGCTTTGGATCAACACCGCGGAAGTGCCTTCTTTTCGTCGCTTCTCATCGAACAGTAACTTGTGCATTTCAGCAAGCTCCCCTTGTCGACCGACAAACAGAGAGTTGGGACGAAAACCAGAAGGTTTGATGAAATATGCGGTATCTGGGTCGTCGGTCGACGTGTCTGGCTCGATACTGACATTGGATTGGATCATAAGTGTTGGATTATTTACAGAACTTGATAGATCTACAAGAAAGAGAAGCATCAGCATATATTTAACCGAGGCATCTTACAAACGTACGAGCCCCAAAAATAAAACAAAAATAAAACAAAAATAAAAACAAAAATAAGAGTAAACCAAGCTTTTTTACATCATTGAGATGAATACGTGCAGAGAACTTCAATGCAATCCGCCTCAGTGATGTCCAACCATTTCTTCAACCTCCTCAACCTCGGGTGAGTGGAATCGTGGTTCAGGAGAGAGGCCTCTTATCAAAGCAGGTTGGCTTGGAGGTTGTGTTGTTTGTGAAATAAACTGTGGACCGTGTGACATACTGGGCGTATTTACCGCACTCGTTGATGGGTGTGGTGTGGATGCCTATTACAATCAGCAAGCGTTTGATATTCCCAATTGGAGACTGACATAGTATCCCAAAAGATGAGCGGCTTCAGCTTCCTTTTTCTGCCTTCTTTGCACTTTTTCTATCTCCCAATTTGACGCCACAAGTTGGGGAGCTTCTTGGACCTGATGAAGTTAGTGCCGAGCAGTGAGTAATACAACAGGGAGCTTACCCATGACCTAAGCGTGACGGATACATTAGTATAACCAGGAGAATTCTTGCTCTCGAACTTGGACATTGATGAATGGGTCGCCTCAATACCAAAATACTGTACATCTGGTAGTAGTGGACCAGCTGAATGCTGGTCAACGACGAAAAGTTTCGAGCCCTTGAAATCTGTCGGGGCAGCTTCATGAACCATGCAGACCTAATGAAGTTAGTTGGCGAAGGCCATGACCCAGAATGTCAAACATACCTTGAAGCGTTGATATATATCCAAGAATTTGAGGTTGATATTCTGAAGTGTTTCGCAATTCGTTTGCAACGTTTGAATCAATCCTGATTGTGTATCCAGAAACTTCCTCGGAACAAGCGCGTTGACCATTCCTTGGAGTACCAAGCCCCATTTTGCGGGGTCAGCACCGATGTGAGGTGTGCCCAGAAACATGATCCCATATGTTGAGACGAAAATAGAACGCAAGTCGTCTGCATTTTTGCTTTGCAGGTCAGCGGACAGCTCGAGTGCCCGCTTAACCAGTATACCCCCTAAGCTATGGCACACCCATAAGATGGGATTTTCGACGGTCTCTTCGCTCTTTCGTTCTAAAGCTAGGGATGTAAGGAGGGTTTGTGCGTGTTGGTGGATATGGTCCGAGCTGCCTAGTGTTAGCAGATGTGTCTTTGGTTCGGAATGTCGAGTGCGCATACCTTGGGCTCTTGTTACTGCCAAACGTCCAAACATCTGCATTGTAACCATATGTCAAGATCCTCGCCTGCGACGACTTCAATGAGGCCGGCAGTAGCTGTGTGGGCCAGAAGGCGCCATTCTTTGCCGTCCAACTCCGCCGTGGATCCCCATTCAAACCATGTACAAAGACTATATCGACTTTGGCATCGGGATGTGTGTATACTTCGGTGACCTCGAAGCGTTTGATGTCGTCGAGAATGATAGCGGAGCCCTATGTTTGCGCGTCATCGTCAGCCTTGTCTGTCCTGCACTGTACTAGACGCGAGTAGGGTTTGGATGCACTTACCATGCTTGTGCACTGTTCTCCTTGTTCTGTCTATCTCATACGCTGCATCAGACCAGGGACCGGGTAACGGTTCGGCCTCTTTATATACGACTGCAGCTTTGCCCTGCTTCTATGTCATGGCTGAGGGTCCACCGGCAGGGAAGGAGACAGGAGCTCTGTTGAGGACACGAAAACGTCTGCCTGTGTGACCCGACGTCTAAGGGGAGCTCGTTTCGGTGTACTCCCCTGTGGCACGCGCGAAGCAATTAGTCACACGGAGGACTTGACTCGCAGTGGCCAAACGGACTCATGGCCGCAGAGACATTTGGGAAGTTAGTACGTGATTTGTGGTGATTTGTGCCCAGTAGGAGGGGTGGCAGAGTCAGCTGCAAACTCGGGTTAGGCGTGTGTCTCGTTTCGGAGGATGCGAGGCACAAGGATCTACGGGAGGCTGCCGGTACTAAACGGGGGATGAGAGACAGGGGTTAGCCAATGCCGCGAGGGTAGTACACAGCAGCAGTCGAGCCTCATGGCGATGAAGTTGGAGAATGACAACGCATTGAGCGAGGCTGAAGGCTTCTGCTCCGAGAGGTCGGGGACAGATCCGGGGTAAGACATCGGTGACGGATGGGCACTTTATGCAAAATCAAATGTTGGTGGCTGCAAGGCATACACGTGATTTGAGAGGAAAACATTGGCTGAAGGGTGTTGACTTCTTGTAGGCTTCCTTCACATGCCAGTCTTTCAGCTGCTATTTTGAGGCTCATGATAGAGGCTGACCGAGTCGTCGAGGCTCGATGTCTGCAGTTAGCCACCCGGGCAACAAAGTCCACGTACTCAAGGTGAACATCTCCAAGCATCGTTGTCCTGTTTCGGAACATTGCAGGCTTGCAGCCCAGGAATATGCCTGTGACACACTTCAAGCACGAGCACGTGCATGTTGACGATTCCAAAGAGCTGGCTCGTCTCAGGGTGCATGAGTACGGCAGATTCGGAGAGTAATTTAGTTCTGGCGGAGGTTAAAATGGACGATTTCGTTCGGTCCTTGGTGACACCGCCCCACGGTCTCGGTACCTCAGACGAGGCCGTGATACCCACCCCACGGAGTGCGGTGGGGTTGAGATGACTGGAGTGAGAACGTTAAAAGGACGTGGTCATTTGTACAACGCGTTCCCCAGATGTTCCAACACAGTCGTACGGAGGAACGATTGCCGAAATTCCAAGGCGAGTACGGAGTATAACTGGCATGGTCACCTCGAGGCAGCTTCCATTATACCCCACGCACCGCATCTTGTGAGACGTTACGGGCTGCAAATACACATCGTTCAACCCTTTGATAACATCAACACGTACTCCCTTGTGCTATGTCCAAATTGAATCATATCTTTGTCCCGTAACTCCAAATATCGACTCGGCGGGAGCTCCTCCTTGTTGAGTAACGTGCCATTGGCAGATTCGAGATCGATGATGTATGGTTTCACCTTGCCCAGCTTATCCCCAAACTCGTTTTTCTTCTCGACGTAACGAAACTGGATGACGGCATGTTGCTTGCTGATGCTGGGATGCTCTGCTGCCATATCTACAACCGCTAGCTCTCGCCCAATAAGCCAACAACTTCTCTTGCTCAGTTCTATTGTTTCCAGGATATCTGCGCCTTTGAACACAAACAACTTCCATTCGTCTTTTCCAGGAGGCTTGCGAGCTTCGGCTGGTTCGTGGTACTTGAGAGCAATCGACGTGCCATCAGATTGGGCGACTGAGTTTGATGCGGCAGCTAGAAGACCAGTTGGTGCAAGACTGGGTTTCTGCTTCTCTGGCGGTTCCTCGGCCGCCACAACGGCCATCGATGGGTCGTTGTTGGCCTGGAAAGACGCCGCTTGGGAGGGAAGCGGTCCTTTGGCTTTGCGAGTCATCTGCGATGCAGACCCTTCTCTTGATGATCTAACGTCTTTTTCCTTGCTACCTCGTCGTGGCGGCGAGTAGTTTCTTGTGCTTCGAGGTTTGGTGTCACGGTCTTCGCGTCTTCGAGAGGATTCGGGGGCCGGACTTCGAGATCTTCGACGCTTCCTGTCTCTGTCGTCGTGCTTGTCTTTTCCACCATCAGCGTGGGCCCCTCCTCGCCCCCTCTCTCGATCTGCCACCTCGCGGTCCCTTCTCCGCCTTCGTCGCTGCCTCTCTTCCTCGGAGTCGTACGAAGATGACCGAGAGCGGCGGGGTCGACGCTCCTCTTTCTCCCACCGTGACGATCTGGACGAGTCCATCCCTTACACGCAGCCTGCCTCGCCAGCCGTTGATGTGTTGCTCGCGGAGGTTGCAGTTGGCCGCAGCGTGGAGGCAGGGCAGAGGTTGATTGATTGTTTTTGGGGAGAGACAGTGATCGCGAATGGATTTTTTAACCTTTGTGCCACGCCGTAAATTTAGCGCCAAGGGGCCATTCTTGTGTGGCCTCTTCTAACTTTAAAACTCTCCAAACCTCCTTTCCCGTCCAATTTCCACCACCAACAACAATACGAAGACGAACACGCCGCAATGCTGCATACTTCGTGTTCTCCCAAGGACTCATCACTTGTGGTGATGGAGCCGAGACAAGGCTTCACGGTCAACAATTGGAGTCCCAGTCTCCTGACGCTGCCATAGAACTACCAGTGACTAATCCACGGTTTCACGGTTTCCTGGTGCAGAACCGTTTCGAGCTTGTACCAAGATACGTTACTGTACTGCCCCGCATCGCAAGTCCCTCCCAAGTGGGAATCGGGGCCGAGATAGTACAGTGCATGGCGATCTGAAGATCTGCCCCTCATATCCGTCCGTCATGGCTCCGTGATAAACTGGTGGTAGCCCCGCAAAGTTTCACGACCACCCAATGTATGGGCAGCAAGTTGCCCATTGTTCTTTGTTCTTTCCTTTTTGTTCATCAGCGTGGCCCTTAATCTGTCTCCGACTTAAAGACCAGAGAGAGTGTGCGTCGGGGCATTGCTAGCATCTTGATGCGTTGTGACAGCGAGGGAGGGGCCGCATGCCAGGTCCCCATGTTGTAACTTGTGCGGTTCCAACCGCTTTCATGCGTTCTCCCATTCGTGAATAACTTCCCAGTAAGTCATACCTCTGTCCTAATTTGCTCGATTTGCTCTGAAGATGGCCAATGGCACAGTTCTGATGGATCCGTCGATCCGTCGTTCCGCCTTGCTGGGACGTCAAGCAGCGATGAAGCATGTGCGGGGATCTGTTACTCTCCTGTTGCTTCCGTTTTCCATATATCCTGTCCCGCGCACCCAAACTTCTTATTTCTTGATCAACCTTATGGCCCAAGCCCCGAGTTTGTTTTGCTTTTGGAGAAACTTCTCGAGAGCTTCCATCTGGGTCCGCTTCTCCTTTTGCGGAGAATGTTCAGTCTTCGCAAACTTTCTTGACACAGTTCCCCATGCCAATGATCTGATTACGACCCCGTGTGCGCCAGTGCTGGAGCGTTTATTCCCAGACTTCACTACAATATGGAGACGCCGGTTCGCAGAAATGCCATGAGGGCGACAATGCCACATCTTGTCACGCAGTGGGAAACGGGACAATGGTCAAGAGAGGGCATCGAGTCAGGGCGGGCGAGAGCGAACAGCGAGAGCCTCAGGCCGATTACATTTTCGCCAACCAACAGGCATTCCGGCGGATTGCGGACAAAGAAAAACTTGAACTTTCCTGGAACTCCAGAGGGCGGGCGGTGGGACTTTGGTTCAATCCGTCACATCAAGCAAGGTTCAACCGAAATGCGCACCCCTGTATCTGCTGTCGACTCTGTCTTTGAGTTACCTTGCAACGAGTCTCATGCATCACCCTTCTCGTCGGCTCATACGTCCATTGTGGCGGAGCTCGAAGCTACTTCACCAGTAACGGCTCGTCACTCCAAGCGACTTGTATCACCAGCATCCTCAACACCGTTGGCCAGACCTCTATATCCGGCTCTTCCAAAAGGTCTGCACTTGCAAGATCACAGCATGGATTTCAAAAGTGCAGGAAATACCGTGAGTTTGACCATGGCACCCACCGTTGCAATGCTGACCCATACTCTCAGCCTCGTGCCGTAATAAAGGTTGTCGACGAGACAATTGCCGCCATCGAAGAGACCAACCGGAAACTTCTTAGCCGCGCGATTGCAGCAGAAGACACAGCCAAGATCCTTCAGGAACAAAACTCGCAACTTCAGCTCAAAATCAAACACTGCAGCCAGACTCACCATCGTCCAAAGACCGCACCCTCCCAGCCAACACCGGCCCTTCGGTTTCAACAAAAGCATACTGGCAGCACTCACGACTCCACTCCTCTCTCCTCCTTCAATTCTACCATCGACCAGCTTGTCCTGGACAAACCGGCTCCCAAGCGGAAGCCTCGTCCACCCCCTCCCTATCCGCCAGCGCGGAATGTTCCCTACACATCTGCGCAGCCCCTTTCGCCTCCTTCTCATGTCGATCTTGCACCAAACCCCTTTACAAATATTGGTTTTGGGCGATCTGCTCCTCACAGGCCACCGCCTCTGACACCCAGGCAAACGCGCTCGAGGTCTAACATCAACGAAATCTCCGGTCCAATCCCAGGCAGCGTAATGAGGCACGAAGTAACCTTCGACGGGACGCCGATCTCATTTTCTGCTCGTGCGAGGAATATTAGCTTAGATGAGGCGAGGAAGAGAGCAAAACCATTGCCGCCACTGGGGCCGATGAGTCCTAGCGTTGTGCGGGGTGTTGTAGAGCTCGAGACGGCGTATGGGGTTAATGAGCTCGGAATGGACGCGAGGGATCCTGAGGAGAAGAGGAGGAGGCGGCGGAGAGGATTCAGCGGTCTTTTCAGGCGGGAGAAGAAGAAGGAATTCATTTGAAATTGGATGGATGAATGGAACTGGGATACCCGGCCGTTTTGGGGGCTCATCGCGGGATATGCATATCACGCTTTCATGATGTATATGTCCTTTTACGTTTTCGATGGAACAGCTCTCTCACAGGCAACCCAAATCTTGAATCACCCCGCACTTTCCCTCTCCGAGAGCTTGCTCTTGACACTGCGCTTTGATCTAGTTTCCGTGGATGCACCACGAACAATGTAGATTTAGTAACATCTCCAAGCCTTGTCTTCCCAGTTTCTCTCCAGAGTCGTAATGCATGACATAGCGAGGGGTCCTTCCCCGCAATAACGTGTACAATTAACCCTCGATGAGGGTCCGTGGGGAGTTACCAGAGGCATGTTTTGGCGGGGCATGCCGCCTTGGCAGGGGTGAGGCGGGAGACGGCGCTGCATCGTGTTCCCGATGGGAGGGAAGTCAGGGGAAACATGCGCGTGTTTTTATGCACTCTTCTCCAACTCTCATGCTCTGCACGACATCTCCCCCTTCTGGCTTTTCATCCGGCGGGGCAGAACATCGTTTGTTTGTTTGGACGAACAGCGTCTGTATCTCGGCCGCTATCCCAAATGTTGCAGCATATTGATGCGGTGATACCCAAGATGGCGCTCGGGGGTCTCTCGCTGGATCGGGAATGTTCGGATTCCATGTTCACTCAGCATGATGCTGATTGAACGGTCTGTTGTACGATTGCCTCGCAGGAGGGAGCTCAGGGGTAGATCTCCCAGCAGCTGCAGGTGGGTGCTCACCCTCGCCATTAGACATCCCACTCACATCACATGCAGGAGAAAAGGAGTCCAATGCGATGGTCAGAAGCCCTCATGTAAACGCTGCACCGGTTCAGGGCAAATTTGCCAGGTCTCCAAAGCTCGCCAACTCCTTCATCATTATCAGGCTCATCGTCCCTTGCTCTACGATCCCAATTTGTCTCCATAACCGCTGCACCATCCACCTCCGCCAAGCTCTTCACCACAGACCAAGAACACCGAACTTTAACTTTATTTGTCAATATACCACTCCTCCGATCTACAGCACATTCAGCGATGAGTTTGGGAATCGCCTTGTGCTACGGGCTACACATTATGAGCGGGCTGTTCGACGTGCTGCAATCGGGCTCGGCTTTTTACCGGAGCGGCACACGCTACATGATGGTACTTCGACAAGAAGGGCAACAAGTGAGGACGAGAACTTTGCTCTAAGTCAGTATGTAAAAGCGCTGGGGTTTCTACTGCAGCCGGCGATGGTTGAAGGGAAGCAAGTAGCCGATGTGGCCTTGATGACTTGCATCCTATTCGTCTATTTCGAGATTGTACGAGGCTACCACGGCGTGGTACTCAAGCATGTCGACGCAGGCATCAAAACCCTCTCCGAGTTCTCATCAATACGGACGTCTTCCAGCCTCTCTGTGTCACCAAGCTCATGCTCACCCTCTCTACACTCAACCAGATCTTCATCCGTCCCGAGACACAAGCGGGGAGAGTCATCTTCCGCACAAAGCGGCAGCTCGTCTCCTCATCTCACGGCTTTGGACCAGACGATTACGACGAAGACATCCCCAGTACATTAACATCAATCGAAGAAGCGCGAAAGGCACTAGAATATATCCGTATAGTAAGCTCCCAAGTACCGCGTATATGCTTCCGAATGGGAGAGGACGAATTACGAAATTCTACAGAAAATGGCTTGTGGAGATTGAGGAAGAGGGTTTAATAGATCGGAGTGGAGGAGTGGGGATGCCGGGGAAGTGGGGGTGGAGAGGAGGGTTAGCGGGGTGGAAGTTGGGTTTCCAGGTGGCGAGGATAGAAGGAGGGAGATCAGGGTGTGGGTTAGGTATAGGGTGCCTGGAGCTGGGAATAGGGCGAGGGTGGTGGAAGAGTGGATTGAGTGGTGAGGTGGGGGTGTGTACGGTACTCCGCATACAAATGATCTAAGGTGAGGTCCTTTTTAATTTATATAAGATAGTGGTCGGTAGGATAGAGTAGATATGAGAATTGTTAGGGGACGAGGGAGAGGTAAAGATGTTAACAGAAACATTTTTCTGTCTGCACTTGGATTATAAATATGTCGATCTAGACCAGAGGAAAATACACCCTCACGCTCCGCCTTTTTCTCTTCTCAAATCGTCTTGTCCACCCATTCCTGACTATGATCAGGCTGCCTCACAACCTCCATCTGCGCCCGACTCAAGTCCACCCCACTCCTCCCACTCGCCTCCCAAAGCGCAGCCTGCCTATCCCTCTGCATCCTCCACGCCTCCGCATCCGCGGTCGGAATCCGACTCTTCGTCCCATGCACCCAATCAAAGAAGCCCAACGTCCCAAAGTTCACCGCCGTCTTCGGATTAAACGCGCGCTCATGATGCAAATCGTGTTTCCCGGGGTCATTCCACTTGCTCCTATACCCGGTATGGGCGAGGACACTCATCGCGGATGCTGCCATGAGCCACACGTACAGCACGATCAGATGCGTGCCCCAGATTTGCGATAGCGGAAAAGGGAGGGTGGAGGCGAGGAACTGCGTGAAAAGGGGCCCGATGAGTGCGGGGAAGATGTTGAACAGGATTTGTTCCCAGGGCGAGCAGTACCATGCTGCTATTCCTAGATTCGCTTTAGTTTTATGGTGCAGCTTGTGCGAGCGGTTGAAGTGGGCATAAAGTGCCTTCGCGAGGAAAGGAGGGAGCAGCTTGTAATAGAAAGCGTCGGAAGACGGCGAGTGGTGTGCGATCCAGTGTGGGTAGAAGTAGAAAAGGTCGTTGAGGAGGTACCAGATTATTCCTTGGATTGGGGGTACGTAGGATCTTGGTAGTTGGATGATGTTTTCGGCTTCGATCTTGGTTTGTAACAGCAGGATCCAGAAGAGGAGGACCATGAGCGTTGAGATGAAGATATTGGATGCCACGGTTCGTAGGATCTTGAGGAATTCTTCGGAGTCGTCTATCGCCTTATGGGTCTGCCTTTGGATACGATTGTTGATGTACTCTCGGTGGTTATCTTCGTAAATATGAAATGCGAAGTCCAACCATGCTTGCGGAACATAATCTCCAATCTTCGATTCTTTCGCCGACTTGAGATAGTGCTCGAGTAGTTCTGGCTTCCAGTGGTATAACTCGTGCCGTAAGGATAGCAGAGAGACGATAATGTAGGTCGCGCTCGCCAGGGAACTTGGCACGATCCATCCTCGCCAAAGAGAATAGGGGTCGAGAAGCGGCAAGAAGGGGAAAATGCTGTCGCGGGTTTCGGACGACTTTGTGATGAACCATTCCCAGTATCCGAAGTAGTGGAAATTGTTAGAGATGATCAGTAAAGCTTCCAGTAGACCCAGAATAAGAGGAACAATGCCGCATCTGATGACGAAGTTCTCGGGAGCTCGTTTGATTTTGAACATCCATTCCTTCTGTATCTGATCCGCCAGTTCCTCGTTACTTGGTCTATCCGCGCGTGCGGAAAGCTTGGGGTCTTGAATACTCATGTTGCAGAGAATACTGTGGTAATCAAGTGTGTAAATGAATATTTCGAGGCAAATGTGGGTGGGTGTTCTGCTTAAATCTCAAGCTGTAGCCTTGCCAGAGGTGCAGTGGTGGCGCAGCTCCCATAGGGCTTACTCAGGGGCTCGGCCAACCAAGTTGGGCGCCCAAATCGCGCATCAGGCTGCAGCAAAACCAATGAATGCTCGGATTACAAGCCGAGGCACCTTTTCTCTAATTTACTCTTATCTGTCCGATATATCGCATGTTACCTCTCCCCTAAAGCCTCGAAACTCTTACTCCTAGATTGTCAATTTCCCCCGTCGCTACCTTATTTCTGAGATCGCTGGAAATCTAGCTGCCTCTCAAAACTTATCATTTACTTGCAATCTCACACCGAGAATTGGGCAAGCAGGCATCCGGCTCCATGCAACATCAGCCATCTAGCTAGCGATGATCACTGCCCCCCCACCCACCATACCACAACCCATCACCCATATCCTTCCCAAAGCCTCCCATCACCTGCTCAAAACGCTTCCCATTTTCTCTCACTAACAATATCTCGTTAACAACCTCGCGGAATCTCTGGTCTTTGTTTTGTTCACCGAGTAGAAACATTGCATCAACCTCCACTTCACCAATGACCTCTGGAATAAATTTTTTAACTGAAGCCTGATAGTTTGTCTCATCATCTGTGAGAAAAGATGATGCGGCACCTAGGTCAAGATCTAGTCCGTATTGAAAAATTTCCAGCATCCCATCGTGCCTTGTGATAGTCAAAGCTGCCAAACTTGAGCTAGTATATGAGAGTTTCAGGGGTGTTTTGACATCGACATGCCTGAGTTTGTCTCGTCAAAGCCGTCTTCGATGTAATTATAATAAAGCGTTGATCTCGACCCCGAGGTGTAAGTCAGGACCTCTAACCATGCTTGTTGAGCGGCTAGCTGAAAGCTGTCACAAGACGGAGAGCTCGAGCATCGGAAATTATCCGGGATCGAATGAACGATGGAGGGATATCTGAGTTGTCGATCTCGACGATTAAAGATTGAAAGTCGAGGAACATGTCAGTCAACGCAACTACGTGCGGATCTGAGGAGATGACTGGAGCTGTACGGAATATGGAGACGCTTGATGTTTCTTGATGTCAGCTTTGGGGAAATAGGTATCGGGGTCGTCGGCTCTCCCGGAGGTTGGTATGAACCTCTGGTTATTAAAGCCCTCGGGATAACTATCCTCGCCGTTACTATTGACTAAGACTTACTCTATCTTATCTACGGTATTCTAGCCCTATCCGGCATTGGCACTAGCCCGCGCATAATGCCTAGTACCCTGCATGGAGTGGTATACTGCCCCAGCATAATCGCGTCTATCGTCTTGCTTATGTCTCTCGCCATTACGCTTAGCGGCATACTCGCAACTATGATCATGCTAAATATCCTTCATAATGTGCTCTCCACGGCTGAAATATCCTTTAATTCGACTACGCCCTCCTCGTTTAGCGAGATTTCCAGCCTGCTGGCTAAGGAACTGGGTTCTTTCAAGAGAAAGCATAGCGGGGCATCGTATTAGCGTTTCGTGCGATCACGGCATTCATGTGGTTGGGTATTGTGGTCAGTATGGCTCTCGGCAATGTGAGGTTCGGGAAGGGAGGGGAAGGTGATCGAATTACAGGGAAGGGAGGTATGCTGGGAGTCTGTTTTGGAGCAAAGGTGGCAAAGAGGTGGTTCAAGAGAGTGCCTGAGCGGTCCGTCTGCGAGAGGCCATGTTTTTTTTAGGGGGAGTGATATAGGTAATTGTTAGGATAGATACAACTTTCCTTCTTATCATTACAATTGCTTCTCTGTCTTTCTCCTACATGCTTACTGCGCCTTGTGTTGTCTAAACCTTGTCGGAAGCTTTCTCAGAGTGTTCGAAGGAGTCTTCATTCTGCTCATGACCGAGCTTTCTGGCCGCCTGGAGTGGATTTGAGAAAGACAAGTGGCGCACAGCTAATACATCTCCCTCCGCTCTGTATGCCTGTTCCATCTTGGAATAAAATGGGCTCTTCGACGAGAACATTGCCTCAATCGACTCCAATGATCGATCAGCCGTCTCAGGGTAGAAGAAATAGACAATCGGAATCCAAAGGAGGTTCAGGCCTGCAAAGAGAAAGTACGTTCGGGATTTGAGATGAGCGAACATGATAGGGTTGACTAGGACTGTCCAGCCGACGCCAATGGCCCACCCTGTTATGCCGAACCCGTTTCCTTATGCTCTCATTTCCGATGGGAATATTTCCGTGGGGATCAGAAACGCGACGGTGCCCCAGGTAGCGGCGTAGATCAGGTTGAAAAGGAACAACATGGTGACAGCCGCAGGAGCAAAGGATGATGCCTTGGAAGGGTTGTGGATGGACCCCTCATACAGCGAAGCTGCGATGAGATTGACGAGGAAGAGACCAAATGCGCCTCCCAGCAGACAGCGTCTACGCCCAATTCTGTCAACAATTTGAGCACTAATGATGGTCCCGACTGCAATTTATTAGCTCGGATGCGGCAGGAGTCCAAGACAACTCACTTATCCCAATGGTGTTAAGGCCTCCAGCAAGACCAGCTTGCTTGATAGAGCTGTAGCCTGCTTGTTTCAATAGGACTGGAGAATACGCCGTGACGGCAGTGATACCCGTCCAAGATGCCATAATTTGGAGCCAAAGGCAAAGCCACGCTCGTCTCCCAAGATGGGCTCCATTGGTCGCACGTCCAAGGAGAACTTTGACGAATTGTACCGGTGAGCTTGGCTGGGTACCTTCGGCAACGGCACAGATCTAAGTTGCCGTGATCAATATCTCTTCCAAAGCAAAATGATGATAGATAATTACCTCAAGGAACTCCTTCTCGACTTCGGGCCCGGTGCTACCTCGAACATGCTCGAGGACCTGCAACACAGTCAGCATTATCTTCGAGACAAAAGAGATCTCGCATACCTCCTTAGCATCTTCCAATCGTCCGACAGAAGCCAGGTATCTGGGAGAATCCGGCAGGAATTTAATACCTGCCAACAACAGAAGTGCTGGAACGCATTGAAATGCCAGGAGGAAGCGCCATCTGACTGCCGACATTCCATTATCGACGAAGGAAAGTCCAAAGTCTTCACGAGTCAGCCTTGACACACATCCACGGTCATTGTCCAGGGGAGCATTTACCAAGCCAGTATGCAACACTAATTCCCAAGTAGTTCGCAATGAACACGTATCCAAGGAAGCCTCCGCGATGGCCTGCTGAGGAAACTTCTGCAATGTATACCGGGACGATCGCAGTGAGTGCGCCGGTACCAAGCCCAGTGACCACTCGAGAAACCAAGATGAAGTCAGAGGATTGAGTAGCCGCCTGCAGAGCACCACCGACAAGCGCGAAAATTGCCGCCAGGAAGACACCATTGATACGGCCAATTCTGTCTGCAATCCAGCCACCAACAAAGGCGCCCACGATTGCGCCGAGATAGTAAATGGAGACGATACCGCCTTGATGGGTAGTATTTGTGACCGTTCCATCTGGGAGACCAATTCCAACCTCCACAACATAATTGGGGCTGGCATTGACCTGCGAAAGCCCAGGTTAGTGATTTGTATGTATCAAAGTAAAGGATGTAAAACATACGCCTCCCATAACTCCCTGGTCATATCCCTCAAAGAATATGGCAATCAGACTGAAGGTTTGTATGAAGACAGAGAGTTGTGTCTTCGACCTGCAAAGCTTTAAGTTAGTGTGACCTCGTTCATGTGTTTATTCCCAAAGATACATACAACTTCCTCCAGAATGTGCCCAAAGCCATGGTGAGTATTGATGACAGTAAGTGGAAAGACAGGGTATTGACAGCTTTTGATTTATGGTGCGCAGATATTTGCTTGCTGAGAGAGTTGAGGGGAAGATATAGTCTTTAAGTATTGCAGGATTCCCCCCACAACAGCCCCCAGGCCAGAACCCCGAGAATCGAAGGCGTTCCTAGGTTGGCATCCATGTTCTCCAGATTTGAAATTTTCTCCACACTGAAATCCGGGAATAGGGCGAGCAATGAGCACGCCAAATTGTCAGCAAGCCTGGCTTCTTAAACGGCTCAACGCCAGCAGTCAGCGTTTAGACCTTTAACCGTTTAAGCGGTTGAGCGTTTAAGCGCAGGAGAGCGTCATCACTGGCCAACTTCTCCGAAAAGGCAGCCCCGCAGCTTAAACGGCATTAGAGCTCGACACCAACTTGCACGTGGCTTATATTTCGGTGTTATTTCCAGTGTCCAAAACCCGGGCTCTGTCCGTGTCTCCTCGGAAAGCCTCTCGGCAGACGACCGGCTCAAGGTTGCCCCTAAGCGAGTTTCTACAGACTGAACTCATGCGCGCCACGAGGCAATATTTTAACACCCCTTCATTTCGCAGTTGCTCATCGTGCACGTCGACAGTTCTCCGCCGAAAACTTGCTATTATTCCAGATCAACCATGCCTTCAGCTACATACGTCGACATCAATGGTGTTACGAATGGCAGCATTCCAACATCATCACAGGGACTTGACTTGACAGTGCTTGGGCTGAACAGTGGTACCTCCATGGTAATTATGCTCTATATCCACAAATTGAGCAACATTTGACATTATCAGGATGGTATCGATTGTGCTCTTTGCAGATTTCGACAGGAAACACCAACCTCGCCAATGCATTTCGAGCTTCTCAAGTATAGCGAGATTCCTCTGGAACAAACGATCAAAAGGCGAGTCATGAAAATGATCCTCCACAATACGACTACGCCTGAAGAGCTCAGCGAAGTGAACGTTTTGCTGGGGGAGACTTTTGCATCTGCTGTCAAGCAGTTCGCGGAAGAGAACGGTGTTCAGTTAACCGACATTGACGCATTGGGATCTCACGGGCAAACAATTTGGCTCCTTTCTATGCCCGAAGAAGGTCAAGTGAAATCTGCCCTGACCATGGCAGAAGGTTCAATACTAGCTGCGCGGACTGGCATCACCTCTGTTACGGATTTCCGGATATCAGATCAAGCAGCTGGTCGTCAAGGTGCTCCTCTCATAGCCTTCTTCGATGCTCTCATTCTCCATCATCCCACAAAACTGCGTGCTTGCCAAAACATTGGCGGTATTGCAAACGTCTGCTTCATACCGCCGGATAGCGAGGGTGGTGTTGACGAATGCTTCGATTTCGATACTGGGCCCGGTAATGTTTATATCGACGCTGTTGTTCGTCACTACACAAATGGGGAGCAAGAGTATGACAAAGGCGGGGCTATGGGCAAGAGAGGTCGTGTTGATCAGGAGCTTGTCGATGACTTCTTGACTCACAAATACTTCAAATTGGAACCTCCAAAAACTACAGGCCGTGAAGTCTTTCGAGACACTCTTGCATTCGAGTTTATCAAGAGGGCAGAAGAAAGAGGACTGAAACCCGACGACGTTGTGGCAAGCATCACCAGAGTGACTGCACAAGCAATCGTTGAACACTACAAGCAGTACGCACCTTCCCAGGACATCGACGAGATTTTCATGTGTGGTGGAGGAGCCTACAACCCAAACATCTCAGCCTTCATTCAAAAGAGCTACCCAAATACGAAAATCATGATGCTTGATGAGGCGGGAATTCCTGGGGGGGCAAAGGAGGCCATCACTTTTGCGTGGCAAGGTATGGAGGCTATTGTTGGCCGATCAATTCCCGTCCCCACGAGAGTTGAGACGCGAGCTGAATTTGTACTCGGCAAAGTCTCTCCGGGGAAGAACTATAGGGAGGTTATGAGAAAAGGGATGATGTTTGGAGGTAGTGCGGATCATCTTGCTCCCGTGAAGGAGCTTTTGAACTATGTTGATGGAAAGGTTTTTGATAACAAATGGTAGTCGCAGCAAAATGTTTGATGGAAAGTGAAGGCGTAGCTAATGTTTTGCTCTTGTGTTTGTATGAGGACCCCCGTTTAGGTTATACTGGCTCCATATTTGTTACTTGCATTGAATGCGTAATTAGATGAGACCCTCATCTCAGAGAGCTTAGCTTCTTTAATATAATGAAGCACCTTACTCAGAGATTAACTGGTCATGAGCAATATCTGTGTAAGAGACTGCGCCATTACTCTGCGTACACTATTGTACCTGCCCACTGTACTGAAGACATCTCTAGTCTGCCTCTAAATGTCCCAGTATATTCTCGTATAATCCGCCCTAGGACCAAGTTGAGGAGAGCATTCGATTGTACCAGACGTCCTGGAACACTTAATGAGAGTCAGTGGATCGAGGGATGATGTACGCAGAGAAATAGCGCAGCATATTACGTTGACCTTCGGAGAAAGCTTTTTATTAACTTGACCCACTCACCACCCCTTGCTCGACTTAGGAGCACCGTTTTGCAACATGAATCGATTTACTTCTTCAAGAATAGTGAAGTAGATGCACTTTTTAACTGTTTTTTTAAGATCAATGAAGCAAATCCTATGATATAGTCGAGTCAGGGGCATAATTACCTGGAGTATCCATGTGGGTCGTGCTAGGACGAGCATGATTGGCTCTGCTGACGACCCTGACATCACTCCCCGCTTTTTGCGCTCGACGCCTTCGAGACGAAGACATACACATGCCTCAATGAAGCCATCGCATCTCATATTTTCCTATATACAGCGACCGAAGGGTCTATGGACTTAGGAGCACATGCGCGCATGTCGATGAAGTCTCATAACCGATGGTTTTGATGCCGCCGTGGATAGGGCGGATTCTGCTGCGATGGAGCTCAGCAACTCTCGACTCAACCTCAATTCCACGTCTGAGGGAGCGCTCAGACCGAAAAAGCAAAGACGTGTTTCACGAGCCTGCGACTTCTGCCACAGACGCAGTATACGGTGCAGACCATCTCAAGATGATGGCAATCGATGCCAGAACTGCTCGGACTTTGGCGGCGAATGCACTTTTAATAGGCCCATGAAGAGAAGAGGAGCCAAATTTAAGGCAAGGCCTCAAGCAGAGTATTATAAGTCGCCGTCAGGCGAGCATGCAAACCTCTTATTACATCTAACAAATCCGCAAATCAACCAACAACAGCCATCCTATGAGAGCGCAGAATCAAGCCTGAAGATTAACTTCTCCATCGACCTCAGTGAAAATCACCAGGAGTTAGTTCTTAACAATCTCGCAAAGATTCAAGACTTTGTCACAGTCTACTTTGAAGTCGTATATCCAATGTGAGTGGTGTTGAGCACTTTACTTGCGATGGTGCGCCTGTTGAGTTAGCAGGGCAGACCTACTTACCAAGCGAATCTTCCTCATGGGTCTCCCTCGCATCTAAGGAGACCAGTCTCGTAACGAAAGATATCTAATTGAATCAGATTCCCACTGTTCCACAGACCAACCCTCCTCCGCAAGATCAGCACCCGCGACTACCTATCAGACAAAGCACAATTTGCCATGACAATGGCAATATGTGCTTTGGCATCTGCCCGAGCACGAGATGGAGCGCTGTACCCTGCCAAATGGAATCCAGATTACCTCCTAGAGCCTGCAGCGGAGGATTTCTCTTCTGCTGCAATTGCCGTGCTTCCTTCAGACTGGAGCAAAATGAAAGGCCTCGATTGGATGCGCACATGCGCGGTGTTAGCCCTTGTTGGAATACAAGTAGGCAATATCCAGATGATGCACCAATACTTGGGTACATACCATACCCTGGTGGCGATGGATGGGCTTCATGATGAAAAAAACTGGCCCAGGGATATCGACATGGTCCAAGTTGAGGAGCGGAGAAGGCTGGTCAGTTCCTCAATTCTATGCAAGGTTAATTACTCACAATCTCCAGTTCTGGTCCATCTATACTTTGGACGTTTATTCGTCAATCGTCTGGGGCGGCGTGATTCGCTGTCGAGAATCACAGTCTCGGGTCCTGTATCCCAGCGAGCTCGACGACGAGGTATTTTCTCCAACGGGTATCAGGAATGGTCCCAGCTCTCCAATGGCCCGACAAGACAGTGCTTTTTGCAAACCAGCCATCACTGACACGGGCTCTTGGCTTCACGGATGGAACTTTACCACAGAACTTTACCGAATCCTAGAGCACGCCATGGATGAATTTCATCGTCGTCGGCCACAGAATATTGGGCCGTTCTCGCCTTCTGATCTGTTTCATCGGAGTGCTCCTCCCCAATCTGTAATCCTTGACAAAATCATTCTCATGCACCAGAACTTGCCAGCGATATTCAAAGAGACGAGGGGCGTTGTGGGTGAAATGACTGCGGATAGATACAGCTTCCAAGCCGCGAACATTGCAGCCACCCTCCAGGCAAGTACTGCTTTCTTTCAAGGTGGGGTATTTCCTGACAGAATCAGCTGGCACGCATGGTCCTGTTCACAGCAGAAGATGCCACAGTTGAACAGAAATGCGCCATCGCACGAGAACTCCTTGATGATTTCGCCAAAGTCCCAATCTTCTTCCTAAAGGCAATTTCCTCGCCTCTTCTGCATCATCTTGCTGGAATCGGTTCAATATTGGGATCCGTCATCGAAGGGCAGTTGTCGTTGTCAGAGTACCTTCGAGTTCGGACAGTTTTGTGAGTAGTGGTTGTGTTGTGTCGACGCCTCGAATGATCATGCTGATAGAATCCCAGGTTAGCAATGGCGGATCTTCTAGCAAGCCTCGAAGCTTCATTGACCAGAAAAGCTGGCGCCAGCGAGCGTTTACGTGCCTTGCTCTCTCGAATCGATGAGTATATGAGTAGTCAACGCCAACAAGAGATTCCCCTCCCGGTGGCAGAGACTCACCAAGAACAAATCGAATGGCCCGCTGGCACGCAAGTGGATTTCAGTCAGGGCGATATGTCATTGGACTCCCAATTTTCTTTCCAATTGCCACAGGAACTATTGCTTGACTGGCCTTGGCCTCTTGATCTGACCCAAGGTTTTGGGAACTTCCAAGGCACCTGACTGAACGAATTCGCTAGATATTTACCCCACGATTTCACTTTGACGTAAATTTATATGGCTCAAGTCCAGAAAATAATTTACACCATTCAAGGCGCGATATCCTCTGCTTTCCCCATCTATATAATGTCAACTTAATATGCTGTGAGAACCACCAACACGCGAGGAGCTTCCTCTCATACTCTTAAGACTCTTCGTCTGACCAACACAATTTACCTCGTCCTATCAGAACAATGGCAAACCTTTAAGGAGCCAACAGTGTTGGTCAAGGTCCACTAAAGGATTTCACCGTTTTCCCTGAACTTCCAGTAGCGTAAGTATTCGACCCTAGCTCCATACGCGTTACGGTTTGAAAGTACTGACAGCACAACGCGTGCGCTACAGCTCAAAATCTAGAGGTTTGCTGTGTCCTCCCCAACTATCATGCAAATACATATGCAGATTTTGATAGTAGTGATTAGCTTAAGTGATAGTAGGGCTCAACTAAAACCCCGTTGTTGTTTCACGTACCTAGTAAACCTTCGCTAACAGCGCTTTGGCCGTGGATTGATTGGCTTTACAGTATGAACAGAAAACGCCTGGTCAGCCCTGGACAGTGTTGGTTGTTGTTTCACATACCGCCCCAGCCCCACTACGCCCCATTTTGTTTCCTGTGCCATAATTTCTTGAATACCCCGGCCCAGAGAATGACCACAGTACCCCTCAGGCGTGCCACAGCCGTGGCATATAAGAGATAAAATAGTGCGTGGTGGGCGCTGGGGCGTTGTGGGTGGACTGATTGGCTTCTAGAGCCGCCGATGATCGCGTAGCGCAACTGACCTTTTTATTAGATGCGCGACCTCCCGCCTTGAGAACCGCAGTTCTTCAAAATTCTGCTCCTCTCAACACGCTCCTCGCTGGCTTAATCATCAACCAAGAACTTGCTACTCAGCAGTGTTTTGCTTCTCGCCTTGATAAAATTATTGGACTTTGACTATGGCTAGAATTCTTTTGCGAAGCTTGTTGGCGATATACCTCCTTTTTAATCACCAAGTACGCTCGGCAGACTACGGTGTTGGCTTTGACCTGGCACTTGACTATGGGTAAGAACATGACCCCGACTCTAGATTAGTGATAGTGAGGCTTAATATGTGCAACACAGTGTCGCTAGTGTCTATTTCTCAAATGGCACGGCCGTCAACATTGCAAAGATCCCAGGCGGTCCAGCGTACAAGCAAATGATGAGAGCGACAGAGGTTTTAGATGGCCGCGCGACGGCTTATCACACATGGTTCGGTGACATCTTGGAGGTCGGCACAGGGGCAGCGCAGGCATTCTTAGGTCTGCGATCACTGGGTGACCTTCTATCCCTACGGCTTGGTAGCAGAGACACCCATTCTCAGTCCTTGTCACGTATGTTGAAAGCATTGAAGACAGCAACGGAGTCATACCTAGAAGCCTCGATATCGGCTGCAGAAGTCGTCGTCCCGTTTCCCATCTCTGACGCTTATCTCGATATTCTCCGTTCCACCTGCTTCTCCCTCTCATTACACATGCCCATGTCTGCACAACCACCTGCGGGGATCCTCGCAGCGCGTGCCCACGGCATGGTTGGAAAGTGCAACATCGTGACTCGTGACAAAGGGTCGGAGCAAGGCCAAGCGGACGACCCAATGCAACTCATTCTCACCGTCGACTACACCCAGGCAGCCCTCACGGCCCTCCTGGTTGTAGAAGAATGTGGCGTCTTTGAGTACCGGCGCGTACTGCACGACACAAGCCTTGGTGTTGACGGCCTTTCTGGAGGATCCGACACCAATCGCGGCGATCTTGTGCGTGCGCTACAGAGCTTTACTCGTCTACCACTCGAAGACGATAATGGCGGTGAGTTAGAGCGGATGAGTAACTTGGTCCTTCTAGGCGAATCGGCGGGCGACCAGCGGCTCCATGACGTGCTGAAGGACGTTCTGGGCGAGCGGTTTTACCGTCTAGCCACGACTGTTAGTGGTGAGCACACGAAGAATATTGATCCCCTTTATGCCGCTTCAAGGGGCGTTGCGGAGGACTGTTGGGACCGACTGGAGGACCAGTCAAAGCGAGCACAAGTAGATTAGTGAGAGTAAGTATAGTAACGTCCTAGAGAAGAAACTCAAGCTACCAATATACGTCCTACCTTGCTACCTACTCTGCTATACTATGATCCCTCATGCTGCCATCTAACAGTGTCCGACTGTTACAACCTTAGGCTTAGTGATGCGAAGGCAACGCAGTAGAATTTCAGGCAGGCGCCATGGGCATGGCCTGATCACGTGATGATCATAAGGGATCTTGAGGATTCGATTCAATGCTTTTGGGAGCTGTTTTGACGTTGTCTGAAGGTTCCTCGCAACCCGGAAGAACGCTAGAGCAGTAATAACTAGCACCGACTCTTCGAGAAGGTTCGGAGCAGTTTGGGATGAGCTTCAACGGCTCAATTCGCGACCTGTCTGAGAAGCGCAGCGATGCAAGAAGAATTTGAGAGCTATAATGCTCTCTGATGTGGGAGGCCAAAAATGGGTTTCCACATTTATGGTGCGCAGGTTGACTCAGGTCAGGCTCCGCCCAGGCTCCGCTCAGGCTCTGATCAGGTACGCTCACCCTCGGCTCAGGTACGTTCACCCTCAACTCAGGTTAAAGCAGCAGCTGCTCACGTCCGGAGACTAAAACGGAATCAGCGAGGATGAGATTAAAGTCCGACTTTCGTGGCAGTTGAACAAAACTTTTGTTTTCTTTGTCCCAAGGTCGGTTAGTAGGCTGGCCGCTTCAAACTCAGGCGCTAATCACCCTCGGCTCACCCTTGGGTTCACCCAGCTCGCCTGAGCTGCCTGAGCAGTCCCGGAGCAGTCCCGGAGAAATCCCGCAGCAGTGCCACTACTTACTCACGCATTTCATCTTCAATCAGGCTAGATCTATAGTAAGGACCATGTTATCTTATTTTTGTCAAGTTTCAATGATAATCCCTAGGAAGCCAAACAGGTTCCTAAGGATCCCGAACTAGACCCTCATAAAAATAGATCCACATTATGTTATGGGTAATCGCCTATAGTAGTGGAGTATGAAAGCATTTAAGGAGAGGGATTTATAGTAAGACCCCTGTTAAGACGATGGAATTGGTTCCACGATTTCTATCGTCTTAATAGTAATATCGCCATAATAGTATTAATTATATAAGCTAATTATCTAGAGTTTGCTGCTCCTTTGATTACTCCCGAATACCCTTAAAAATAGTCTCAAGGCTCTCTAAGCTCCTAATATACTTTATTAGAAGGTTATCTATGGTTTCAGTATACTTAATTAATACCTAAATAGCTCTTAAAGTATTATTTGAGGTATACTAAGGCTATACTTGTCCTTCACCTCTATTACCTCTATTACCTCTATCTTCTTTATTATTATAGGTATTCTATTAACCCCCAAGTACTCGTTAATTACGTCTTATAAAATATTATCTACTATAGGTTAATCCGTATCCTCATCTTCCTTATTAATTAGGTTTAGGAAGTTAGAAATAGCTATTATATCTTATATTCCTCTTATATAAACGACTTAATTATAAAGCTCGGAAATACTAGTAAGTAAAATCGGTATAGGGAGAGATATTAGTACTAAAATAAGGGTTAATTTCCTAAAGTAATTATAGATTATTATATTCATTACTTTATTATTCTAACTCTATAGGATTTATTATATTACAAGTCATATATTAATTATCTTCTATAGATCGATATTTAATTCATATACTTCTAAGGTAAATTAAAGCTATTATCGTTTATAGTAGGCCTTAAAGTTCTAAATAATTCCTTAATTAAGTAGTTAAAATCGACTTATACTATTTATAGGGAGCTAACAAATTCGAATATTCGGAGGAAGAGGAGAGATCTCGATTATAGTATAGTAAGCAGAGAAGTTATCTATTATAAGGAGAACCTCTCGTATAGACCTAATATATATATAGAATTCTAGAAGCTATTCATATATAATTACTATATTTATCTAAGCCTTCTTATTCTATCTCTACCTTCTACCTATTAAAGATATACTAATATTTTTGAGAGCTCGTAGAGTCTTTACTTTCCTAATAATCTAAATAAGAAGTCGATTAGTCCCTATAGTATTTATATAAAGAGTAAGAGAGATACGTGCTTTATCCTTCTTTATACTAGGTTAAGGTTATAATAGAAGGCTACGAGAGAGGAGCATTTTCTAGAAGAGCCTTATCTTATCTATATTATATATATCCTCTTGTGGATACTCCCCGGTAATTATCTATAGGCTCCTTATCTCCTCCTTAGTATTATCTGGAATTAAGCCTACTTCACTATATTATACTCGTATTTAAATATAGTATCTCTTCTTAAACTTCTTAAGCTACCTAGTACTAAAACCTAGGTATTCCTTACCTATAAACTATAGGTATTATAACTAAATCTACTATGCCTTCTCTCATAATATATCGCCTATTATAAACCCTCCTTATCTCTTAATCCTCAACTACTACTCCTAAAGGATCGCCTTTAGTTCGGGCTACTAGCTACCACGTACTCGTACTATGGTTAATATCGTGCTTATAGGATCGTCAAGATTCGAGAAGGTATTACTTAAGGACTCGGATATAGTAGATTAGCTTAATTAATAGCTATATTACTTAAGGAACTACTTAATATATTACTTGTGAGATGGTTTAGGGGTCTGCCGGTGAGCCTAGTTACGTAAGGCACGTCGCTATTCGATAGAAATAGAGCGTTTTGGAGGTATTATATTATTGAAAATAGAGCAAAAATAATGAAAACACTACTATTAAAGCAATATTTAGAGGGTTTTGAACGATATCGTAGATATCAGGAGTTATATAGTAAATTAATTAGTTCCAGGAATCATATCGCACTAATAGAGATATCGGTATAACAGGGGTTCGTCTTAACAGGGGTCTTACTATACTACTCTTTTCTATAAGTCATCTCCTTGCCTCTGTTTACAGCCTGAATTTCTCCTTTCCAACTCGACTACTAAGCTATTCCTAATCTCCCTTTTCAGACGATACCGCACATTTCACGCCACTTTATTTCTTATTTCTGTTTATTTATTATGTCTACTCAAATCTCACTTCTACAGGACTCTTTATAAAGCTAAAGCCTAAATCGCCTGAAGATTTCTTTAAGAAAGTCTATGGAATAGTGTGATGGTTCTACGCGATGGCCACTCATGGCCACTGATCACGGGATTTGAGGGTTAAGCGAATTCCGGGGTTATCCCGCTAGGCGGGTTCATCAAAAAGTATAAATATATTTTAGGGTTTCTCTTAAGCCATTCTTCCTTCCTTAGCTTTATAATTTATAATAGAACCAGTTCCAAGTGTCGCAATTCAGTGCGACTCCATTTGGGAACGATCGTCACAAACCTGACTACGAGATCGTATATATCCTAATTCCTTCCTTATTAATCACTATTATAACCGTAGGCGCTCTTAGGCGTTAGCAGTTGATCTCATGTGCAAGTCACTGTGCTAGACTAATACTAGCTCTTACGAACAGTTGTTTTAACGAATAGACATAGGATTGGTTTGCAGTCCAATGATCTGGTAATTTCATTGGCGAGCCTAGCTTAAGTCCAATGCAACTCCAGTTGATCATGAGCATTTTGCGCCCCGAAGCGAATCCTGTGCTGCCACATATAAGCTATGTCTCCCTTAGGTTTAACGTCTGAATCTGTACCTTCTATCTTCTCTCAACCCCCCCTCATAACTCCAATATATCCGCTCCTTCGCGCAGCCTGTCTACCATGGCGGCTTTATTGAATGCCTTCATGATCGTTGCGCAGCAACGCTAATCCACTCTTGTACCCGAGTCAGAACTCTTACATCTGTCCGCAGATGATTCGCCCACATATGCCGAGAGTGTTTTGGACAACTGTCTTAATGATCTTTCACGGTTTTTAGAGACATTAGTCTCCACGAGAAACGCAAACATGTTGCTTTCCCCACTTCTCGAGACGAGATATGGTCCTTGGCTTGAACTCGAGAGAGATGCATCTGGGATCCCTGATACCTATTTACTTCCCCCTTGTTAGGAACGATGTGATACCCGCCGAGAATCTATGGGTATGGGAACGCACTGTCCATGAAGCCTACCGCAGTTGAGTCTCCTTATCGCTACCAACTATTTCCAGACTGGTAATTATCGTATCTGTGGTACGATGACCACGAACCACTTCCTTGGTCTGGCCAGGCCCATATTGACCTGAACATAATTGAAGAGCGCTATCCTTTCCGGGAGTCGACGAACGCGTAGCATGGGACAGAAGGTCATCTTATTTCTTGCTGGTTAGCACTGCAGGATAATGTGGAAGAAGCCGAGTACAAGTCCTCGGGAGTCGGTTTTCAAGCACAGTATCGCCACTCTCGATTTGCTTAAGGCCTGGATGCTGAGGGGATGGGGGTGGGTGCTCACCTCTCACTCGTTCAAGATCAATACAGCACGATATCTTGCTCTACGAATGTACCAGCCTTCAAGCCCTTGATTGACTCCCCATGCATGTATCCATGTATATAGCACGATCCCACAGCTTGATGAGAATCACCTTTTGGCCTCAAGACGATGGGAATGCTCGAGCCTAGAAGTATCCAGATTTGGTCGTCTGGTTTCAAAATCTTAGGGCCCAATCCTATGTACCGACTTTTAGTTTCGAAGAAAGTCCTAGTCGAGGCACTTCTTGCCAAAAGCCGGTAGGTGAATGGATCGCCATCTTGTTTTCCCTCGCCTGCGAGACGTTCGGACTGTTCGTTATAGCTTTCCAAGATTTTTTGTGAGTACGCGTTGAAATCGACCTCGTCAAATTGTTGCCCAACAGCCATAGTCCGAGAGAATGCTGTTCTGAATTGTTCGCCAGTTGGATAAGATGATGATGCCTTCTTCCCAACTGTATTCTCTGCCCAGAAGTCATATAGAGAGCGCCTTTTTAACTTCCGCGTGTAGTTAAGACCAGCCCAGGGCAGAACACCGGAGACAGAAGCCACCACATCCACACAGTATCCTCGTAAATTGAGCTTGTTCCCTACGATTTGGTATGAAAAGGTGTGATCTGCCCCAGTGGCGTCGTAGCTGGCTGCAAACAAAGGCATGTACTCCACACCTTCCCAACGGGGTACCCAAGAAGGCCACGAATCCAGAATTATTGAAGAGTGAAAGATGTGTGAGAGAAAGGTCATGCCGTCTTCCTTTATCATCTGTTGTGTTGCTTCAATGAACACATCAACGACTGGTTTCGAATAATCTGGAACAATCCAACCACTTCTTACACTTGTTCCAAAGTCCAGTGTCGAGTAAATTTTATCCCTCGGGTCAGTACAGTCAAAGCTTCTAATTAGTGCTAGAAGCTGCGACAGAGAGCACTCCTCATGATCTCCTTCCTGCATGAACTGGGCATTGGCGAGCCCAAAGTTGCTTCTCACATACTTAGTGGCCTCCTCCTTTTCGGCGTGAGGTGTTGTCCAGTATGCGGCCAGTGCGATCAATGTGAAGTCAATTTCTCTCTGACCGTAGACAACGATAACTTCTTTGCTGACGTTCACCTCTCGAATACACCAGACGCGACGAAAGTAAGTTTGATCGTAAAATTCATAAAACTTTGTCCACGCAGAAGCCTCAAACGGGCGAAGCTTGTCGATACCAAACTCTTCCAGTTCTCGAAAGTTTTTGAGCTTTCGAATATCTGCAATTGTGATCGAGTTGCGTTCACAGTATAGGTGACCGATCTTCTCAATGAAGGCAATTGTTTCTGTACTCTCCTGGCCATCGGCACGAAGCCAGAGGAGAGTTCGAGTCGCGGTGGAGTATATCGTGCTCATAATGCTCACTTGCTGGCTACGTTCGTCCAAATCATCCTGATTGATGCAGGCGGCGTCTGCCCAAAGCACCCGTGTACCGCTCCTTGGACGAAGATGCCGAAGCGCTGCTTTCAAGTTCGGCGTGACTTTCAAGCTTCGCCCGTCGCATAATATGGTGACTTTAATATTTGGATCGCCCCAGACATAGGATATTGCTTCATACGAAGGTGCTGAGCCGAGCTCGATTGTTTTCAGGTTGATGATCACATCTTCTGTGTCGGATGCATGAAGTTCCATCAACCGGATGGAGCGGCGTGTAGGAAGTGTGGTGTATCGGTATACTTGGTTCGAAGAGTCTTCCAATTGCTCGTCGTTTCCTATGCAGGAGCTTTCAGATGGTTCTGTCGCCATTGCATTGCAGCCTAGTTGGAGTTGGTGAAACGAGTGTCCCAGTCAGGCGCCATGTCGAACGAGGCGTTCCTTGGGTGTGCCCAAATATACTCATTGATTGAGAAATTTTGGTCACTTGCAACCTCGGGTAATGTTAAATGTTCTTTAAGAATCCTTCTCTCCGTTGCCATCAATTAATGCCATCATCCCTAAACCCAGTATCAATGCTAGATTTAATATATGAGAGATGAGAGACTCAGCAAGACTCAGCTACAGGTTAAATGCCTATGAAAAGCACAAAGTCACAAGCAGCCTTCTTGTTACTTGACGCCAGTCACGTGGCGTCACTACACGTGACTTAGCGTGTACCGGTCTTACGAAGGCGAGCGGCGTTGAAAATCGTCCATTTCCCTAAGCGAGGACTTCCAAAATCGCTCCCTCACGTTCAAAATTTCGTATCAAAAGCATTCTAAAGTTTGTAACTACCTAAATACAAGAGCAGACACTTTGGCTTCTGCTCTATGATATGCAGTTTGAATTATGCTATTCGAGTATAGCGGCATGGCAATACGCAATTTTCAAAATATAGAGATTTTGGTGTTCCTTGCCCTAAGCGAGATGGACGGTTTTCAATGCGCTCACCTTTGTACTTGAGGCCGGGGATAGCCTCTAGCTCAATGCAAGCTCTCAACCACCACTGCAAGCACACCTTATCGTGACACTTCTACTACCGCCGACTTTCGTCCCCGCGCTCAATCCGCATTCTAGTACTTCTCCCTTCTCGGGAATACTAATCTGTCTTAGAAGCTACATTAATTAAAGCTACTTATAATAATATCTTAAATAATTAGAATAAATAAATATTTTATTTTATTTTATAAAGGAAGTGTGACGGCTAGCACCTCCACATGATCCGCTAGGGGCTAGGTATCAGGGGCTAGGGGCGAAACGCGGGACTAAGCTAGGAATCTTGGTAATACTCTCTTAAAGGTCGAGGGACTCCTCCCTTCTTTGCCCCTTAGCTTAGTATTTTCAATACATGAGATTCTTTGAACCTTGAGCCTCGACTATTATATTAATCTCGCCGTCACAGGAAGTGTCGGTTCACTAGAAACACTAAGCACTATCACGTGTAGTCGTGGAATACTCGGTGCGTTTATAGTTAATGAAGTAGTATATTCTAGAAGTAAAGGTAATTTAGTTTAGGAGGTTAAGTCCTGAATTATATTACTAAACCTCTACTATACCTAATTAAGTCTAGGCCACGGGACAGTGTGAACAATGAATAGAGTAGAGTAGAGTAGTGGCCCCTACTTATATTCTATTCATCAAATATTTCCACTACTTATATTCTACTTATATTCTAATCAAGGTATTCATGAATATTCATGAATACTTTGAGTAGTGTACACGTGACGCGCGCACGTCCTAGGCTAGCCTTATTTGGTAAAGCTCCCGGTACTCTCGCTCTAGCGCCACCTTACCACCCAATCAGGTGGGGTGGCGGCGCTTAGTAAGCGAAGCGAACCCTCAATAATACTTCTAGAATTACCTCGACTTAAGAACTTAATAATAATAGTAAGGGGAGAAAAGAGAAAAAACAAGATTCTGAGGAGGATAATTAGTTTATTATTATAGAAGATTAGTATTTAAGTAGCCTTATATAAGTACTAGCTTAGCTTATATAAGATTACTTTACAGGTGCCTTAGTTCTTTTTTAAAAATGAAATATATAGTGATTTATTGAGATCACGTGACTACTCATGAATATTCATGAATATATATTCTACTCTACTCAAATTTTTTTATTTTACGCTACTTATATTCTATTCAAGACTACTCATGAATATTCATGAGTAGTATGAATACCTTGAGTATTTCTTGTTCACACTGCCACGGGATGAGCCGCGCACGCAACGCGGCACGTGACATTCTATAAAAGTACGAATAAATAAGAAGCTATAAAAGATTTAATAAATTCTAATTCTTGTTTTTAATAATTTAATATAAGAAGAAAAACAATTAATATATTCTTTAATTTTAAAGATTTTTATAATAATATAAAAAGTTTATCTTAAAATTAAATAAGTTTACTTTATTTAACTTTTATCTTAATAACTATAAATAAGAATATTACTTTATACTTCTTATATATATATTATTATAATAGCACGTTGCGCTTATTTATATAAAGTAGAAGATATAGAGATTTAATTTAAATAAGAATTATTATACGAGTACTCCGTGTTCTCATATAAGGTACTCTTACTTAGCTAACTAGAAGCTCCCTTAATAAGCTAAATGTACTAATACGTATTTAAAACCTTATTAAGCTTCGCTTTTCTTCTTCTCTTTAGAATATATTAATACTATAATCTATATACTTTATATACTACTAATTCATCCTTATTAAACGTGTAATAAGTATAGTATATTATTTTAATTTCTAAGGATAAGGGAGAAACGTTTAAGAGAGAAGGCTAAGTAATAAACCACTTTGGAATTAATTTGCCTTTTATTAGCCTTGGTCTATAATTCAACATCTGCTCCCCAGTGAACAAGAGGGTAGTATATATAAATAGTGTATATGCGGCCGTGTATTCCGTATACCCTCTGCTATTCCTAAATATTCCGGCCATGTCTTAGATAGATTGAATAGATGCCTCGGCCTCTGCAACAGTTACTACAACTGTCTGAAATTGCTACGACTTGCTCTTTGACAAGACGGATCCAAAATCAGCTGCGGCAGGAATCCTTGTAAGGAAGCAGACACGGCTTCCGGGCAAAGATTAGTAAGGAAACTATAGCCGGGGCACAGGAGGTCAAAATGGTTTCCATATTATTGTGCACAGGCTGGCTCAAAACGTGCTTAGGATTCTCAGGCTCTGCTCAGGTATACTCATCCTCGGCTCAGGTGTGCTCAGGTGTGCTCAGGCTCTGCTCAGGCCACGCTCAGGAATGCTCACCCTCGGCTCAGTTAAAGCGGCAGCTGCTCACGACCAGACACCAAAACGGAACCAGTGAAAAAAAAGTTGAGTCTGACTTTAGTGGAAGTCGGGATCAATATATGAGCGGGTTGTTGATAGACGGCGAACCCGGCAACATGATGCGAATCTCGTGGTAAACCCGCCTATCCCGGCCGAGGGATTCCTTCAGCTTCCTAATTCTTTTTCATTGCTCAACGTTCAACATAAGATGGTACAGGTTAGACTCAATCATTACTGATTGGCTGTCTATGGGTCTCTCTCCACGCCGGATCCAAAATCAACTACGACTTCATGTTCTTGAGCCCATCCATTAATAGCATCCATATTCCTACAATTCTTCCTCAGTGGCAAGATGGGCAGTGGTATGTCTCCTTCCTTGACGGTCTTTATCTGCCATGTCACTGGAGTAATATCAGGTTGGCAAAGCAAAGCTTGCCGAATCCAGTCTAAACAATGATCTACAGTGCATCAGCATTTATCGTACGGGATACTGTTAACTAGGATGGAGGCATGACGAGGCGGCCATACCTATATGTTGAGCGTTGCTCCCCGTGTAGTTTCTCCCTCCATCCTCTGTCACAAAATTGTGGAAATCCGTCTTGTATCGCTCCACGCCCGGAAGCCATAATGCTTTCCTGATCGCATTTAAGCAATGAAGCTGGTGGTATAGGTCTAGTTGAATTAGAAATCGGTTCGGCTTATTCGGAATGTTTAATGTTGTCGAATCGAGCTTTTCAGCTTCCGATGCGCTAATTTGGCTATGCATCTTTTCTGTATAAAATCAGAAGTGAAATATCTTCAAAGCTGAGACTGCTTCATACTATCGTAAAGAGCTTTCCATCGTGCATCAGTAGTTTCATCTGGGAGGCCGTGGACATTTGTCATATATGGGCTACGGTCAAAAAGATCATCGAGGAGGTTAGTAGGTCTGTAATCCAGTAGATGTTGAACGGGGGCTTGGAGTGATGTTAGCGAATTGAGAATTTCGAATGGAAAGAAACTGACAATATATTTCCAATTCTGATTGAGGTCCTCGCGTTCGATTGAAGACGGCAAACAAGAATACTGCGAATACTGTCCCAGAGACAAAAGAGGAAAAAGTGATAATATGTGATCCTAATGCTTTTCTTACAGGCGAGACCTGACGTTGGTCATCGATGACTTCAGAAAGAAGTGGGTGTTGTTGCTCTACGTCGTCCTCGGCTTTCGACATTGGGGTTTTGGTGGAGAAACGGGATGTAATGTGTTTGAAAGAATTGAAGACCGGGAGTAACTGCTGGACTGTAACTCAAGAGTGAACTGCTGTGCTTACCACCTTGGTGTATCGGGGATACTGGGGGTTAAAAAGGGGGGGTTCGCTTATCGGAAATTTAGCCAATGACTGCGTTCGGAACTGACTGCAGGTCTGCATTCGGGAGCCGGTAATACGGTAATACACTGAGCAAGGGTGCTGATGGAGTTTCGTCCGGTGATTCTCAGACAGTGTGGGCAAAAACTACTCAAGCTACTCAAGCTACTCTAGAGTAGTCTTGAGTAGAGTAGAGTAGAGTTTGAGTAGCGTAATATTATACTTGAGTAGAGTAGTGTAGATTACTACTCTAGAGTAACTCAAGAGTAGTCAAGTGTAAGTCATGTGACTTTAGTAAATTAATGTTTATTTAATTATTAATAAATAAAAGAAGGTACTTATAAAGCAGCACTATATAAACTAAGCTAGTGCTTATATAAGGCTACTTAAATACTACTTTTCTTCAATAAAAAACAGATTCCCTTCTTCAGAATCATTCTTTTCCTCTCTTTTTCCCTCCTTCTTTTCCTCTCTCTTTACTTCTTCTAATTCGTCCTTAAATAACCCCCAGCTTTTTAGACAAGATATAATCTCAAAAGTACTCTTATTAAGTCTATTACGTAATTTAGACATAATAAGAGCCCCTTGAGAAAAGAATCTCTCACTAGCTGCCGAGGAAGCCGGGATTCCTAAATATTTCCTAGCTATTAAAGCTAAAACAGGGAATCTAGCGGCATTAGACTTCCAATAATCTAATGGCTTAATCTATATATATATTAGTACTTATATATTAAAAAATATTAAGGAAATATCGGGGGATTATTTAATAGAATTTAAGTGAATTTTACTCACTTTCCTATCTTCTCTCTTTTCCTCTAAATAAGTTACTAATTCGTCTTCTATATTAGAGGACCTATTAGTAACATATATATCGTCTTCGTCTTCGTCGGAATCAGCCATATTAATATCCGAGGAATCGGATCTAGCTTGAGATAAATTATAATCGTATTTATATCTAAATAAAATTAGTTAGTTATTAATTTATTTATTAAAAAGTAATTAAAGGAATTACTTACACGTTATAATCAGTCTTTAATCTATTATATATATCCGAAGACATACCGCTAGATAAGCCAATACTACTTAATCCTTCTTGTTTAATTCGAGGATCAAGAATAAGAGCTAAATATAAAGCTTTACTTTTATTATCTAAAACACCTGTCTTAGGATAATATTTTCGAAGCTTAGCTATACCCTTATCAATAGCATCTGTAAATGTTTTATCCTATTAAAAGTTAGTATAATATTATTAATAATATAAGAAGGATTTTAAAAAAAAGACTTACTTTAAATTCCCTTTTGAAATTCTCAAGTTTATTATATATTTTATATACCTCAGGTATAATATAATATATAGTAGGGTAGTTTTCGGCTTGTAGCTTAGTCGTAGCTTTAACAAATATTGAAATTACATTTAAAATATTATTTAAATAAGTAATTTCAATATTAGTTAAAACTAGACTTTTGTTTTTAAAAGCCTTCGAATTAGAGCTATTAATAACTACTTCAATAGCTTTATATATATGTAAAAAGTTCTTTAACATATAATAAGTCGAAGACCACCTGGTTTTTTGATCTATAATAATTAGTACTTATTAATAATAATAATTAAATAAATAATTACTTACCAAGTTGAGGGAATCGAGCATTTTCTATATTAAAAGCTTTAATTTGAGCTTCTAATAGCCGTCTATTTTCCTGGTTATACTTAAGACCTATAATAGTCTTTCTAACCTTTCTCCAAATAGATAAATCTATAATTTATTAATAAATCTCATATATATTATATAGGAAACTTACTTGTTACTTGTTCTTCTTCTTCTCCTTCTTCTTTGTCTTCGAGTTCTTCTATTTCTTGTTCGTATAAGTCCATAGAATAGGAGGTATTATAGTCGTTCTTAATAAGAGCTTTTAAAATATCTTGAATTACTAAATTCAAAACATGAGCTATACAAGGAATATCTCCTTGAAATTTAATGCCTTCCTTATTATAATGCTTTATAAAAGCCTTTAATAAGGTATCGTTTGAGCTAGCATTATCTCGAGTAATACTAAATAAAATATATTAGTAATTATATTATAGAAATGTGATTTTATTACTTACCTAGTAATATTATATTCAATATTATATTGTTTTAAAGCATCTAATAAAACAGAAAGCATATAAACACCAGAGTGTATATCGTTTAAGTCTTTCATAGCTAATAAATAAGATTTTAATTTAAAATCCTTATTTATAAAGTGTATAATAATATATTAGTATAAGTTTTACTTAATATTATAAGGATATATAAACTTACATAGTAATTCCAAGGAAGGCCTTTTGATTTATAGCTGTCCAAGCGTCTAAAGTAATAGAGAAGGTTCCTTGAGAATTAATATTCTCTTGTAATTCTTCTTTAATATTTAAACTCTTTTCTATATAGCTTAAATTAAGCTCGTCCTTAAGTGTTTTCTTATATAAAGGTGGGACTTGACTATAAAATATTAGTTTATATAGTAATAATAATAATATAAGTACTTACTAGTTTAAATATTTTAAAAGTGCTTTAAAGCTCGGAGTAGTAACTGCTCGAAAAGAGATATTATTACTAATAATAAAGCTTAATAATAATCTCTTAAAGTGACTAATAGTAAAGCTATCTTCTATTTGGCCTGATTGTCTATTAAAAAAACTATTTATAGTTGGTTGAGAGACTTGAGAAGAAGAAGCTTCGGTTTCACCTAATATATAATTAGTATATAATTCTTTAAATAATATTAATTAACTTACTATTATTCCCACTATCAGAAAGACTTTTAAGATCAATAAACTTATGTGAGTTTCGAAAGTGAGCTAAATAATTACTCGTTTGACCGTATATTCGTTGATTTAGCCATGTTTTTCTAAAGAATATTAGTTAATATAAAATTACTAAACTTTAAGATTATTAAGATTATTAACTTACGAACAGCCTTGTATAAGGCACCTAAGCGTACATGTACGAGCTTCTTCTGGGTTCTCTTGAATTGGATTTAAAGTCTTTTTTAAATAGCCTTTTTTAAAGAGAAGAGGTTCTTTATCGAGAGACCTTAATATAAAATCAGGGTGGTTTTGACTTATATTAAGCTTGATCGAGGATTACTGAGACATTTTCGAGTATATAGAGTATATATAAAGATATTTGTAGTATAAAGTATTATTATAGGAGCAATGGTTAAAGATATATAGGGAATTATAATATTAAAGAAAGCGAGAGTTCAAGGAAAACCGTGTATTCTTATAGAAAATTCTAATATTCTATAAGCTTCTTTATTATTCCCCTACTTACAAAGAACCGCTATATTTCGAAGGTTCTAGTCCTTTAATTTCTGATTTGTAGCTCTTATATTAGTAATATAATACTATCCCCCCCCCGGTTCAAAGCGCCCTTTTGCCACTGTCTCCTTCCACGCCTCACTCCACTAAAGTCACGCAATTGAGTCTTCACCGCTTTCTCATTCAATTTTGAAGCTATTCGCATTTTCTTCTCTACTTTATAGCTTAGTACTTTGTAGGCCCACCGTGAGCTTCCTTCACAGCCTCACAGCGTCTCCACCAGCTATCATATAAGCCCTGAATATACTCGTCTGGTACTACGTCCCACGCATCTTGTATAATCTTACGGAGTTGATCCAAGTGGATCTTGTCTGGCTCGTATCGTGCGTGCCAGTAGTGCTCCTCAATCTAATTCTTCATCCAATTCCACACATGCTCAATGAGATTCAAGTCTAGTGAGTACCGAGGAGCTTGAATCGTAGGGATATGGCGAAGGAGCAGGTTTAGCTTCGTCTCGTACGAGCGATGGGAAGAAGCATTATCTTGCTAGAACCTATACCGGCTAAGTGGATAATCACGGAAGAACTGCTCCATCATTGAGAGGATCCTCTCATCGTATCGTGTGGAATTAATCGACCCCCACTCCTTCTCCCAAAAGAGAGAAGGCCCCTTCTTCCCTTCAACGATACTACCCCAGAACATCCACGCAAGGAGCTTAGAGTACTTGTGCCGTACGTATTCCGGAAGGAGACGATCGCTTCTATCTTGTAAGCAAGTAATATAGGCTGAAGTATGTGCTCCGCCAAAGGCCCATACTTCGTCTGTGAAGTAGATACTTTGTACACGTGAACGTGGCCACGTGCTTCCGTCCTCTGCTAAGTCTAGTCTCTCCTGACACACAGTAGGATCATCTGAAAACCCCTTCTTTCTTAATACCCGGCGACAGTAGCTAATATCTTGAATAGCTGTCCGGAAGGCCTTCTCCTTAGCGTGAAGCTGTGGTAGATGATAGGGCATCTTATAGTAAGCTACGTGGCGGTGAGAAGGAGAGGCAAGAAGCTACTTCTTAAGCTCCTCTTTTTGAGGAGTATGAAGCGTGACGTATTGAGCTTTACCCCCTTTTTGTGGTATAGGGCGGTGATTTCTAGCGTACTTGATCTGGTGGTCTGTAACGTCAAGTACTTGCTTAATCTCTGCGTGAGGTATACGGAAAAGGAGAGCTATTTGAATCTGGAGCCGCTTATCACGTGAAGTCTTAGGGGCACAGATATAGTGGTGATTAGTCCCTTGAGAGAGCTCTTGAGAGGAGTCTGCTTGAGAGTCTGGGACGAAGAGAGGAGGAGAAGGCTATGTGAGAGAGTCTGGTAGAAGCTGAGAGTCTGGGAGAAGGTCACGTGAGTCCCAAGACTGCGTAGGCTGTGATTTGTCGATATGAGGGCTATTGCGAGAGTCCCATGACTGTGTAGTCTTTTGCGAATCAGGGAGAGAGAGAGGAGGAGAGCGAGGCTGTGTAGAGGGTGGAGTATCTGCGTCATAAAGGTTGCCGTAATCAGGCGGTGGGGTAGTGAAGCGTGGATCTTGTGAGTCCATTTTAAATTGAGGATATAAGTAAGTAAAGGATAGCCAGTGGAAGCTGTGTTTTCTGCCATACTTATGGTGCAGCTAGCAGGCGAGCTGGAAGCTTCCGCGTGCTCTGATTGGCTGAAAGTGGAGTGAGGTGTGGCGTGAGTGATGCATGAGAGTGTGGGCAGACGGTGGCAAAGGGCGCTTTGAACCGGGGGGGGGATAGTATAATATATAAGTCATAGTAGTTCTAGTAGGATCGTGAAGGTTCTACCTCGCTTACCAAGCCTCACTACCACTGATTGGGCAGTACAGTGGCGCTAGGCTCGGGCCATCCCGGGGCCTTACTAAATTAGGCTAGCGCGTCACGTGCAAAGATCACGTGCACACTACTCAACTACTCTAGAAATACTCTAGAGTAGTTGAGTTGAGTATTGAGTAGAGTATGAGTAGTGAGAAATATAGTTGAGTAGAATATGAGTAGGGCCCACTACTCTACTCTACTCTACTCATTTCCCACACTGTTCTCAGATTTGGAGAGCTTTCTCTTTTGCATACATGAGTTCGTGGCTCTTCCGCCATCGCCCTTCAAATGCTTGTCACGTGCAACATAAGTTCCGATCCATCGTGGGAGTGCTCGAAACACACGCAATGGAAGAAGATGATTCTCCGCTATCCTCAATGGATGACACAATCTTTGATCTCTACTCTGAGAAGTTAGAAGATTTTTGCGATGATTCCCAGCAACCTTTGCTTGAGTCGCAGACATCGAGGAAACCACCATTTCCCCAAGAAAAGTATGGCTACAAACAGTTCTTGAGGATAAGGATTGTCTTATTACCTCTATTAGTGGTATTCATAGCATTAGCAGCTTGGACGAACCGCAAGTTGTCACATTGTAAGTTCTTGGTCATTTGCAGAAGCAATGCTTATAATTAACGTCCCTTCCCTCTTGCAAGGTTCTGCGGATACAGGATTCTATACCCGAAGGGAATGGAGACAACTTGCCAGCGACGAGCAACACTCCTACCTCGATGCAGTCAGGTGCATGACCGAAACACATTCGAAACTAAATCTCAATACCAGCCGGTATGATGATTTTACCTATGCACACATTCACAAGGTCAACGAGACCCATGGCGTCGCGCTGTCAATGCCATGGCACCGCTATTTCATTTGGGTTTGGGAGCAGACACTACGGGAGGAATGTGGATACAGAGGCTATCTCCCGTTAGTAGCCTTTTCAGAGAGACAGAAATTGGGGTTTCTAATCATGGTCTAGATACTGGGATTGGATGATAGATCCCACAAATTCGAGTCTCTCTTCAATCTGGGATCCGATAGAAGGCTTTGGCGGTAATGGGTCAGCTTTAGATGGTTGTGTGCAAGGTGGTCCCTTGCAAAATATATATCTTAACTACACAGAAGACGGGTATAGTCCTCATTGTCTGAATAGAAATCTGACAGAGACCACCGCTTTTTACGGAGGAGAGAGAGAAGCAGTAAAAGAAATTGTTAACACCGCGAAGCTTTACAATGACTTCAGGAACAAGCTTGAGAAGGGGCCCCACAAACATATACATATGGGGATAGATGGGGAAATGAAAACGGCATTTTCAACTAATGGTGTGTGGAAGTTTAAACCCCCCTGGGTCCGAGAGAAAAGGGTAGGCTAACCTCAGAAACCAGATCCGCTATTCTTCTTGCATCATGCTCAATTAGATCGAATATGGTGTATTTGGCAGAGTCGCGATCCCTCGACAAGACAGAGGGGATATGGTGGGAAAACCAACTTTGGTCAGGCGGCCTCAGTGAAGGAAATTGTTAGTACTTTTGGGATCCGAAATGATTTGATTGTGTCAGATGTTTTAAATACTCGGGCAGGTCCATTCTGCTATGGCTATTCGAGTGTCTTTTGAGTCAAAACGGCTGTAGATTTAAGATATTTCGTTCTGTACTCCTGCAAATAGATTTATTAGCTTGAAATGTACCAATAAGCCGCACAATACACTAGGTAGGAAGTTCTACATACCACGGAGAACCAATAGCTATAATTGAATCATCAGGTCAGAGTTGCTGTATCGAGCTCTTGAATATGCACATCAAGTAGATTATCTAGATTCTAAGCATTTGCTGATGCGAAGCGCACACCCCGCAGGTGTAATAATATTAGCTAGGATTAGGACCCAGAAGATTATTTTCTCCATCCATATGCCATGTTCCTCCGGATCCGAGTCCAGAAGTCCAGAACTGATCTTCAAAATCTTGATCCACAAGCCACGAGTGCGAAAAGGTGTCTGGGAGCTCTGGAAGTGTGGTACCATCTGTGAGATGTGACTGGGAGATCTTAGAATGTTGCGTAGTCTTAATCTGTTAATATTAAAATTTCGTGATGATGGCATGCCCACGGGGCAAGACAGACCATACCTGTTGATTCCCAACTATCCCCGTTTCAGAAAGTACTAGGGTATCGTTGCAGACACTAGATGATGAGATATCCAGACTTCCGAATTCCATCTTCCCAGACCCTGAATCGGAGTTCCGAACCATTGAACTGGCCGCGGAACCAAGATCTGCTATTTCTTTGAACCCAGGATCGAGCTTCGTGGACAACGCAAACTGTGCAAATAACCCAGAAGAAATTGTTAGCAAGGTTACATCGTTTTGCTGTCCAGTACCTGTCATCATTCCTCGAAAGACTATGCACCAACAGATCATATAGAGATCGTTGAATGTGCTTGAGTGGAGACGTGTCAGCTGAATCAATCTTCCTCATACGGGTGTAAGGAATTGCTTACAAACTTTCGAGCACGAAAACTCCATTTTTAGTCGTATTGAGGTGAGCCAAAATATATCTGGCTTTCTCTAAATTTGAAGATGTATTTTCGGACAAGGAGCCTTGCTGACGATCCCCAAATTCAATCTTTGAGCATGCGCATAGATTTTCTAGAGTGGCCAAGAGTGCATTGTTGTAAAGGTTAAACAAGTACATGTCCTTGGCTTTTCCTCTGATTTGTTCGCTTTGTGAGAAGGTCTGCTCCGGGCATTCTCTGCCCTTTAATGGCTGGCTTGCTCGCACTTTCCAATTGTCGAGGGAGGCAACCACAGATTTGATGAACACATCATCATTTGCTCTAATTGTGTCAGGCTGTGAAAATCGCCCCCGTGTCTTGTTTTTGATGTGTGACACTATGTTCCAGCATATGTGGGCATATTCACAGAGGTCGGCTATTCCCAGCGATGAGCTCACATTTTCGGGGGCATGGTTTGTTGAAAGGTCCTGAACAGGAGGAGGAAACTCAATAGTGTCAATCGAAAAGGTCTGCTTTTTCAGTAAAAGTAGACATTCTTTTGGGGTAGGGTTCACACCTCAACGTGGTTTTCTTCGAGGCAGAGTATCTTCTCTATTGACCAAAGGAGCCAGACAAGACTTTTGAGGCTGTCCTCTGAGATCTCCCTTGAGTGTGTATCACGAATACCTGGTAAGGTGCTGAGTTCAAGAGTTTTGATTATATTGATTGCGATTGAAACCAGCGGGAGCATCTCAAGAGTCGATTGGTGAAGGTGGCATAAGAGCTAGAAGATGTCAGTTCCACAATCTCTCCCAACGGTATAGCACGTCTATTGGAAGGCACTCTAAGGTAAACGTTACTCACCAAGGTCGCCAGCGACTAGAGTGTCAGCTTAATCCTCAAGGTCAATATTGTAGAGTGGCTAACCTGTAGTTTTGTAACCGAAGTGGGCCCTTTCTTGACTTCTAAACTAAGGTCAGATGCAAGTTTGGCATAGCTTCTTGAGTTTTCGTCCTCTCCAGACGTTTGGTATCCTAGAGAAACAACTCCATAGAGTAGCATCAGATCCTCGGGTAGACTGTCCTTCGTAGAGCTTTCTAAGATCCTATCAATGTTCCATTTAGCAAGATAAGATCGCCCCCTAATTTCAATTAGTGCTCCAGAACAACCAATGCGGAGAACATAAAATACTTACAAATTGCAGTTCATGAAAAAATCTGCTAATTGTGAGCGCTCCTGTGAAAAATTTAAAATAGGGAGGGAAAACTCACCCTGAACACCAACCCTTAGTTTCTTTTCATCGGAGGCAAGTCCCGAAAGATTCGCCGCGTTTAGTCCTCTTTGGAACTGCGACCTTGAGGTCTCAAGTTTTGCGACTAGCTCGTTGAGACAATTGGATATAGGGGCTGGTATCGAGTCGTCATTCGAAATTTGTTCCTGTAGATGCCGAAGCAGTGACTTAATTGGAATAAATCCCGTTGTCCTTTGTTCTGGTCCACCCTGTTAACATGAATCAATGATCAGTTTGCAAAATTCGAACCTCGAAGCAACTTGTAAGTTTGTTCCAGCTTGGTTGGGTCAGCGTACGTTAAAATTTAGCGTTGAGCGAGGCTTACACTCATAAGCTGTGGTACATTCTCCAAAACTACTGCTGCCGACACCGAAAGAGATAGTTGGTTTTCATGCTCCATCGGAAAATCACAGTCGGCAATGTCACTGTCAAGGTTCTCTAGATTTCTTTCATGCACCATAGGTTGAGAGGGAGGAGACGTTGCTTGGTTTGTCGTGATAGCCTCGATTGCAGTGGTGGTCAAAGGATGAAGGCCTTGATCTGTTCAACGAGTCAATGAACTAAAACAGAGACTGATTCCCTTGCGGCGTACTTGATTTTCTGTGACCAGACACAGGATAGATACAATTCAAGCCCCCTCGCTATATTATTTTCATCGTCAGTGGCATCGTGATATCTCTTGAGGAGCTCACATGACAAGTGCTACATGGTCTTTCCCCGTTGCATCTAATTTTCCTCTCCTTGCATGATTTGCACGCTCCACGGCGTCTTTTGATCTTGAATGGCTTATGTTGTGAGTTGGACATAATTCAATTCCTACTGGAGAGGGGATTGTTTGATGGCCGTATTTCAAGAACCTCATCAGTTTTACGTTAAGTCATGGTGCCAAAGGAGCTTTTGGGTGAGTAATCAATTGCAAACCATTTTCTGAAAATAACTCTCATTGAGTAACAAGAAGAACCCATGTTGGGCTCAAACCACAGCAAAGCTAGGTCAATAATCCTAGACTGAAAGGCCACCTAGGTGGTCTATTATCTGATGTCAGCCTGGCTGTAGGCTATTCGGAGTATGATCAGCTGCCCAGTGGTAATGTCCCCTGGTAGTGATGAGATATTGGTTGCTGCAGATGATTGGTGGATGCGAGTTTCTTCCCTGGAGCTGCATGACCCACCAAACTGACTCCGTATCCGCAGGGAATTATATTCAAAACTAGTACGATTGGCCTATCTTGGGATTTGAACATCTTTAAAGGTATTCATATAGAGGAGTCTAATAATAAGCTGAAACTAGGCTCAGTCAAGAAATCCCGACTGAGCCTCACACCTGCAATTGATTACTTGCGAGCATTGGGTGATTGCTGGCCAATTATTGAGATAGGAATTTAACCTGACTTCAGAACATGTTTCTAAATAGTGAAATAAACAGGACTCAGTATGTGCAGTAAAGGTGGGGGAAAGTGCTATGCAGATCACGGCATAAAGTGACGGGATTACATGGCATTTGTGCTTTAGCTGCACTCCAGTGTTTGTTTCTAGCGCACTAAGTCACTAAGTACCCTATAATTATAGGCCATTGCCCCAAAAACAGGCCATAAGCCAGAGGCAAGTGGTACCACACCGTTTTAGGGCTTCTCCCCTGTACTTACAAGGGGTACCTCGCTAATGAACCCTATAGTAACTACCGATTTAGTGTCCAAGCGCTGTCGTTGCTCCACTAGTAGTGCTTTAACCCCTGAAGATCTTCTGATATCTTGCGAATATCTTATAGGGCCTCTTGAGATTCGTTTAGGGCATATAGCCTAAAGTTATAAGGCCTTGTAGCGCACTCAACTGCGTAAATTGTGCCCTGGGGGATGCCAAGGGTAAAATCCCCTGTAATCCCGTTCCTTATGCCGTGATCTTGTACAAAATAGCTCCTATGCAGAGCCAATGTGAAAATGTGGCGCCGGCGTTTGATAATGGAGGGGTATCGGAACCGAACTGGCTCTGATTTGGAATCCATGACCAAACAAATCTTTGTTTACCCATCCTAGACTTCAGTCCCGCGGTATGGAGTCCGGCCAGGCTCAGAGACGATTAAATAAAAAATCAGCAGGCCTGAGACGTTACACCGAAAATAACATAGGATAGAGCCTTGTGATCTGTGAGGTAATTAGTTAAGACAGATCAGTGAACTGCTTACCTTATATGTTTCTAATCATTGGTTAGAGAAGTACAGGGATCAGGATCCTCAATTGATTGATTCCCTAGGGTGGCAGCAAGGGACAAGGGGTTCAAAGGATTAAGGTTCCACCGGGTACGTACTATGTTGGATCATGAATAGTAGAGTTAGCAAATTTTATTTAATTAATCAACATCTAATCGGCTTAGTGTTATTATATAAGAATGGGCTTACTATTAATATCTCTATTATTTTATATGTAAATTTATGGTTTTTAAAGAAAACAATAGTCACGTGGAATATTAAAAAGGACTAAAGATATATTTTTATTCCTCCCTTCTACTCATATTAACACCCTCTGATACTAATATCTAGTTAATAAAAACAATAATGTCTGACCTGATATATAGGAAGAATTATTCTCTAGGACGAGTGAAGTTTGTCACGGGCATTAATTTCTAGCCCTCTAGTTGGCTGACATAAACCCTCCTCCGGATTCACTTAATATAACGCTTAATCGGATTAAGAGCGTTTTATTTAATTGTATCTTAATCGGATTAAGAGCGTTTTATTTAATTGTATCTTAATCGGGTAGTCATTAAATTTAATTGCTCACACCTAATGAACTATAGCCCCTTTCGCTAGCTATGCATAGAGTGTTTCAAAAGCTATTTGCGGGTAGTAAATTTTCAATAGAGATAGGGGCATACTGACGACTTTAGCCTATCAAGTATGATTAGTTCCTCGTTATCACCTAGTTGAGGTCTATAATAGAGAGGGGTGGGACGCCTCGATCTCCCCTGGGACTTTCCGGAATCAACAGATTCTGATTAAGCGTTCTGATTAGCTAGGAGTTGAAAGGTTGAGGGTAATGGTTGTGGCAGCACTCACTTGGGCCCCTAATGACATGTAGGCACCACAGGCATGCGGGATTAGTCAGCTTACCCCCTTACAGGGCCAGTTCCTTAAGGTATGTACCGTCCCCGCCCTGTAAGGGTACCTCCCTGGCTAAGGAACTATGTAAGGAACTATACCAAAATCATACCCTAATTATTTGGGCTCAAAAGATTACTATAAATATTTAGGATAATTAGGGCGGATTAACTACCTGAATAATTAGAGCGATCTTTTGAGCCTAAATAATTAGGGTAGGATTTTAGTGTGGTTCCTTACATAGTTCCTTAGCCAGGGAGGAGGGTAAGCTGACTAATCCCGCATCATAGTGTGCCGATATAAAGAATTGTGGGAGCACGCTTACATAAAACCCACACCCCTCCTGGTCCCCCTACCAAAACTCACTCCCACCAAAATAATCGCGTATCGTAATCGCATTAACTCCCACTGTAATTCTGCTAGCAATTAATACGCGTACAGCCAAATTGCATTATAATTATGGATATTCTGTTATCTGTATTAGCCTCTCTATTACTCGTACTAGCGCCTCCCCGCTTCCCTCTCCTATTAAGGGGGTACAAAAGCTTAAATTATAAGCGCTATAACTTAGCGATGTACGTACTATAGCTTAGCGGTGTGAGCGCTATAACTTAGTAATGTGGGCGGGATGGCTTACTAATGTAAGCGCTCGCGCAACTCTTTGAATACACCACGGTGTATGCGTATTAGCGGCCGCCTGTGTGTGCAGGGACTTAGTCATTGAGCGACAAGAATTTGGTTAGACTTGGCTCGCTTTGCGCCCCTTGCAAGCCTTTTATAGATGACAAATATCAACATTGCTGCGGGTAATCAATCCATCCCGCCTACTCTTTATTTTGGATGGAGGTGAGAAAAAGTGTTCCATGCTCTGAATTTATCGCAAAATCCTGGCCCCTGCTAGTGAGCGGTACAACTAATCCAGGAGTTAAGGATCTCCAAAATTATCCCGCACTTGTGTTGCAAGCCGCTGCCTAAGGTGCATTCAATGCTGTATTATACACTCCCCCCCATTTGCTGCATCGTATTTCCAGGATGTTTCGCGCCGCAACCCCGCCTTTCTAATCGTGTCATCAGCTAGCTGGCATCAGGCTTGGTTTTAATAGGTACCTAAGGTATTAATACCTTATTAACACTAGATAGTATAAGTTAGGTATTATAAGAATTAATATATATTAATACTAAATAACTCTTAGCTTTAGAACGCGTTAAATAATATTATGCTTTTATTCATTTTTCTCTATTAAAACTCTTATACGTATAATCTATTAATATTCTTAGTATTCTATTAAAAGAAATACTTAATATTATTACTTAATTCTAATAATATTTATAATTTCAAAGTAGCTTGATATTTGGAGAATTAAGACTCGTATTTACTAAATTTAACGACTAGACGGTAAACTGGCTGCTGTTTTCGGGGGCTTTGGCCGCTGCTTTCTATAGCCGACTTACTAAAATCTCGCACCGCTCTACCGCTCGCGTACCTGGAGCCTAGTAGCCAAGGCGGCGCGACTATACAGAACCCTGCTAACTAACCTCTATAGGAACACCAAAAATAAGCGAGTAGGTTAAGGTCATTATTTAGAGAACCGCTTCTCTGATTCTCGTTCAACGCTTTAGGATAGAGGGGAGCAGAAAACGGCTCCCCTCTATTACTATCCCCTCGTAGCTTAGGATAGCGGTTATCCTATATCTTCGTTCATCCTCTCTCCCTTTTCTATCTTCTTTCCTCTAAGCCTCTTATACTTAACTATCACTATCCCGCGCTCTACCTCCTCCCCCTCTACTCGCTACTATTACTTAGGTAGTAGGCTCCTCCTTTATATCTTTGGCCTTACTTCTTTACTTTTAATCGTCACCGTAGCTGTCTCCTTCGGTTAATCTAGTCGATATGCGTCGTCGCTAATAACTAATACTAAGCTCTTCCTTTACCTCTAATAGTAATAGATCAGATATCGAGAACTACTTTAATATAGGGGATAAGTAAGGGGAGACTGACACTAAGACCGAGCCGATAGACATTAATACCGATATCGATAGAGACGACGAGGTAGACCTACTAGATCTAGAGTAGCTCGCTAGAGAGGGGAACGCCTACTTACTAGAGTACTACCTCGACTAAGAGAATAACTCTAACGAATCCGAGGATAAAGATAAGGACTATAGTAATAGTAGTCTCCTCCTCCTAGATATAATTAAGGGAAATTTCTATTAGTAAGTACCTTATTCTCTTCTTACCTATTATCTTCTATTATCGAATCACTAATCTAACTCTCTTTATAGGTATTATAAGTATATACGAAAGGATCTTACCCGGGTAATATAGGCTATCTCTCGCTATACCCTTAAGGCCTTCTTTAAATAGATATTGAATTAATATTAGGGGAAGATAAACTATTATATATATTAAGTGAGTAGTGTTTCCTATCTACTCGCTTATTCTAGTCCGAATTATTATAGATAAGAGCTAATAAAACATTTATTATAAGTCCTTAGGAAGCTAGCGAAGAAGTACCGCTTATTAACGAAGAAGCGTGATAACGTCGTAATATATATCGAGGATCTCGTAGGTATCCTATAGACTAACTTAACTACGACGAAGTAGAGATATATATATAGCTAGTACCGGATCGAGATTAGCCTCTTTTACTAGCTAGCTATCTTCTCTATAAACCGACCTTTAGTACTCTTAAAGCTCTACTATAGTAATATCGTAGTAAACCTACTCTAGGACCCTAGTAGTGGGCCCTATTAGATCCTAATCGAGTTCACGTGCGAGTTCACGAAGAAGTATCTTGGTATAAAAGATACGTAAGTCTAACCTTAGGCCTTTTCTTGCCCCCCTTCCTTTACTAATCCCCTTTCTCCTCTTATTCTAGCTAAGATATACGACTTATATAGAAGCTAGGAATACGTTTATACTCCTTAAGATTATCTTTAATCCGTCCCTAATCCTTAGTCTATATATTACTCTCCTAGGCCTCATCTTTACTAATAATACGTTCTTAGCCCTAAGTCTCATATTAGCTATAAGGATTAGTGAGCTAGATATCTAGCCTAGCTATAAGTAGCTACCCTTATATCTGAAGCTAGAGATAACTAATATCCCCGTCTTCTATAAGTCTATTAGGACGCTATATAGCTAGGAGATCTCACTTAACTAGCTACTACTATATACGACTCTCTTAAAGTAGATGAAGTAGCTCGGTATACTCACTAGGTTCCTATAGATCATATATCTATACTCCCTCTAATATAGTATAAGTAATACCTTTAACTAGAGTAGTATATATTATATAGCCCCCTTCTCGTAAGCTTACCCTTACTCGTAGTCGATATACTAACTATAGACTAATAGGTGATATAAGCGACGTACTCTAGAATATAATAATATAATATACTAAGATTAATACCTTTATTAAGTACTACCTCTAGTAAATAGTTACTACTAATATACGAGCTATTGTCTCTAGCTATGAACCTTAGTATGACCTGATATAGGTGGCTTATCGGATGACTCGCTAGATTAATCCTAACTAGCTATAAGAACTCACGCCTAAGGAATCCCTATTTATTAATTAGGATCCCGTCGTCCACTACCTCGTTATAGAGCGAGAGAAGTAGAAGTGCTACTTCTAGGGTATAGCGATATAGTAGCCTAGGTACTAGATCATTGGCTATATGATCTTTAATACTAGGTAGTAGTTAAGAGCTACGCTCCTTAAGTACGTTTAAGAGTACTAGGATCTAGAATACCTAGTCGACGAGATTAAGCGATAGCTCTCTAGGCTTAAGCTTAGCTAAGACGTGAAGACTACTTTGGACTAGAATAATAATATACCGCTGCTCTAGAAGCACTTAGCCGAGATAGTAATAACGCTCCTAGGTACGACTATTAAAGAAGAGTTCTACTACTATAATATAGCTATTAATATAGTTACTACTTATTACTACTTCTAGGAGGGGAGAGCTACTACCTAACTATATAAGAGGTTATCTATATAATAGGCGAGTCTAATATTATCGAAGGAGACTAACCTATAGCTAGTAGTTACTAAGGCTAAGAAGTAAGCGTTAAGTAACACTATATTATTAGTGTTTACTAAGAAGAGGACTACTACTTATTTCCTCTATTTAGGGGAATAGAGCTTATTATTTGAAAAGCGTACTTATAAGTTTACTAGTCCGGGAGACTTAATAAAGTACTTTAAGCGGAAGTATCTAGCCTATATTAAAGAAGGGGATTAGCTTAAGTATAAGGTCTACCGAATAGGGTTATAATACAAGTAGTATCTCTAGAACTATATAGAGACTATCTATAGGACTATTTCCTAGTAGTTTAATAATATACCTAGAGTATATAGTTAAAGAGCTTATATTTACCTTATCTTTTCTTCCCTTCTCTAACCTTTCTCGGTTATATACTTGTTCTAAGCAACTTTCTTTAGGGTAAGACCAAATTAGGCGGGGCCCTAGTAGCTACGTGAGAATAAAAGACTATTTTTAAGTTTATACTAACTACTTCTTCGTAGTATTAGTTCTGTGGTACTAATACCTTATTTATACTCGTAATTTTATAGTACTAATAGTCTCTTAGTACTATTAGGTTTATAGTACTAATGAGTTCATAGTACTAATAAGTTTATAGTACTAGTGAGTTTATAGTACTAGTGAGTTCATAGTACTAGTGGGTTCATAGCACTAGTGGGTTTATAGTACTAGTAGGTTCATAGTACTAATAATTTCATAGTACTAACTATACTAACCTAACTTTTACTAACTATTTTTTTTATATATAAGCGTTAATGTATTCACGTGATCTTAATCTGGTCTCGTGACTCTATATACCTCACTTAATATAGATATAAGTAATTATCGCTATTAGAATAATACTCCTAGCCTAATAATTATAAGTAGTGAGCTAGGAGTTAATATTCGGATAGTACTATCTAAAGATAAATAGTCTATAATTATAATCGTTTAGATAATATTAATAATACTATTAACTTTAAGAGGATAATCTTATTTAATTATATATAGGAAACTATATAGTAAGGCTTTTGTTTTATATATAGAATAGTATTTATTTATTTCTATAATAGTTTCTATAGATAATATACTAAGTAATAAGGGGGTAAGGAGAAAGAAAACATTAATTAGGAAAGCTTATTAATTAGGGAAGTGTCCTAGGTTTAAGGTAACTCTATTTATTCGCTAGTGAGGTAAAATTACTACGTACTAGTTAATAGACCACGAGTCTTAGTAGCTAGTAATAGTAGAAATAGTATATATAACTCGTATAGATCAAATCTATAACTAATAGATAATATCTAGGAATTTGTATATCTAGTCCTAAAGAGGTTATTACTATACTATCTTAAGAAGTAGATTTATTAGGAGTATTTAGGATAGAGGGTTTAGTATTAGTTATCTTATAGAGGTATTATAATAATACGGGGTAAAAATGAGGCGGGATACTTACTATATAGGGTAGAATAGATATAGGGGATATATACTAAAATCTAATATATATACTTCTATTATATTATAAGATTTAACTCTATTTCGTAATACTATATTCCTCTACTTATTTATATAAGTAAATCTTGAATACTATACAAAAACCAAGTAGTATAAAGAAACTAAGAGTGTATAAATACTAAGTACTATATAGAACCAAGTAGTATATAGAAACCAAGTAGTATATAGAAACCAAGTAGTATATAGAAACCAAGTAGTATATAGAAACTAAGTAGTATATATATACCAAATGTGTAAGGGTCTCTATCTCACCTCGATTTTTGGATAAATAGTCTTTATTAGGATAAACTCCTTAACCTTTATTTAGTAGGCTTATTAGACGTTAACGATTATCTCGCCTTTAGATAGCCTCTATCTAAGATGAATTCCAGAACTTCTATATAGTAGGCTACCTAATTAAGAGTTAGTATAGTATAGACTATAGGAATACTTTGGATTTTTATATTATTAGCTAAAGTAGTTTAGGTTTTAATATAAATTTTTAGTCTACTCAAAGTTCTACTAGGCTAAATTCGTATACTTTAAGCTAAAGTAGTCCGAAATATACTACTACGATTTGGACTACTTTAGCTTAAAGTATAAATAAGGTATATATGTGATCTTGTAGTATATTAAGGTATCCTACTTTAGACCTAACTACTTCGAGGTATATTGTTTCAAACCGATATAGTCGTAATTATAGTACTCCGAATCTAAATATAGAGTTTCGAAGTAAGCTTACTTATAAGGTTTAATATACTATATTTTTTGTGTTATTTCTGGGGTTGCCTATCTTATACTTAAGGGGCCAAATTAGGTCCTAAGGCGCTAGTATTGCGAATAAGCAAAATTCGGCTCTCTGATACGCTAGTGCGTCTATTTCGCTAGCGCTTAAGCCCTAGCGTTAGGAATAGAGTAAGATTCAGCTCCCTAATACTAGTATATCTATTACGATAGTGTTTAAGGAACGCCGGTATTAGAAAGGGAGTAGAAATAGCTCCCTAATACTAGTATATCTATTACGATAGTGTTTAAAGAATACTAGTATTAAAAAGGGAGTAGAAATTAGCCCCTTGATATTAGTATATCTATTTCGCTAGCGCTTAACGAATACTAGTATTAGGAATAGAGCAAAATTCGGCTACCTAATACTAGTGTATCTACTCTCTAGATAACTAGATACTAGGAAGCACTAGTGAAATAGATATATTAGCCTTAGGCTAAAATATTTTTAATATTAATAATCTAACTAAAAAGGTTAGAATATTATTAGTTCTTTACCTTAGGCTAAAGTATTTTGGATATTAATAATCTAGCTAAAAAGGTTAGAATATTATTAGTTCTCTACTCTTTAGGCCGAAATATTTTTGACTAAAAGAGGCAGAATATTAGCTATATAAAGGATAGCTAAGAGATCATAGCTATAAAAGTGAGGGTATAGGTAACGAAGCGTCTTAGTTAGAAGACACCTATTCTAAGTATAGGGAGTAAGTACTAGAGGATAGAACAAATTCTTATTCTAGAGGCTAGATATATCGTATTACTTAGGGAAAAGGGAAAGAGACTAATAGTACTAAGGGAGGAGTCGAAATATTCTTATTTCACCGGAGTACTAGAGGATAGGTTTATATTAATATCGATTATAGGGGGGAAAGATAAGGTATATAATACTAGGATAAAGGTCTTAGAGTCTTAGTAAGTAAAGGATACGGATTAGTATATTTGGCTAATATATAGCGCCTAAAAGGAGTAGTGGAATTTTCTTAAGGGGACTAATCTATTATCTCCCTTAAATAAAGTATAAGTAGAGAGATAAGTAACCCACTAAATAAAAGTTATACTCTTATACTATAGTCCTCTCTATTTATATTATCCCTACTAGCCCTATACTTATACCCATTCCCTCCCTAGGTTTTCTGCCTATAGATTACATATAATAGTATATAACTATAAACCTACTTATCTATATACCCCTTTCTAACTTCTACTAACCTCGTCTCTACCTATTCTCGACTCTACTTCAAGCCCCTAGTTAACGGCCCTAGTGTAATTAGCTAAGTACTATTAAGTAGGATTACCCTCTAGGCTAGCCCTACTATCTTTAATACCTTATTCTTTAGCTACTTACCTATTAGTACGTGAAAGATTCGGGTCGTTATATTAATAAATCCTATATCACGTATTATATTAGCTAGTAGTAATATAGTATCGGAGTTAACGCCTAAGCTAGCGAGTCCTTCGCTAATAAGGTCCTAGTATTATGTGACTAGATAACCTAGTAGTATACTTTAATTATAGTAATAGGGGTAGTAGTAGATTTCTTATATCTCTATCTATCCTCTAAGCTTGAGATATCTATTCTAATATTAGAAATTACTAGACCTTACTATAGTACGCTAGACTCACTCTAATACTCGCTGTATTAGTCTAGGCTAGTCCTAAATAGCTATAACTATATACTAAGAGTATATATAATCGAAGTAGCTTCTTAGGTATAGCTATAGACTTTCGATATTATTAACTATAAACCTAATATTTAGTAGAACCTAGACTAGCTAGATAGGACTCAAATTAATACCTAAAATATTAGTACTAGGATATTAATATCCTACTACAAAGAAGTTAGCTTGGGTCCCGTCTAAGTTCACTAATTAACTCACTATTAATAGCCTATATTCTAGTTCCTATACCTATATTAAGAATATTTTGTGGATTCGCCCCTATAGGTATAAAGTAGAGTTAATAGTAGAAGCTTATTATTAGAGCATATACTAGATCCTCCTTATCTTACTCTAAGTTATTATTCGGAAAATTATAGCTCCCTTTATAGAACTAGTAGTATCGACGACTATTCTCGAATATATAGTCCCTAATACTCGATACTAACGATATCGATACTATACTAACGTTATCTGTTTCGTAGCCTATATCACTTATACTATTACTATTATTAATATCGATTAAGGTCTCTACCTATAATATCGCTTACTATTCTTCGGACAGCCCTAGGGAGATAGTAGGATTACTTAGGAGGGTAATCATATAAGTAGCTATAGGATTATAGCTATAATTAATATTATAAAGAGAGGAAATATTAAAGGGGAGAGGGTATACCTTAATCTCTTAGATAAAGTATCTATTAGAACTCGAGGTTAGGCTATAATATCTATTATCGCTATATGTCTATCTACTCCCTTATACTCTAATAGTAATCGCCGAGCTCTAGGGACAGTAATTACTAGTGTAATAATAGAAAGTGAGATATAATAAATTGTCGAAAAGTATAGCTATATACTAAAGATACTATAATAGAAAATATCGACTTAGAAGAACATAGATCTATAATATATCTCAAGGAGTAATTTTGGAATACCCAAATCAAGATATGGATTTATAGCTTTTTAGAACGTTAGATATTAGAAGTATTTACTATACTTTAACTATAGTTAAAATATAGACTTCTCTATCTAGAAATAGTAATTTAGATACTTCTTATAGATAAGTCCCTACTATAATATTATAGATAAGACTATTCTTAAAGAATTTTGTTATATATTATACTTTAATATTAGGGAAAAGTAGTCTAATACTTATAGCCTAACGGCGGCACTTCCTTATCCGATAGGGGTATACTTTCCTCTATACTTGCCCTCTTTATGATTATAATAAAACTTTGAATATAATAGTAAAAGATATTAATTAGAAGAATATAGAGAGTATAGGTAAGGAGGAGGCCTCCTATAAAATTTATGACTTGTAACAAAAAACCTTCTTATAGCTCACTTATTATCCCTTAACTATCGATAGCCTTTAATCGTAGCTGCCCTACTTTATTATATATTACTAAATAGGCTTTTTTTTGTGTGACTACTATTCGAAGGCTATTAGATAATTAGATACTTATAAAATAGTTCATAGCTATCTCAATTCAGTTAGCTTATATAGAATATCTTAGGATCTCGATAATTAATAAGTAAGACTGTGAATAGGGGTATAGATCAAAGCTACTTCGGAAGGGAATAAACTAAAAGTAGCTTAATTATCACGTGGAATAACTAATACCCCTGAAAATAGAGATACTCTATAGTAGACTTCTATTATTACCTAAGCGATTCAAACTTCTTTAATTAATTAGCTGCTTCCGAAAGATAGTTATATCGTACTTCGTCTATTATAGAGTGGATACTATTATGTGACCCTGACCTTATAAAAGTATAACCTCGAATAGCCTCGATAGCCTAGCTATACTTCAAGATAGCTCGAATCTTCGGGATATATCTCGAAATAACTAAGGTCTCTACTCTACTACTTCGTACCTATATAGGCCCTAGAACCTCCCAAAACAGGTCTTTTCGTAGTAGAACTTACTATAGTATTCACGATCCAGAATCAATTAGTAGTATCCTAACACTAGTATAGCGCGAAAAGCTCTATAGTATTCCCGTACCTCGGTATCTCTAATATTAGCCTAATTATAACACTTAGATAAGTAATAGCCTAGAGAGTTACTTTATCTCTTCTAATAATAGCTAGAGTCGAAAGCAGAAGGTCTTAGAGGTTAATACCGACGACAAAGATAGCGAGAATAATAGACCTATAAAGAACATCGTATATAGTAGGATCGAGAAACGATATTAGACAAATTTGAATTATTAGATTACCATATTACGTAACTATGTCCCTAGTCTTTGCTTATTAGAGGAAGGCGCTTAAAGCGAATAAATTATCGGAGGGAGAGAAGACCTATAAGACTTACCCCTCACGATTAAATAAGGGAGATAACGGAAGCGGCGATTAGTGACGTGATTAAAACAATAGATAATACAATGAACCTCACTCTTTTTCTTATTACTAAGTAGTCTCCTTAGGGAGAAATAGTTAAAGAAAGTGATATATTAATAATAAACTTTATAGATATACTAAGAAAAAATTTGTGATTCCAAAACTATAGATTCGTCTTATAATAAGGTATATCTCAGGACATAGGGATAGACGTTATTACTTTAATTATCTATATCTAAATATTAACTAAAGCAAAATACGTAAGAGTATAGTTTTCCTAGTTAGAACTACTAGGAAATATATAGATTATAGTATAAAGTAATAGGAATATAGGGTATTTGGACCTAAATTGCCCTATAGTATATATTTATAGGGACTAAGCCTACTATAATACCCTAGAATCTCGGCGTTATACTCTAAAAGTACCCTATAAGATATTCGCAAGGTTATTAGTAATCTTCAGGGGTATTAGAGTAACTATAGCGCTCTGACCCTAAATAGGTGGCCTTTATAGGCCTCGTTAGCGAGTGAGCCCTTATAATTATAAGGGATAAGCCCGGGAAAGGTATAGTAACCCTTATTAAAGCTTATACCTATCCCCCCCTGGGCTAAAGGTTACTTGGGGCCTTTTCTAGGGCAAGTAAGAAAATGTCTTATTTAAGCGCTACTACTATCTCTCTACTCTAAAAGTAGAGATATGAAGGTAAATATCGATTAAGAGCTAGTAGGGGTTTTATGATTCCAGAAATCATAAAACCTTTATCTAGTCTTATAAAAAGAATAAGAACTAAGTAGAATAGTATATTATAAGGATAAGTGGCACTATAGAGGGGCTTATAGAGCTTAGCCTATTTTTAAATCTAAAGGGGTCTAAGTCTAGCTCCCTACTACTTAGATTTAAGAGGGCTAATTCAGGCCCTCTATTACCTAATTAAGCCCTTCCTTCGGCTAAGATTTTGGAGGATTGAGGGTCCAAATATAGCTCCCTATTACTTTGGTTTAGAGGGGATCGATTTAAGCCTCTTATTACGTAACTAAACTATAGGCTCAAAATCGGCTCCTATACCCCTATTAGTCACTAATACGAAAGTCCTCAAAGACAATTATTAGAATAGAGGGTCTTTAATAAAACATAGCCCAGAATAATAGACGACTCTTAAATACCTTAGGCTTAATACTCGAAGTATATTAAAACTAACTTAGGTAGATTATCTTTTAGTATTATAGATACTATAAATATTAAACGAAATAACGAGGGAAAAAGAAGAAAGAGAAAGAACGAGGGAATAAATAAGAGAAAGGATATATTAATTAAGAAAGCCTATAAATTAGGGGAATTCGATAGTATCGATATTACTCTAATTATTTATAAGTATAGTTAATATACTATATATAGATCTAGGGACTATATATCATAGCTACTATCTATAGTAGATATAGTAAGTAAAGCGATTACTAGCTTAAAATATATAGCCTATACTAATATTTATATAGTAAACTACTTATCCTCTCCTAAAGAATATATTACTAGAAGATATCAAGAAGCGCTTTTCTAAATATATGAGAGAAAAAATTACCTCTAAAGAATAAAGAAGAGGGAAGAATAATAAATAGTAGGTAGACTACTTATAAATAAATAGATAACTAGTAGTTTCATAAAAGGGAAATAAGACTATAGTTATAAGTATTAGTAAATAAAGCTATACTATATTCTCTTTAAGCTATCTTACTAGGTAATTAAAAGTAGACTATTTTAGGAGTCCTTTATAGTATCGAGAGGAAATCGAATATAGTTATTAAATTCGTCTTATTTAAAAACGAATAATCCTCGTAAATCAGGATCCTTAAGGAGCTTATAATTAGCCTTATAGCCTTTCTCGTTCTAGCTAGTTACCTAGTAAGCCTTATTACACTTATATTAGTATCTAAGTTAATATAATAAGAGGAAGATTTTTAATAGTAGTCTTACCCTATTATAATACTAGAAAGACGAGTACTTACTACACTATTATAGAGAGGCTGCCTTCTTACTATACCCGTGATATATTCTAATACTATTAAGCTCTATTAAGAACTATTAGACCTAGTCGTTTAATACTAGTAACTTATATAGTAATAGTAGAAAGATCTATATAATGTCGTGTTTAGTTAGTGAACCTGAATTAAGCTTAATTAGTAATTACTATAATACCTTAATTATCCGGGGATCCTTATAGTAGATACTAAGCTCAAAGGACATAAATATATGACGCTTTATATAGAGAATAGCGATTATATACCCCTTTTGAACTTGTATAGGAACTAACTTACTACCTCGGCTATTAGTATAGAAATATAGCGGAATTATTATACTATTAATATCCTTAATCTCTATTTATAGACGAAGGAGTATAGCGAAATCTATAATCTCACCTAAGAAGTACTAATAATATAGTAGTTAATAAAGACCTATATTACTACTCTTATAGAACTCTGGGTTAATATCATTCTCGTCTAGGAGGTTAATGAACCCGGGGAAGGTCGCACAGCTCTATAGATTTACTAGTTATCCTAGGGCTTTTAGCTTCTCTTTCTTCTAAAGCTAGTCTTCGAAGTCGCTTGGTTTAAGTCCTTTTAGGACTTTATCTACTTTCGTCTTCTACTTTATTAAGACTCTATATAGCTTATACTTCGAGGGGTCCTCTACTAGAGCTACGTATTTAATAGCTTATATACTATTACTACTAAGGGTTATCTTCTAAATAGACGCCGCCCTTTCTATAAAGATATATCCTCTTACTAAGTCGCTATTAGTAATAATGAGCTAAGTAGTATTAATAAAGGCCTATATAAAACTAATATCCTCTCGACCTTACTTGTTATAGAGACATACCTATTAATTAAAGTAGTAGAGGGTCCGGAGTAAGGATACTAAAACCCTCTCTATACCGAGTTAGTCGATAATATTATCTAAGTAATAGATTTCCTCTAATCTCTTATTACTTTCCTAGCTCTACTCTAGTAGTAAGGAGTAGAGATAGTACAAATATATAAAGTCGAATCTTTCCTAAAGAGCCTTCTACTAAGCTTTGTAGTTCTTGAGAGGGCCTAGATAGGTTATTATAATCTCTTTACCTTTATTAATATCTCTTAGAGTATATACTATATATCGTTTAATCTTTTTGTTCTAGTTCTTCTATATATATTATTATTATAAGCGTAGTTAATACGATATACTTCTAGGAAGATTACCCCTTTATCTCTAATAACTTGAGTAAGTAGAGAGTTTATTCGGAAAATCCCGAGATACTACTTAGTAGTATTCCTATATAAGTGAATATTATATATAGATAAGAAGGCTCGCCGCTAGTTTTCGCCGAGGGCTTTAACTTACTAGTAGATAAATATTCGAAGCTACTTACTACTAACTAATTCACTAACTATAATAATAGCCTTTTTAGAAAGAATTCGTGTACCCTTAAATATCTTCTCTATTATAATGAGACCTTTCCCTCTCCCTAGTACTTCCTATAAGGTATATATGAAATCAACTATTATACTCTATATCTTTATATCTCTTACTCCTTCTAAGTTCTTATTATTCTCATTTATAATAGAAATAGCTGTAGTGAACTCAGACGAAAGTTCTATCTCGTCTTATTTATAGTTAATCGTGATCTTACTAGATATAGCTTAAGGTAATAAGCTAAGTAATCCGAATACCTTATTATAGGGGAGAGTATACTATATAGATCTTACTAAGTGACGTAAGTCGTCTACTACTATACCCTTTAGCCTATTTTCCTTATTAGATAAGACCCCTAATCTCTATTATTACCTAATAGAGTTTAGTAGTTATAGATATAGTAATATTCTAGTTACTATACGAGGGTCTAAGGTACTATTATCTATAATTTTATTATAAAAGATATTAGTAAGTATTAGAACTACCTAAAAGGGTATACTTAAATCGCCCTAGTTAAGTATCGAATAAATTAGGCTAATAGCTAGTTCCTGAATTATCTATAGGCGAGTCTAGTATAGATTCTGAGCTAAGTGAAAGAGAGTTATAGTAATAAGATCACGAAAATATAAGGGTCTATATTTATCCTCGTTATCTAAGTTAGCCTATTACTTATTATTAAAGTATAAGATATCCCCTAAGAAGGGGAAGCCCTTTAGCTCATTATAGTTATAATTAGATTCCTATACCTTTATATCAATCCCTAAAGCTACTTCTAATATTTACTTACTATAGGCCTCTAAAATTATATTATAAAGGCGAAGCTTATTAAACGAAGTCTTGACCTAAGATTCTAGGCTTATATTACTTATTTTATCTTCTCTAAGTTATATTATTATAGCTAGTGACTAGCTAAAGATATCTCTTATCCTTAGGACCTAAGTATTATACTTATTAATATTATCCTAATTAATACAAATAGTATTAATCTAGACCTTATTTATAAGGGAAGACCGAAGGTAGTCTAAAGTAGTAGCTAGGTTATTCCTAATAGTAATAAGTATCTTATTAATAGTAATTGTCTTCGTACTTTCTAGGCTTCCCTATATATAACTAATTACTATATAGTTGCCCTATATAAATCTAGTAATAATATAGAATATATCTGAGGATATTGACCCTAGTTCAAACTTAAACTACTTGTACTAGGTGTTATTAACCTAACTCTTACTCTATTATATAGGGCATTTAGTACGAAATATTATATATTCTAGCTTAAAGTCGTCTAAAGATATGTGCTCAAGTATGAGGTATAAGGGATCGAGATATAGACTTAGAATATGATCTAGGCAACTACTTAAGTCATCGGGTATTAAGGGAGGCTCAAAGGATAAAACTCGAATCTCGTTATAAGAAGCATTGAGAGGCTTATACTAAATACATTATAAGGGAGAGCCCGAGGCTAGATCTATATCTAATTATTGATATCGATGAGTATTTAGAATAACCTAATGAAAGTAAATATTTCAAATACTATAGAAATAAATTATAGTTAGGATTAGTAAAGACTATATCAATTCATCTAACTAGGATAAGTAGTACTAATACCTAGTGTGTCTTACTATATAATACTACTAATAAGAGGACTAGCTATACCTATATATTAATACTTAATAGGATATACTATATCTTATTTAATACTAAACTACAAATAGAGTTAGTCGGCTCAGTAAGGCTATTTGCGAAGTCCTTCTATAGGTATCCCTATTATATATTCTCTAGTATTATCTTCGGCGAGGATTTGTTATAGATCTATTCGTCTTAAGAGTGAAGTTGTTCTTAGTACTTCACTTATCTTATATATATCTGAATTAGTATTCTACTATATCTTAGATAGGGCTATTATATATAAAACGAATATATGTATTAAGACAAGTATATATAATACTCTTCTTCGTAGTCTTCCTAGTTCTAGAGTTTATAGATTAGATTATTTACTATAGCTAATAGCGCTTAATAGCTAGGTTAACTAATAGTATAAGATATAAAAGTATCTAAGGAGTCCGTATATAGTAAGAAGTCGGTTTTTGGTTTAGGAGAGAGATTTAGTGAGAATCGTTAAAGAGAATCCTAAATATAGCTAGAGAGAAAGTTAAGAGATTACTAATCTAACCTAAAAAGTTTAGCTTTCTATATCTAAAATTAGATCAAATAATATAGCTTATGGCTATATAAATTCTCGAATATTCTTTTCTGACTATAGCTTACTCTTACGACTAGCTAAGGACCCTAGGAGATTTTTTGTAGCGAGGCTTAGTAGTACCTTATAGTAGTCGCGGTAATTGTTTACTAAAGGTCATTAGTAACAAAAACTTAGCTTTACCTAATAATATTCTTCTATATCATATACTATAAAGCAGCTTCGAGGTTATATTAGCCTAAGTATTCGGGTAGTATTGTAATATGTAATAAAATGTGTCTCTTATATTAAGTTATTATTAGTTATATGTATTATAGTTATATATAGGTAGAATTTCCGAGCCTAGCTCTAGATTAAATAAAACCGTATTTCAACTATAGTTATCCCGAGAGCTAGATTACTCCCGGAATCTTTTCTCCTAGGAGTTATAACGATTCCAAGAGCCTATAGGCTCCTAGGAGTAAAGCTCCTAGAAGCTAGTATGTTCCTAGAAGCCTTCCTTCTAGGAAACCTACTACTCTTAGGAGTATATAGGTTCCTGGAATCCATATACCGAAGCTAAAAAATAAAAAAAAGACTAACTTAACGTCTATCCCTATGTCCCGAAACGCACGCTATCACGAGACGAATCTATAGTTTTGGAATCATAAATTTTTTCTTCGTTAGTCTACGAAGTCCTTATTAATATATTACTTTCTTTAACTATTTCTCCCTAAGGAGACTACTTAGTAATAAAGAAAAGACTATAGTTAATTGTACTATTGATCGTTTCAATTACGCCACCGATCACCGCTTCGGCGTTCCCCCCTATTTAATCGCGACTATTAAAGTGTTTTCAAAATTTGGAGCACTCAGGGAAAGGTGCTATAACGAATTAATATAGCCTTTAATTTTGAAGATACTCAGAGAAGAAAAGAATATATTCTGGGAGTTATACTAGTGTGAGGAGAGGGGCCACAAGTTTTAGTGCTTAGTAATATACATTAGGCTAGCTATAATATACTATGTTCACACCCGGGCTCGCTATATTTTACTTAGCCATGGTTCTCAGGCCTAATCACGTGTGAGGCGTAAGATGGTCACGGGTGTGGCGTAAGTACAGGTTTCTCGAATATTCTATCCCTTCGTCTAGTAGAAACTGTCTACGCTAGCAGGGGGACCTGGCTCAGGGCGAAAATGTGTGCCTTTGCTTAGAAACCTATTAGTCATCTATCGCCTTTTCGCCCTGAGCCAGGCCCCCCTGCTAGCGTGGACAGTTTCTACTGGACGAGGGGATAGGTATAGAAGGAGCGCGACCCCAACTAATCGAACAGTAGCCTGCTTTTATCCTCAATAGAGTCTTCTATCCCGGGCAGCATTTAGTATATAAGATCTCAGAGCTGTTTATATACATTTCTGTGTACCTATATTAAGAGCTCTCACGCTCTATAATACACGAATTGTGCCTAGTTCAAAGGCTGTTTCTAGTCTTTCGCTCGCTCTTCTATAATACTCGTATAGAGTACCACTACGATACCCCTACTTTCAAGACGTAATATGCCTTGTTCTATAAGCGACGTATAAAAGCCGCGAGTAATCTCAATATATACTCGATCTACTAATAGCTACAAGTATCCGATTACATATAGAAAGCCTACTACTTAGAAGCTACTAACGACGTGTATTACTTCATTAGCTAGGTAGGCGGCTTTGTTCTCGGCTATCGAGTAGGCAGAGAGGTAGGCTAGTTAAGTATACTATATATTAATCTCCGAGATATCGTACACAGTTAGTACGTCTTATATAGTACCCTTAGATTCGTCTTTCCGCTATAGTATTAGCCCACTACTCGAAGGATTAATATAGCTTATCCGGCTATAGTAGGTAAAGTAGGTAATGTCGTACTTCTCTATACCGTGGATAACCGCTACTATACTAGGCTACTCGATTTCTTTAACGGTAGTGAAGTGTCATAGGATTTCTATAATACTCCTCTTCTCGTTAAGGACCCTAGGAAGATGGTCTAGACCAGGTTTCATACCTAGAGTTACTAGCATCGTAGTAATTAGAGCTTTTAATTATAAACCCTTGTCGACGGAATATCGGGACCTTAAGTAAGAGAGAGCCTTAATAGATAGTATATACGATGAGATAACGTAGGTAAATGTGTTCTTAGTCGAGCCTAGAGAATAATCCCCTACTATGTGAAAAGGCATTGAGCTTATAAGACCTGTTCTAATCTACTATATCCTTGAATAATAGTTAATTGATACGCTATTCGTATAACGAATAGTATCTAGGATATACTTTATATATACCTCCTATAGCTATTTCAGGAACTCCACATATTCTTTATTCCTCGCCCTATGTTTAGATCTGAGGCTATGCTACTATTTACTAATCTAGATCTCTGTATTAGCTATAGACAGGCTTGGAAGATATACTATACGAATACTAGTCGGTGACACGATAATAGTGTCACTACGTAGGCGACTTATATTAACGATAATAACGTTACTACTAATAGTATAAGCTTGTATTACCTCAGTACTTTGGGCTATTATAAATAACTCTTAGCTAGGTACACCTCGAATTAACTTGATATATAGCTCGAGCTCTATAGTAGTAGTACGACGCTACTACGTAGTAAGAAGTCGATCTAATTCGGTACTCGAATAGCTAGAACGAGTATTAATAGTATCGTAGAGAGCTTTGAACTTTATAGCTAGCTTCGGATGAGCCTTCGCTAAGGACGATAGATTACTCTAGTTATCGATTATCTAGCCTAAAATAATAGTGTGACTCTTTTCTAGGTACTAGAGCGCGGTTTCTAGGTTTCGTGCCTCAAGAAGTACTCTATAGGCGTTAGTAGTAATACCCGCAAATCTAGATATAATATATTACCTGTCATTGCGATCAAGAGACTAGGTACTGATAATTAGGAGCAGATCTGTGACTAAAACTACGATTTCTGTAGCCTTATCGTATTATTCTAGATGGAATAGTGTTTTGAGGCATTGACTAGTCACGTAGATATGAGTAAACAGCGCGGAAGTATATAATACCTAAGAATAGCCGAAAACCCGATTTGCCTCCTCGATATTAGCCTTGTCTCCTGTCCGCTTGTACTAGCTCCTAAGCCAGTTCCTAAGGCTGTTTAAGTATACTACTAGGTTAGAGTAGTATTCAGGTGTCGATGCGACTACTTGTCGAGCGACTTGGATAGCTTCCTCGAGGTTAGTTATATCTCCTATCTACTTATACCGGCTCCTAAGCTAGTTCCTAAGGCTATTTAAGTATACTACTAGGTTAGAGTAGTATTCAGGTATCGATACGACTACTCGTCGAGTAACTTAGATAGCCTCCTCGAGGTCGGTTATGTCTCCTGTCTGCTTATACTAGCTCCTAAGCCAGTTCCTAAGGCTATTCAAGAATCCTACTAGGTTAGAGTAGTATTTAGGTATTAATACGACTACTCGTCGAGTAACTTAAATAGCCTCCTTAAGGTCGGTTATATCTCCTATCCGCTCGTACTAGCTCCTAAGCTAGTTCCTAAAGTTATTTAAGTATATTACTAGGTTAGAGTAGTCCTTAGGTATTAATACGACTACTTATTAAGTGACTTAGATAGCTTCCTCGAGGTTAGTTATATCTCTTATCTATTTATACCAGCTCCTAAGCCTATTCCTAAGGTTACTCAAGCGCCCTACTAGGTCGGAGTAGTCTTTAGGTATTGATACGACTACTTATCGAGCGACTTAGATAACTTCCTCGAGGTCGGTTATGTCTCCTGTCTGCTTGTACTAGCTCCTAAGCCTGTTCCTAAGGCTATTCAAGAATCCTGCTAGGTTAGAGTAGTCTTTAGGTATCGATACGACTACTTATCGAGTGACTTAGATAGCCTCCTCGAGGTTAGTCATATCTCCTATCTACTCGTACTAGCTCCTAAGCCAGTTCCTAAGGTTACTCAAGTGCCCTACTAGGTTAGAGTAGTCTTTAGGTATCGATGCGACTACTTGTCAAGCGACTTAGATAACCTCCTCGAGGTTAGTTATATCTCTTATCTACTCGTACCGGCTCCTAAGCTAGTTCCTAAGGTTATTCAAGTATACTACTAGGTTAGAGTAATCTTCAGGTATCGATACGACTACTTATCGAGCGACTTAGATAGCCTCCTCGAGGTTAGTTATGTCTCCTGTCCGCTTGTACCAGCTCCTAAGCCTATTCCTAAAGCTATTCAAGAATCCTACTAGGTCGGAGTAGTATTTAGGTGTCGATGCGACTACTTGTCGAGCGACTTGGATAGCCTCCTCGAGGTCGTTTATGTCTCCTGTCCGCTTGTATCGGCTTCCTAGGAATACCCCAAGATTACTTAGTAATCTATTCGTGATCTCAGGATTATTATATTTATAGTATAGAGATATATGTGCAAAGCTAATAGCTATATTAATTTGTTCTTTAATCCCATTCCGTATAAACTTCTTATATATTATATTCGCAACTATCGAGGCTATCTTATAAGGTTCATTATCTCTTGTTTCTAACTCCTCGGTCAGATATGTTAGGAGAGCGTTAATGTCCTCTCGCCGATCTTCTATCCTATTAGAGTATACCTCTTGTCGTGAATAATTAACTGCAAAGTAGATGAGAGTGTCGTCTATATCGATTTTAGTATATGTCTTGTGTGAGGTAGTTGATAGTAGATAATAAGACAACGAGTAAATCAGTGAAGTGTAAAGACTACACAGTGTCAGATTCATTATAGAACTAATCTCTGTCCCTCCTAAGAGGTCTAGGGGAACCTCTTATAAATAGGAGGTTCAGCTGACGTATGTACTAGCTAAGGATTAATAAGTATAACTAATCATTGATATAAGAGTGATGTAATATAGTAGAATTAGGGATCACTGATCCCTTTCCCCTAGAACCGAGGTTCCTGGGTTCGTCACATGTAGCTAGTCTCACGTGAGGCCCTATATACATCACATCTTGTAGCTGTGTTGAGGCTATACTAGTTAAGGCAGCAGCGCTTCTAAGAACTGTGGCTATAGTACGTTAAGTTACTTAAAGTTGTACTAGTATACTATACCTTCTCTCATCTCGATCTATATCCCTAGAAGTGTATAGAATAATGATAACTATTCTTCTTTACTAGATTTTTATCCTAGTCGAGTTAATTAAGCTCAGATAGTTTGTCACTAGTGTCGATTATCCTTACTAAGACTACTACGATCCTACGTACTCCCCTACTCCGGTCCTGATAATTAATATTCGCATATACTATAGCGGCCTCGGCTATGAGTTATATACTTCGAACTTTTCTTTAGTACTAATATCTTTACTATCCGCTAGGTATTTAAAACGTGCTAAATCGAAAGTTCGTATCGAAACGAACCTGGTTCGAACCTATATATTACAAAACTCTATATAATAGTTTAAGAAAGCGGTCTCCCCCGAAGAGACTTGATACTGGTTTGAGAGAGCGATTAATTAGGGTAATGATATATACTTCGTCGTGGGCTTCTACACCGTCACAGATACATAGATTATCTATGAGTCTATAGAGGGTAATAAATATATAGGGCAACTTGGGCTGCCCGTTAGATTAGTACTAAATATAGTAGGAGTTATAGCTCCCCTCGGAGACCTTACTAATCCATATGTCGGTATTTATTACGGGAGTATAGAAGGGGTTATTGAGCATTTCAAGGCTCCTGGAGAGCAAATTTATGCCTTTCAGTATCGGAAAGTTTGCTATCGTTGGCTATCGAGCCGAAGTATTAATAAGGCCACGTTAGTAAAGACACCGCGATGGTCGGCAGGCGATTAATGGCGTGATGAGGAGGAAGGGGTTGAGGATATTCTTGAGGTGGAGATAACGGATCTGGGTCGGCTACAAGGAGAGTGGGATGAGGAGATAGCAGATGATGAAACTCTTCTTCTGCAACTATCATAAGCTAGAGAGAGATATACACATCGATTAACAATTCCGTGCTATACCAAAGCTGGACCATAGAGCAATAACATCCCAAACTTTCCTCTTGCTTCTTGTCATGTTGCCTTCCTTTACTCGCTCTTAGTATCACCCGCCAGCGCTCTACAACAAATAAAGCGATCAAGCCTCCAGGCAAGAGACTGGGCTCAGGCCTTCCAGAAACGTCATCTCGAAGGTTCTAGATCTCGCCATGCCCCCTCGCTCCAGGCAGTGGTTTCTGTATTCTTTCTCGATCTGTGCTTGGTGGACATAATTAAGTCCTCTTGGGCATAGCATACACTTATTAGTCGATAAAGAATTTTATAGTGAGATCGATTATGTTTTTTGTTGTCGCCTCACCAGGTATGGCCATGAAGGCTGCGCACAAAGGCCACTTTTTGCTCTTAATCAGAGGATGTCGGGAAACAGGAATTTTCCGGCAAGGTACATGCAGCCACAAACGTCGCAGCCACACGTTTACAGTAGCAGCCACAGATATAATTTTACCGAGATTACTATAACCACACTACCGCTGACCACGATCTTGATTGCTTGATTAGAAGAGGTATCAGCCTATATGGCGACGTCATATGACATGGCGCGCCCCGGCGCCACGAGACTAACAAATAGCTTTTCAGCATTATAATAAAACCCTAATATCCATATCTAATTGTTCTATAAGTGTGAAAGGTAAAAAAACTTGATAGTAGGTGTCGCGAGTCGAGGGTCCTAATATAGTGTAAAAAAAGGCTCTCTATAAATTCAAGGGGGCGGCGACAACGTGATAATAAATTTCGGAATTAATAGGTCAGGAGTGTTTAGAAGAGGTATATAACGTCTATCCCTACGTGCCGAAACGCACCCTATAACGAAACAAAATATAGGTACTTCAAGTTCAAGCGACTTAAAATCTGTGAACTCGCTAAAATTTCTATTCATTTTGATTTTAGTGTATTATATACTTCCCCTGAATACTCCTAACCTACTAGTTCCGAAAAATATTATCGTGTCATCGCCGCCCTATTAGATTTACGGAGAGCCTCCTTTTACCCTATAATCAGACCCCTCGACTTATAATACTACTATTAAAAAAATTTCACTATTTAAACACATGAAACGATTAAATATAGACGTCCAGGTCCTATAATAACACAGAAATACTATTACTACTTTGTGGCGGCCAAGGCGTGCCCTGTCATACGACGTCGCCACATGGGTTAATACCTCCTCTAATCAAGCGAGCAAGGACCCTAGTTACCTGAGTCGTGGTTATAGTAATCTTTGTAAAAATAATTATATTAATAATGTAATTCCTGTGGCTACTAATTTGTGAATACGAAGCGTGTGGCTAGGTTACGGCGGACCTTGCCAGAAAATTCCGTTTCCCGACATCCTCCGACTAGTAAAATGTGGCAGCTAGCCAGCCCACTTCCGGCTTCTCGCTGCCTGCCAGCTTTGCACTACTAGCTTTTCATTTCTAGCTTCTCACTTCTGGCTTTTTCCTCAAACTATTTGTGCTCTGCTTAAAACGACGAACAGCTTTAATTACTACCCTAGCCTCTAAGGGGAATCCGTTCTCTGTACGATTACTCCCGAATTCATAGATAACCTCAAAGATGATAGTATCCGTAATAGCTACTAGAGTATCGAAAGGAGTAGGGTATCAGCACGCTAGACTACGATAACCTAGCTAAGAAGATAGTACATTAAAGCGTGGTATACGTGTAAATAATTATGGGGTAGGCACGATAGAGGAACGTTAAAGGCTAGTTATAACCCTCTCGTGTCAAAAACTGACGATGATTACATTAAATCTAAGTTTCTAACTTATATAGTAATAGGTCGCCTTAGACTAATCGATCCTCTATCACATGTTTAGATACTAATCTTGCCCTCTACTACTACATCTTCGCTACTAGGGCTCTCTATAGTTCTGGTACAATCTCATCTTCCGTAATCTGTGTCCTACTAGCCTACCTCATCAAGGTACTTGTAGACTTGAGGGAATTACTTGTCTACGCCTTCTTATTTACTAGCGTAGGTACGTTAAGCGTAGTACTCTTACGCTTTCGACCACGTCTCGCGGACCTTATAGTATCTTCCTCTATAGTATCTTCCTCTATAGTATCTTCCTCTATAGTATCTTCCTCTATAGTATCTTCCTCTATAGTATCTTCCTCTATAGTATCTTCCTCTACCTCGAGCATACTACTCTTCCGCTTCCGACCGCGTTTCCCCTTACCTTTAGCTACTCGAGTAACTTCTTTTACGACTTGCTTCGCTCGTACTTCCACGAGGTCCTTATAGCTTATGACCTTCGCCTTACCTAGTACTAATGACTTAGTCGAGTATCGAACCTTAGCTTCGTTATTAATTATAGTCAGGAATTATATCTGGTCCTCCTAGAGGATACTTAGAGTAGAGGACTTCTAGAAAGCTTTAGTATATTTCTATAAGTACTTTACTAGGTTCTATTTACTCGTTTTATTAAGCGTATAAGTATCCTATTAGATAATCCGGTTCTATAGTGATATAAAAGACTCTACTAATACTAGTGTCACAGGCGTTTATAGTTCTATGTCTTACTAATAAGACCCTACCTTTACCTCATCGGTACTTGGAATAGCTTATTTAGCTAGGGGGGGGGGGGGCGGGTATACTTCTAAGTACCTTATCGGGATTAAAGGGGAATAGACTACTAGTAGTGAAGCTAGCCCTTATATTCTTTAGTGTGAATACTCTATCCCTTATAGGGCTATATAGAGAGGTGAAGTACTCCTTACTAATTATATTTATACCTCCTTACTTAAGTCGATCTACCTAGTCACGATATATAGCTTTAAGGGGTACGAACACTACTATATTATAAGGCTAGAGCTTATAGGAGGTATAAGAAGGGAGATAATATAAGAGAATATTATTCTCGAAATAGAACTCGAGGATTTCGAGTATCTCGTATATTATAAAGCTATTATAGATTAAGACACGTCGTTTCCCGTTAGCTCGTTCCTTAGTTTCGGGATCAAAGATATACTTAAGCTACTCGAAGCTAATTACCGAGTTAGTATACCTAGACTCGGAGTATATATACTATTATCCCGGGGTAAGAAACGTGGTCTAGTTACTTTAATAGGTACTCGCTAGCTAGATTATTATCGGGTTTAAATACTTACTATTAGTACTAATATATTCGATTATAGTTACGGTTATACGCTTAACTCGTATACCTCTATAATTATATCTATTATACTTACTTACTAGGACTTTAACCGAGCCTAGTATAGAGAGTATCACGCTAGTCTCGTCTATATTAAACACATTTTCCGGGAGGGTGGCCGGGTCTTATAGTACGCCTTTTATTACCTTAAACTAGTATATAATCTTCCTATAGATATTTTTCTCGTGATAGTTCTAGTCTAATAGCTTGATTCTTCGTACGAGTAGTATTAGATAGCGTTTTTCTAGAGCCTTGGCCTAGTTCCGACTAGGAGCTTTGAAAGGCCTCTCGGTAATAAGTCGATAGCGGGTAATACTAAAGGCTAGTAAAGGGATAAACTTCATTCGTACTAATTATCTAAGGTCGGATATTTATAGTAAATACTTAATGAGGACATCCTCCTCCTATAGGGTAAGGTATTATTAGCTCTGGGCCTTTTCTTCCCTTAAGGGTCGTCTACGAGCACGATGATAGAGTATAGAGTAGGAGATATTGCTATGATGATCTGCAAGAGCACGGTAGGATTTAGGCACACTAGGCGGCACGCCTTGCGCCAATACCTGACTGGCTCTGTCCATATTGTCCTGCTGTGGTGATGGTGTTGAGCGACGGCACGATCAGGCAACGACGTACTGCCGGTCACGTGCTTTGGAAAGTTCGAGAACCGTTGTCCCTGGCAGCGCGATGCCATCGGCGGCCGCGTAGACGCACCTGGTGTGACGTGGGTGCTAGCCTGCGGCTCACACGAAGCCTTCGAAATTCATTAGAGTATTGGAATTTAATTAAGAAACGTTAAAATGAGTGGTTGGTATCAGCGAATCTGTCCATTATGCAAGAAAATATTAAGCAATACCTCCAAAGCGATGCTTGCAAAGCGTTGTGGACATGTTCTTTGCAAGAACTATATTACTCAGTTTATAAGTCCGACTAGGGTCCATGATCCTCACGCCCCTGACGTAGATCAGAGTGTGGCCACTTGCTACTTGGTACTTGGGGAAATAATTGTAAGAATAGTTCTAGTACATTCTACGCTAGCAAGGGGGTCCAACCAATGAACTATTTATTATCTCACGCTGCTCTTACCTACTGAAAATACACTGAAATCAGCAGAATAGCACCATGGAGCCTACATACTACGTTCCGACACCAAAACAAGCCCCTCGAAAGGCCGACGATCTTACACGCGACGAGCGACTTCGAGTTCAGACTCTTTTTAATGATGCTTACTATATAATCGATCAAATTGTCCTACAGACCGGCTATACTGAAAGGCAGGTACGGTACGCTCTTGCACATCGATTAACCCCTCAAAAGAAGAAATCCGGAAGGAAGGTACTTCTAAATACACCAACGAGAAAGCAGCTAGTTAAATGGGCTACTGCTTCTCAACAGAATCGAGAGACTCCTTGGTCAGAAATACCCGGAATACTCGGCCTTGATTGCGGCGAATGGGCAATACGCTCAGCATTCAAGAAAGAGGGATACGTACGTCGAATTTCACGACTGAAACCACCGATTTCCGACGAGAATCGACAGAAGAGACTCGACTGGGCAGAAGAGCACGTTAAATGGACCGAAGAGCAATGGGATGAGATACTCTGGACAGACGAGACATGGGCACAACCCGGAAGGCACACTCGAATATGGGTTACACGCAAAATTGGGAAGGAAGAAGTTTACCATAAAGACTACGTACAATCCCGACATCAACGTAAGATCGGATGGATGTTTTGGGGCTCTATAAGTGGCAAATATGGCCGGCATAAGGGTGTATTTTGGGAGAAGGAATGGGAGACGATAAATGGCGGTTCTTACTCGGGGATTATCCTTCCAATTATCGATGATATTTTACATAAATATCCTGAGCTTTATTTTCAACAAGACAATGCAAAAGGACACTCCTCTGCCTTTACGAAGTTGGTAATTGAAAGGGCAAGATTTCGAGTAATCGAATGGCCACCTAACTCTCCTGATCTGAGTCCAATTGAAGAGCTATGGGATGATATGAAGGATTATATTCAAACGCACTACCCGCAAGTTCATCCCTCTTATAAAAGGCTACGTGCTACAATTCAAGAAGCTTGGGAATCGATTACACATGAGAGAATTAGAGAGCTTGTACATAGTATAAAGAAGAGATGCCAGGCTGTGATCGACGCAGAAGGATGGCATACAAAATATTAGAGACTTTTCTTAAGGCGGCATTGCCAAGCATCCCCCCTGCATTTACATTTATTACCCTGGCTACGAAGTATGTTTGTAATGCTGATTTGACGGAACGAAAGAGACCAGGGTAAAGGTAATGGGAAGAGCGATAAGGAGAAGATCAAACCTTGGTTGGTTGAGATAAAAAGCAAAGGGACGGGATTTGCTGGTGGAGGAGCGAATACTGTCGAGAAGACTGGCGTGGCATTTCAATGCTAGCTTGTTCTTCTTGAGTTTGTAGGCATTGTGCAGAGGGAGCTTTGTACTTGTACCATCGCCATAGATAGATACCCAATGATGCACACCTGGGATGCAGTCGGTAACTTACCAGCAGGATCATTCATCAACATTAGTCCTCTTTTGAATATCAAAGTGGAGGTGAGACGTTGAGAATTACACGTCAAATGGAAGGTAAGTGTGAGAGACCACGTTCTAGTATTCTGTAACGACTCTGTCGTAAGGGGTTTACTTGTAAAGGCAAAGGTAGTATGATCAGGTAACAGAGTGTATAAGAACTGAGTTGAACACAACTAACTGAACACGAAAGAAAGCTATGTATATATATATAAGGAGTGTGAGGTTACACAAGACGGTCGACGGCTCGACGGATCCTGAGACCCCGTCAAGCGTCGACCCGTCGAGGTCACGTGGCCGTCTAGTCACATGTCGCGGCCCGGGTCGTGACATATTCGTACTACCTGACATTATAGACTTCCAGTTAATTATTTGGGATTTGAGCCGTCTGATTGAGCTCGCACATTACCCATCTCATGGTCTTCTCCTCCCTTCACCTTCCGGTTCCGAAACTTTGAGAATAGTGTTGGCATCTTCTGCTGTGGAGGTTCTGCTGTAGCATCATTGGTCTGAAGTCCACTTGATATCCCCTCTTTCTCTTTCTCCTTTCTCTTTCCCGCTTTCAATGGCGGATTCTGGTTAGCATCATCAGCCCCCCTTTTGATCTTCTGCGTAATCCAAGAGAATGAAAAGCCCTTTCTGATAGCCTCAATGGCATCCTTTTGTGTTGTGGGGTGGAGAAGCCCAAAGACTGCGGCATAAGTTCCAACAGCAAGCACGACGGTGATAATCGCGAAGCCTCTAGTTCCAGTACCAAACATGTCATTGATAGCCCACAATGACTATTCGAGTAGTTAGTCTTTCTGCTATTCAAATCAAATGGAGCGACTTGCAGTGCAGAATGCCAAGGGAAGATAGAATATAGTAACATATGTTAGAAGCTTGACATTCTCTCCTAGTACCCGTGCGTCTCGTGCTTCTTTCACGCCCGTGAGACTGAAAATCTAGAGCCTGTTAGAGTATTAAGATATGTTGATCTGGCTTGAAACCTACACCATCTCGCAACGACCGGGCACGCTCGCGTATGGCCTCAAACCGCAACTTCGAATCTCCAAGCCTCTTTAATATTTCCCTGATCTCTGAAAACTGTGTTTGAAGGTTTGACTTTTGGTCGTCATTGAAAACTATGTTGCCAACCGAATCCCATGCATCAAAATAGTCATCATCAGTCAGTGATTCTAACTTGTTAGAATTCCGGAACCAATCCCATTGAACTGTTACATCTGTTATCATTGGAATAATCTGCTCGATCTTGTTGAGCATCCAGAATAGCTGTCGGGACTGCGAAAACTTTTCGTCAAGCCAAATTTCTTTTGCGTCACCCTGGATAAGTAATTTTTCAAATTCGTCGGCAAGCTCTACCCACGAGACAGATGCCTTTTCCATGAACTCGTATATTTGAGTGGCGGTCGTCATCCAGAGACCTCCGGCGCTTCCAAAAGGGCCATGTGACATTCCTCGTGGTGTCAAGATGAGCAATGTCCACCATTTCCACGACCTGCCACCATCGCCCAAAATGCCATTATGTGCGCGGAAATACTGTAGCTGCGGATCTATCAGTAATTGTGACTCAGGACTGTTAAAGGCTTTGAAAGGAACTAACACTTCCAGAAACTACTCCTAGAGACAGTTCTCGAGACTCTAACTGTTCTCGTTGCCAACTTTTGTGAACGAAAGGAGGGAGAGGTCCATTTCCAGGTAATTTTCGAAGGTCCATCCAATTAATGTGAAATATTTCGGGAGAGTATCCACTTAAACGGTCATTTGCCCGGATAGCGCAGGTGGTATGAAGCTCGAATAGAAGGTCAGAGGGAGGGTTCCATATAGACATCGAGTCAGTAGGAAATGTTTGCCTATCCCATGACGGGGATTCGAACACATCAGCGAATCCTTCAATGGTTCTATAGAGTCAGCTCTAAAGCACGTTCATGATCTCTCCCTTGTTGCCTTACATTATTCGTTTCCACTGAAGGGGGTCGACCCTGTTCCCGGTTGGCCTCCAGCCTTGAGTCACTGTCGTAATTGTCGGTGGGAAATGATAAAGCAACTCTACGTCCAAAGCCGTAATATCATTTGTCTCCCTGCAATATACGTGTGAATCTCCAAGACTGATGTCCTCTACCTTTAAAGATCCGCCGCGTTCGTGAAGCAGATTGTATGATTCCGTAGTTGCAGGTTTGATGTTTTCGCAGGGGACGTGGTTCTGAAAGTTGAGATTTAGACGCCAATCAGGAGGCAAAGTAGCCAGACTCCCGAAACGTGTTCGAAACATTTTCCACTCGTCGGGGTCGAAAGACATGACTCCACGACAAGCTACTGGGGGCGTTGAAGAGTAAGGGATTCGTAAGAAATATTGATCTTTTTCATCTGACTGATCATACACACTTTCAAGCTCCCAAACTGGCGAAAAATTTGGTCTTCCTCGGCCGCCGCATGTCGTGTCGTTTCCCTCCCCTCGGTCAATTAGTACATGTTGGCCAAGAAAACTCCCAAGCACTTACAATAGGGCTTGTCTGTGTCAGCTTACTTAGCAGTTACATTGATGATCAGGATTCAAGAGGCTACTGACAGTAATTCCATGTATTGTTTGACACCATGTCTGGAAAAGTGTCACAGACAACATGGTGACGTCCAAACTTGATTGGATTATCACCACGCCACTTTCTTCTCATAACCTCTCCTTCATCATTGCTGATCTTGTAATAATAATAGGTCTCAATTTCCTGTGTCAAAGTATCAGTGATTCTGCGCTTAAGCTCAGGTGCCATGGACCGACTTCACTGGACTCTGATTCGACGGTCTCTTGAGCGCTCGTGTTCACTGCTTTTCCAACTTGATTGACGTCCTGAGCCGATTCTTCCTTCCACGATTGATCACGATTACCCATTTCATATGTCCTGTCGATCTCTTCATCGCCAATTTCAGACACCACGTTTTCCGCATCGGAAGGATCCTCTGTGATCTGGTGCTGATCCCGCGGTGGCTGATCGGAAATAAGCCGATTCTCGAGCCTCTGCAAGCTGGCTCTAATATCGATCAGGACTTGCAATAAAATTGGATCTGTAGTAGGCGCTCGCTCAGCATTCTGCCCCACCCTGGACGGCTGGACTGAGTCTTCCTGGTTCGTCGCCATTGTCCGTCCTTTTCTGTTCTGACTGTGCTCTTATGTCACGATAGCTTGACTCAAGGTTCTAGAAACTGTAAGTTTTGGGTCTCCCATCTTTCGGTGATCGTGGTTGTCTTGATAAACGAACCTTCGCATGTTTGAAGTGAAGCTGAGCTTACACAGAAACGTGGCAAAACCCGATTAGCTACTTAAGCGATGTGGCTGGTTTCCAAGTCACCAAAGGCATGATTCTGACTGGGATGGATTTGGGAGCGGAATCACGTCTTGCCGGCGGGTGGAGGAGACGATGAGGGAAGGAGCTCTTGACTTGAGATTCGACTTATTGGACGAGGCAAGAAATATTGTTATAGATAGTGAGTTAACTGAATACTATATTATTAATGCTGAAGGCTAATTAGTCACAGGGAGTACCGCACGCTCGCACCTATAAATATTTGCCCGGTTACGATTAAACGAAGCTGGTACAAAGCAGAAACACAGTGTAGAAAAAGAAAGTACCATAATACACGTGAGCGAGTGGAACAACTAAAACCGCAGACACCCGGATATGGATCTTTTAACAGGAGAGATGGTCATCGCCAAAGGCAGGCGCATCCTTTCTGTCATATAACATGTGCTAGTTAGTCGTGTGATTAGAGTACGAGTCGCCCAATCGAGCGACATGGAGTTCGGAGGAGGCCCTGCGAGTCATCGTGATGTGGTGGGAGCTTATCATTTCAGCTCGAAACAGTGTCATCGGGTCGGCCCTTCCCTGCATTCTGCCATCGAGGTGCCACGTGGGATGCTCTTGAGCCATATAGGGTTGATACATCTCGCATCCACGTTCAACTATTGGTCGATCCCTTGCATCTCGTGCATACCAGATGATAGGCAGTGAAGCTCGTGACCCACACTCAATTCGGACTGCCCAGCTTGGGCTACTAAGTTACGCCACACGCATGACATTCTATGCCACGCACATGACCATGCTGTATAAAAAGTGGCTGAGTAAAATTTAGCGAGTCTGGATTTTACGGTATTTTGTTACCAGGCTAATACACATTAATAAGCACTAATTTGGAGCTAAAACATGTGGCGTTTATGCACCCCTCTCCTCACATCGGAGAAACTCCCGGGCTGCATCATTTCACCTTTGAGTGTCTTCAAAAATTGGAGCTATATTCTTCTGATATAGATCCTTTCCCTAAGTGCTCCGAATTTTAAAGAGACTCTAATGGTCGTGATTAAGCATGGGGGTATAGCCGAAACGGCGATCAGTGGCGTAATTGAAACAATCGACAGCACAACTAACCATAGTTGTTTTTCTCTTACTAAGTGGTCTCCGTAGGGAGAAATAGTTAAAGAAAGTAATGTTTTAAGTACAAATTCATAAACCTACTAAGAAAAAAGTTGTGATTAGTAAACTATGGATTTGTTTCGTTATAGGGTGTGTTTTGGTACGCAGGGATAGACGTTAATACAACTGAAATGAAAATAAATAGAAATTTTAATACATTCGTAGATTTAAAGTCGCTTGAACTCGAAGTACCTACGATTTGTCTCGTTACAGGGTGCGTCTCGGGACGTAGGGATAGATATTAACTATAGTAAGATGATTTAGTAGCTGAATACGAACTTGTACTAGTATTAATTCTCGTGCTAGTATGTGAACTCGTAGAAGCTCAAATCTTGCACGAGCCCGTATACTTCTACCACCCTATGAGCTTCTACTAGCCTTAATTCTGGTAGTAGCCCAAATTCCCCTATTACCTATGATTATCGTACTAGTATGTGAGCTCATAGAAGCCCAAAATCTCCGTACGAGTGTATCTGCCCTACTAACTTATATGCTTTAATTAGAAACCTTATTAATCTCGCGGATCAAGAGATTAGTACCTCTCTTCCTTGTATACTAAAGCCTTATTTCGTCTTACTATAACTATTAATAAGCCTCGAGGTATTTATATATTATATTATCTTAATACTAATATATGAAGTAGAGCCTAAACCGAGAGCTGAAAATAGCTTACTCTTTACGTTAAGGGCCTAATTACTATCTTATAGTATATCTAATTTTAGCCTAAATAAAGAATATCGAGTGGTTTTATTATCGAGTTTTGGACTTTGGAGCTAAGATTAGCTATAGAGTATCCCTACTTAAAGACCTTCTATCGAGATACTATATAGTATGAAATCTCTTAGATATAGTAGTTATTAATTCTTGATACTATACCCGGCTAGTTTTGACGAGTCGGAATATTACGGGGGTTATATAGGGCTATCTACGACTCGGGAGTGTACTAAAAGTAGCTGATACTACTTACCTATAATACCGAAAATTGATATTATAGCCTAAGTAACCAAAAATTAAATATTATAGTTAAGCTAAATATAATACCTTAGGTTCTATAAGATTATTAGATATATATAGTATATTATATTCCTAGTATTTATTACCCTTATATAAGAATTAAGTGAGAATAGATATGAAATCACGATTTGACCTCCTTTATACGATTAAGTCCTTAATTAATCCATAACCTTAGCTTATAAATACTTTATTAAGAGACAGAAATATATAGAATACTCGAATTAGTAGATTAACTTTACTATAAAACTCGGAAGTGAATTAGATAACTTTTATAGTAAAAATAGCAAATCGATAGCTATTGTCTTACTTATAGAATCTAGCTTACCTATATCTAGGAATTTATATATCTGGTCCTAAAGAGGTTACTACTACGTTATCTTGAGAAGTAGATTTATTAGGGGTACTTAGGATAGAGGGTTTAGTATTAGTTATCTTATAGAGGTATTATAATAATATAGGGTAAAATAAGGCGGGATACTTATAGTTACGGGGTAGAATAGATATAGGGGATATACGTTGAAACCTAGCACACGTATACTTCTGCTATATCACAAGATTTAATCCTATTTCGTAATACTTTATTCCTCTACTCCTTTTTTGTTTTTTTTGTTTTTTTACGGCTATAAGTATAATATCAATGTCCTTAGAGTCCGGGCTATGTTCGATATCCTAGCGAACAGGTGGAGTGTATGAACTAAATATTATATAGAAACTAAGAAGTGTGTAAACCCCAAGTATACTATCCCCCCCCCCGGTCCAAAGCGCGATCACGATATTGATAACACCACGCCTGCACGGGCCTTATCAGGGTCGATAGCGAATAGAGACTCTCTAAAGCACCTGAGGTTTCTTATGTTGGGGATATAAACGAGGTTTTGGGGTGGCGTTACTAATCTCGTGATCGCGCTTTGGACCGGGGGGGGGATAGTAGTAGTGCGCAGAAACCAAGTGGTGTGTAGACACCAAGAAGTGTGTAAACACCAAGTGGTGTGCAGAAACCAAGTGGTGTGCAGAAACCAAGTAGTGTGCAGAAACCAAGTGGTGTGCAGAAACTACTATCCCCCCCCTAGTCCAAAGCGCGATCACGATATTAATAACACCACGCCTGCACGGGCCCTATCAAGGGTCGATAGCGAATAGAGACTCTCCAAAGCACCTGAGATTTCTTATGTTAGGGATATAAACGAGGTTTTGGGGTGGCGTTACTAATCTCGTGATGGCGCTTTGAACCAGGGGGGGGATAGTAAGTGGTGTGCACACACCGCGGGCCGGCCCGCCTGGATAGGCCAAGGCCTAAGCGAGGCGTGATGTTATTAAGGTTATCATTGGCGGGGTATGAGATGCACGTGAGCTGCACTGTGAGGTCATTTCCTAGCGTCTCAAGTCGCCTTATCACTTTCACGTGGTGCGGGCGGAACGTACCGCCGATACAGACCCTTCGAGTACTACGTATAGGGCCCATTAAACGTAAAATTATCGCCACCCGCTGCTTTTATCACACGCTTCACTCACTCCATAGGGGCAAATCACTGTAATTAAAGCTATTTAAACGATTTTCACTACTTTGTTTCTATTCTATAAGCTATAATTATATCTAGGTAACGCTAGTGTATTATCCCTATCCTCTCTCTTATCTCTATATCTATAATCCTCTCCTAGGCTCTTAAAATAGCCTCTCTAAGCCTCGTAAAGTCCTTATATACCTTAGGATTTATCTCTTATAAGATATCCTTTAATCTATCCTAAATATCCTCGATTAGTGAGAAATTTAGCGAGAATAGTAACTAAGAGATTAGCTTAAGTCCCTAACTAGCTATAAGAGCTAGTATAGCTATAGTATTATGCCCTGCTCCTTTATCTTATTAAAAGGAGAGTCCTAGGTAATTAAAGAGATAGTTAAGGATTACTAGTACCGTGTACTCGTAATATATCTTTATTATAATTATCTTCTATTCCTTCTCCTAGAATAAGCCTACTCCCTTATTATACTTTTTACTTATATAGCCTTAGAATATTTACCTAATTTTCTTCTATTACTTATATTATATATAATTAAGGTAAAAGAGCTCTTTTACCCTAATCTTCCTCGTATACTATTATCTTCTATAATATCTAGGTTATACCTAGCTCTTATCGCTCTAGTAGATCTTATCCTACTACTTATTTATCTAGTTCTTATACTCCTCCGCTTATATAAGCTAAAGTATTTAATTTACCTCTAAGATTAGCGGCTTCCTCTTCCTTACTCCCTAGTAGTAACCCTTTTTTTTAAATACTATTCGTATAGCCTTCTCCCCGTAGCTCTAACCTAACTAGCGAGGTAGTTCTCTTATTAGAATATCGCGTGAGTGAGAATTAAATATAGCCTAGCTAATAAGGCACTTACGTTAAGGTATAAAAAGGAGAGGATATCTCTTATATCGTTGCTTTTAAGGAGTAAGTTAGAAGGAGAGAGTATAATTAACTTACTAGTAAGTGAGCTTAGGGTTTTAGAGAAGGATATTAGAGACTATTTAGCTTATAGTATAGTAGAGAGTCTATATTCTAAGATAGTTATCTCTACTTATTAGTTTTATAGGTATCTTTAGTATTAGTATAAAGATTAATGATTTTATTATAAGTAAAGCTTAAGAGAGAGAGGATAGAGGAGAGTAGTCTTATAGCGGCGTGAGAAGGATAAGAGATAGTAAAATCACGCGCTAAATAGCTAGTCTAATTAGTGGGACTACCTTGTAATTCTAGCTAGTTCGCTAGTAAAAACCCTATAAATGAGGTACTAATTAAGGTAATTAGGTATTAATTAATATTTATTAAGCCTTATAAGTAAGTACGCCTTCGACCTCTAATATTACTTCTATACTAGCTTAGTAAACTCGACTATACTAGTCGAAATATAGATACTTACTTATAAGGCTTAATAAATATTAATTAATACCTAATTACCTTAATTAGTACCTTATTTATAGGGTTTCTACCGGCGAACTAGCTAGAATTATAGGGTAGTCCCACTAATTAGACTAGCTATTTAGCGCGTGATTTTATTATCTCTTGTCCTTCTTATATTACTATAAGACTACTCTCCTTTATCCTCTCTCTCTTAAGCTTTATTTATAATAGAATTATTAATCTTTATACTAATACTAAAGATACTTATAAAACTAATAAGTAGAGATAACTATCTTAGAATATAGACTCTTTACTATACTATAGGCTAGATAGTCTCTAATATCTTTCTCTAAAACCTTAAGCTTACTCGCTAGTAAGTTAATTATACTTTCTCCTTCTAACTTACTCCTTAAAAGTAATAATGTGAGAGATATCCTCTCTTTTCTATACCTTAATATAAGTACCTTATTAGCTAAGTTATATTTAATTCTTACTCACGTGATATTCTAATAAGAGAGCTACCTCGCTAGCTAGGCTAGAGCTATAAGGAGAAGGCTATACGAATAGTATTTAAAAAAGAGGATTACTATTAGGGGGTAAGGAAGAGGAAGCTACTAATCTTAGAGGTAAATTAAATACTTCGGCTTACGTAGGTAGAGGAGTATAAGAACTAGATAAATAAGTAATAAGATAAGATCTACTAGAGCGATAAGAGCTAGGTATAACTTAGGTATTATAGAAGATAGTGATATATGAGGAAGATTAGGGTAAAAGAGCTCTTTTACCTTAATTATATATAATATAAGAAATAGAGGAAAATTAGGTGAATATTCTAGGGCTATATAAGCGGAAAGTATAGTAAGGGAGTAGGCTTATTCTAGGAGAAAGAGTAGAAGATAATTATAATAAAGATATATTACGAGTATATAGTATTAGTAATCCTTAATTATTTCTTTAATTACCTAGGACTCTCCTTTTAATAAGATAGAGGAGTAGGGTATAATACTATAACTATACTAGCTCTTATAGCTAGTTAGGGACTTAAGCTAATCTCTTAGCTACTATTCTCGCTAAATCTCTCACTAATTAAGGATATTTAGGATAGATTAAAGGATATCTTATAAGAGATAAATCCTAAGGTATATAGGGACTTTATAAGGCTTAAGGAGGCTGTTTTAAGAGCTTAAGAGAGGATTATAGATATAGAGATAAGAGAGAGGATAAGGATAATATACTAGTATTACCTAGATATAATTATAGCTTATAGAATAGAAACAAAGTAGTAAAAATTATTTAAATAACTTTAATTATAGTGATTTGCCCCTATGGAGTGAGTGAAGCGTGTGATAAAAGCAGCGGGTAGCGATAATTTTATGTTTAATAAGCCCTATATGTAGTATAGTAGAGCGTACCCTATGCGTCTTTTTAAAGGTTAATTAGTACCTAATTACCTTAATTAGTACTTAATTATAAGCTATCGGGGGCCTTTCATCGGCGAAGTAGCTAGAATTATAGGGTAGTTCCACTAATTAGAATAGCTATCGGAATAGCTAATTACCGTGAGTCTCTTGTTTCTCACGCTGCTATAAGAGCCCTCTCTCTCCCCCTCTCTCTTCTAGTCTTAATAGAATTATTAATCTTTGTCCCTATACCAAAAACATATACTAAAGCAACAAGTAGAGATGACCGCCTCTGTGTATAGACTCTCTACTATATAGCTAGCTAGACAGTCGACGATATCCTTCTTTAAAACTCATAGCTTACACGAAAATAAGTCGACTACGCTCTTTACTTCCGACCTACTCCTCAAAAGCAACGATGCGGCTATCGCCTACTCCTCTCTACCCCTTAGCGAAAGCAATTAATCGGCTGGGCTACCTTTAGTTCCCTTTCACGAGACATACTAAGGAAAGAGCTACCTCGCTAGCTAGGCTAGAACTATGAGGAGAAGGCTATATAGATAGTATTTGAGAAGGAGGGGTACTATCGAGGAGTAAGGAGACGAAAGCCTCTAATCTCACTAGCGAATTAAGCCCTTCGTCTTACGTAGGCAGAGGAACATAAGAACTAGACAGATGAGTAATGGAACGAGATCTGCTAGAGCGATGAGACCTGGGTATAACCTAGTTATTATAGGAGACAGTGGTATATAAGGAAGATCGGTCTATCTGAGCTCTTCTACCTTGACTATATCTAGTATAAGTAGTAGAGGAGAATCGGCTAGATGTTCTAGGGCTATATAAGTAGAAAGTATAGTAAAGGCAAGGGCTTGTTCTGGGAGAAGGAGTAGGGGACGATTACTACGAAATCGTACTACGAATATACTATTCCCGTGATCCTTAACTACCTCTTTAATCACCTAGGCCTCTCCTTCTAATAAGACAGTGGATCAGGGTATAAGGTAGTAGAGATACTTACTCTCTTAAAGAGCTGGAATGTGAAGCTGATTTTCTAGCTACTATTCTCTCTAGATTTGTCTCTAATTAAGGATATATGAGACCGTCTTAAGGATCTCTTATAAGAGATAGACCCCGCGGTACACCGGAACTCAAGGTGACTACGTGCGGCTGTTTTGAGAGCTTGGGAGACGATTATAGATGTAGAGATAAGAGAGAGGATAAGGACGATATATTAGCGTTACTTAGATATAATTACAGCTAATGGAATAGAGACAAAGTAGTGAAATTATCTAAATAGCTTCAATTATAGTGATTTGCCCCTGTGGGCTGAGAGTGAAGTGTGGATAAAGCGGCAATGATAGCGTAATTTTACCTTTAATATACCCTATACATAGTAACTACAAGCTAGATCTAGTCCTAGACATTTCTCCGGATAGTGATATTATACTAGTAGTTAGACCTCGGAACGTACGATTGAGAATTCAATCCCAAGTCCTTGGGTGTGCCTCATCCTTATAGGAAGTTTAACTAGTAGAAGACGATACTAATATATTACGGATAATCTATTACGTTATCTACTATCGTAATAATAATATACCATAGTCCCTAATACTAAGAGAAGTTCTTTAAATTACTATCAAGGCTAATAAATACGATCTTAATATTACCCTAAAATACGCTAGGGTATAGTAGTTAAAGCTTAGAGGAAGGCTAGAGAGAGAGGATATGGGATATCTTCTAGCTATAGCTTTCTTATTCGGCGATATAGACATGTTTATAGTATATGCCCTAGCACTAATCCTTTATTATATAAGGTCTTATTATCTTACTTAGAATTCTTAAATAACGAGATTACTAGTCAAATTGTCCCTTAGAAAACGTTCTATATATAATAACCCTAATACCTCGGATATTAGACTAGTAATTAACTTCCTAGACCTATTAGAAAAGCGAAGGAACCGAATACGAGTAGAACTATACTAATTATTAAAAGATGGGATTAACTTCGTCGGCGGCTGTTCTAACTATAGCTAGGGCAAAAACTATAGTAATAAGTATAAAATACTTTAATCTAACTATAGGCTATTAAGGTTACTTAAGGTCCCTATATCAGAAATCATTAAAAGTATAAAAGCGGTTTCATGTAAAGACATAATATAGATATACTATTCAGATATTCGTAGCTATTATTATAAAGCGCTAACCTATAGTGAAACACTTACCAGAAAACTAGAAACTATAAAAAGAAAGTTAGTATTTGTCTCGACTATATACGAAGTAGTGACACTATAATACCCTATAGATTTTAGTATAAGTGAAGAAACCGAGGGATAGAAAGGGTTATTAGGGACAGATACTTAGTACTATATAGACTATAGGAATACTCTAGATTTTTATATTATTAGCTAGAGTAGTTTAGGTTTCAGTGCAAATTTTCAGCTTACTCGAAGTTCTACTAGGCCGAATTCGTATACTTCAAGCTAAAGTAGTCCGAATTATAGTAGTATAATTTAGACTACTTTAGCTTAAAGTATAAATAAGGTATATACGTGATCTTATAGTATATTAAGGTATCTTATATATATTATAGCTATATATGAGTAGAATTTCCGAGCTTAGCTCTAGATTAAATAAAACCTATATAGAGAACTAAAGAAAAACCTTCTCCCGAAATAGAAGTTTCCTTCACTTATTCTATACCCTTATAGTTTCTCTCTTCTTTATTCTACCTTTACCCTTTGAAGTTTATAGCTAGGGGATTATCTCTTATGAGTCCGAGATATTTAATATACTCTAGTCTATAAGGGACTAGATCCTTAATAACTAGCTTTCATCTTTTATTAATAGCCCTAAGCTATATTATTAAAACCATCCTTACTAATATTACTAGAGCTTTAATATTCTCAATATCGTTAAAAGAGCTATTCTTGAATAGTATTATAAATAATATAATGAATTCTCTATCTAGACTCAAATCAAGGTGTTTGATTTTCGATATTAGTACCTCCTCTCGCCGCCTAAGTAATAGTAATAGTAAATAGCGTCTCCTTTTACTTAAACTATAATAATACTTGTGAGTAGACCCGATATACAAGTAGCTAGTTATCTAGACAGAGACCTACTTCCTATTCGGTTTAAAGCACTATATAAATACCCTACTATCTGTTATATCTGACTATACTAGTGAGCTTAGTCGAGTAAGAGTCAGGGGCTACGGCGATATAAGTATTAATTTAATATTTATTAGAATATGTTCTATAATAAGGAAAAGCTATACGCCTAAGGGTACGCTTAGAATTTTATCCTCCTAATCTATAGTTATTTGAATAGTCATTAATCCTTTCTATATTTTTGATAACTACGAGTAGAAGATTACTTCTTCTATTAGCAAAAGACCTTAAGGACCCCTATCTTAAACCCCTAACTTAATATTATCGGGGGTGAGTTCGAGCTCTGGTTTCTAGAGGCTAAGAGGGAGTTCTAGCGAGTTTATTATACTACTTCGAATTCTATAGTTAATACGATAATAAGTTAAGGGGTCGAGGGATTATTAATAGTTAGGAAGGCTATCTCGAGTATATAACTAATTCTTTCTAAGTATTAGTAAAATTTGAAACGAAAATAAGAGATATTAAAGTACACCTTTTACTTAGGCTCTACTCTACTAGATATTCCCGCTATAGAGGGTCTCTAGCCCCTACGAGCACTCCCCGTGGATCTAATAGTCTACTATATAGTATACCTAGCTAGCTGGGCTATATTTATAGCTATTAATAGTAGGACTTAGTAAAAGGTAAAGATTCCCTAATCCAGGTATAAAAATTGTGAGCTATATAGCGCTTAGTTCTTAATTAATAGTCCTATAGTATAAAAGAGACATTATACTAAATACCTTAGATGGCTTTATAATATTCCTCTATAAGTACGGCTTTCGATATTAATATAATCCTTTGTTTTAGTGAAGTAGATTATGTGAGGCGTAAGGTAAGGCAAGCACGCTAATAGTGGGTTGGGTAGTGTGTTTAGTACGATTTAAAATTAGAATCCCTTATTTTGCTTTTAGATCCCTTTTATAGACTAATTAGATAATAGCTATAAGGCAGAAAGTTGGTATTTCGAGCTTAACCCTATAGATACTAGTAATAGACATTTGAAGGTATAAGTTCGCGGGCTCTATTATTATACTACTTAATTTATATTATTTTCGCTACTATAAGGCAAGAGTCCTATAGCTATTAATAACGCACTTATTAATATATAGGCGCTATAATTAAGGGTAGTTTAACTTATATCTATAAGCTACATTTCACTTATAACTAGTACTAATACATAGTATAATAAATAACGACCGACTAAAAGACTTTGGATTATTAGTAATATTAGAGAGAATAAAGGTAATATTTATTACATGTCTATAGAAAACGGCGGGCGCATATAAAGAGGTATAACCCTATTAGATAAAATCATTAATACCTAAAGAACCACGGACCTGAATTATCACAGGCCTCTATCCCCCCTTATTTAATCACAATTATTAAAGTCTTTTCAAAATTCGGGGCACTTGGGGAAAGGTCCTATCACGAAATAATATAACTCTAAATTTTGAAGATACTTAGAGAGGAAAAGAATATAGTCTAGGAGTTGCACTAATATGATAAGAGGGTCCACATGTTTTAGTGCTTAGTAATATATATTAGTTTAGATAAAAATATTCACGCCCAGGCTCGCTATATTTTACTTAGCCACGATTCTCTTAGTCACGTGTTTGACGTGTAGCTGTTACACGTGTAGCGTAAGAGTAGGTCTCTAACTTTTTATCAGCGGGTAGTAGTAGGATAATATAGACAAAGCTAGTTAGGCTCTTTGAACTAACTTCATAGTAGTTATTTAATCAAAGACTTTCTGTGACTAGTTTATTTCTTTTTAAAACAAAGTTATACGCCACTCGCCTAGGAACGTATATATACTAGTACGAGCTCATATACTAGTATAAGAATTATGGGTTATACGAGAATCTAGGCTAGTATGAGAATTAAGGCTAATAGAAGCATATAGGCTAGTGAGAGTACATAGGCTCATACGAGACTTTGAGCTTCTACGAGCTCACGTGCTAGTACGAGAATTATAGGTAGCACGAGAATCCAGACTTGTACGAGACTTTGAGCTTCTACGAGCTCACGTGCTAGTACGAGAATTATAGATAGCACGAGAATTAATACTAGTACGATTTCGTATTAGCGTTAAAAAGGGAGCATAATTCGGCTCCCTAACGCCGGCGCATCTTTTATAATAGCTTAATAAATAATAGGGTTAAAAAGGGAGCAAAAATTAGCCGATAGAACCCAAATTAGGCTCCCTAACACTAGTGCATCCGTTACGATAGCGCTTAACGAGTACCTAGCATTAGAATAGAGTAAAATTAGGCTTAATAACACTAGTCACGTGTATATCTGCTTTAATCTCAGGGAAATTCCTAGGAGATTAGAGCTCTTAGGAGTATATAGCTCCTAAGAAAAAGCTCCTATAAGGTAATATCTCCTATAAGCTTTTACCTAAGAGCCACGTTCTCCTAAGAGCTCTAATCTCCTAAGAGAAAATTTATAGGAGATTATAGCTCCTAGAATAACCTAGCTAACGTTACTAGGAATTATAAGGGAAGGCTTATAAAGTTATATATAGGCTTTAATTATATAAGAGGATATAGATTAATAAATTAGATCTAGGATCTAGTCTTAACTTGAGACGAAATACTTAGAAAAAAATCTTAGACTCGTATATCTTCTAGATAAAGGATATAATATAGTTAAATAAGTAAGATATAATTAACTAGGTAAGAAGCTAGAAGTTAAATCCGAAACTGAATCCGGGTAAGAGATTTAGATATAGTATAAAGAGTTAGAAAATAGTATTAGGAAAATATAAATATTAAGAATTAAGAGCGAGTAGTTCTTCTAACCTTACCGCTAGCTTATCTATAATTAAGTCTCTTAACTATAGTACTAAGTACTTATAGAAGTTTTGAATTAGTATTTACTTAAATAATACTTTTAGAGAAGTCTCGGAGTCGAAATATTCGATATTAAGTAAAGAATAGCTCTAAAAATCTACTTACTACTTTTAGGATTCTATTACCTATTAAACTAATACTACCTTTACTCTAGCTACTTCTGCTTATCTAAGTAATAGTATCGATAATATCTCTAACTCTACCTTTAATAAGCTCACTTAACTCATTATTAAGCTCCTTAAGTACTTCCTTAGTACCTTCTTTATTACTAACTTAGAAGAACTATATACTAACTTAGTATAGTAATATATTAAGCTTATTAGGCTTTTTCGTAGCTAAGAGTAATACTACTTTAATATCGTCTAAAGGAATACTATCCGTTAATATAATGAGATTAAGGGGCTTTATCTCTTTACTAGTAGCTATCTTAGCCTCTAACTTTACTAAATATAGCTTTAAGATATTATAGACTCTAGTACTAGTAGGAGTCCTACCTTATAGTTAGACTCTCGTGAAGATTTCGGTAATAGTAGTAGCTCTCTTAATACCTCTATATCTACTAGTAGTAATACCCTCATTTAGGGAGCTACTATTAGCGGACTTATAGTTCATAAAGTAGAGATCTAAACTATCGTTATTATAGGAGGAAATAATAGGTATAATAACTACTAATACTTATAAGACTTCATACTAGCTATAGCTAGCTATAGAGCCTGAATTATCGATAAGGAGGGTAGTATTAAAGGTTATAAGGAAGGTATATAGATCTTTACTACTTGAGTAGATAGTAGCTAGTATTAATATAGTAGGTATTATAGGTAAGTATAATAATGAAAAAGGAACTACTAACTTAGATAATAGAGCGCCACGTATTAGACCCGAGGTAGTATTTGGGGAAGGTATATATACTAGAGGAAGCTCATTTATACCTAGGTAAGAGGGGTTTATGAGAGGAGCTTGAGGTTCTTAGCCTATTACTAAGGTATTTAATCGAGTAGAGATATTACTACTCTTATGATTTAAACCTTTATGTATTAAACTAAATAATGAGCGACTCGGATTTTCTAGGGTAGGAGTAATAGTCTAGGATTTATAGTTAGTATTACTTATCGAGGAATTACGAAATAGCTATACTAGGTTTCCTATAGGTATAATAGGCAATATTATATATAGTGTATACTTTAAACGAGTAGGATATATAATTAATATTAAGAAGGTTTTGAGTTTAACTTAAAGTATTTAAAGTTAATAGTGAATAGGATAGATAAGTTAGACTTATTAGAGTAACCTCTTTTAAGCCCCTTTCTATAATTAAAGTTATAACGTTATTTATTATAGCTATTCTCTAGGTAATACTATTAGTTTCTAAGTAGTTAAAAACGAAAATCTCTACTATACCTTAGCTTTATTATTTAATATAGCTTATAGGACACTCTCGCGCCTTCTACCCTTAAAGAAACCTAGCTTATCCTATACTAGTACTAATCCATCCGGAATAGTATACTAATTACGACTTGTGAGAAGAACCCACTTACTACTACTATTATATATCCACTAGTCTCTCGAAGGAAATTAAAATCTATACTCTATTATATCCTATTATTATTTACTTATTCGAGCGAATTATCTACTCTTAAGGCGAGATAAGTTAGAAGGCGCCTAGATAAATTATTAATATAGTAAAGTAGATATAGACTAATATAGTATAATAGTTACTATTATTAAGAAAAGGAAGAGAGTAGGAATTGATTTGACCCTAAGAATCGTCTCTTGAGGAGGTTATTTATTAATGAGTAGGTCGTTTATTATAGAGGTAAATACTATAGAAGTAGAGTAGAAGGTTAGATTCGGAATATGAGTAGAAATCAGACGATATTAATAAGGAGATTATAGGAGTAGTATAGATACTATTAACGAGGAGATTATAGTAGTAAGGTAAGAATTAGACGTAATAGATGAGGGGTAGATTATAAAGCTAAAAAGGTGAACCTAATCCTTAGCCTCTAGTATAGTAGAGGCTAGAATTGAAGCTAGTAAATGGATTGAATTATAAACTATAGCTAAAAAGATTACTAGAATTGAGCTAAAATCTACTAAAATAAGTATGAGCTAAAAGTTAACTAGTATATCTAATTAGTTAGTCCAAAATCGGCTACCACATTTCGGATAAAAGAGAATATAGTTTGATCACGTGATCTAACTAACTTCATAACTCTAACTCTATTCTATAAGAAAAAATACTTTAAATTATATAATAAAACTATTAGTAAATTAGATCCTAGTATCACTATTAGATAGCCTGGATTTAGAGGTATCCTTAGATACTAAATAATTACTATAATACCTATTAAAAATCGATAGTAACTATTTAACCTTTAAAATATCTCTAATCTATAACCTAGCTCGCTAGTGATATATCGAATCTTACTAATTAAGTATACCTAACTTAGGACCTATAGTAGATACGAGTAAGACCTCCTAATATCTACTTACTAAATAGTAGATAAAGTCGAGAAAAGAGTTATAGTAATAAAGGATACGATAAATACTATTAATACTATAATTATAACTAGAGTTATCCTATATCCTCTCTAAATAGAGTAGTACTATAGCCTATATATATATTATACCAAGCCTCCTCTAACTATATAATTAATCTCTAGCGAACTCTTCTAGTTTTATAAAGATAAGAAGAGAAGTTTATTAATTTAATAGACTCGATTATCGATTATAATATAATATAAAGAATAAGCCGAGCTAACGTATACTTTATATTTCTATATACTACTCTTACCGACATAGCTTAAGTATAGTAACTAGGTATATATAAATAATAAGTTAGTAGGAGGTAGGAGGTAAGAGTCTTTAAAGGGATTTATAGAAGACTAGGGCAAATAGGCTAGAATATAATACTATAAGTTATAATCCAAACCTATAATATCTTCTATAGAAGCGAGTCTAGTATATAGCTATTAAGCTAAGTAAAGCCGGTTTATAAGTAACTATAGGGCGATCTTCCTCTATCTAGCGATTTCCCTTAATAGAGAGCTACTCTAGTATGAATCGGTAATAGCCAATTAAGTAAGCTTAGGTTATAGGGTACCTGAAAATCCCATTTCGTAAAATTATCGTAATAGACTTAATAATAGTTAATCCTAGCCTAATGCTACTTATATATATCGTAATATAAGAGATAGTCTATTTAAACCTATTTAAAATAAAATATTACTTATTATATAATTATTAAGTACTCTAAATATATAATAATTCTTATACTTCACTTAGCCTAGAATAGAGATAGTTATCTCTAGTATACCTTTTAAGAACGATTATTTACGAAGTAAATATAGTCTATATATATATTATATTAACGCTTCAAAGTAAGTAAATATAACTATTCTACTTATCTTCGTATATATATTCCCCGAGCTCTTCTATACTATAGATAATACTTTTATATGAGTAATCCTACTTTACTCTAATACGTATTATAATATCTTCTATACTGAGCTCTATTACCCCCTACTCGAGCTCCTATATAACTAGTGATACTATTACTACTCCCTTAATTAGGAAGACTATAACTAGCTCACCTCTTATATATATAATCCTCGAGTCTTATAATAAGGAGATACTCGAGTTTATAAGCGAGTAGTTTCTTAATCTTATTATCGAGGTACGACTCTAAATAATTAGTATAAGTTAACTAGTGAAGCTACTTACTAAGGTAAATAGACTTAGATATTAGGAGATAGATATCGATAATAATGAAAATAGTACTTATCTTATCTAAGGAGGTAATATAAATATATAATCGAAGCCCGATATAACTAGAACCCTAAAGCTACTAACTATAATTACTAGCTAGTATCACCCTTACTCTATAACTCTATCTTAATTACTTTCCCTCGAAAAATCTCGAGCCCTAAATTATATGAATATAGCCTAAGTCCTATAAGACGAACCTCTCTTAGTAGACATATATCTTTATACTCCTAATACCTAAAGTACTACTCCTTCTAGAAAAGAAGGTAGCTATAGTATTTAGAGTATATAGGGTATTACGGGTATATAAGATAAGGTATTAATAGTTACTAGGACTACTAGGAAATAGGGATAAAGGGAATACTTAAGGACTAGATCCGTAGCTTATATTCTAAGGTCTTATAATATCTTAAAGAGAATACGGGTACAAGATATAAGAGTGGGAGTATAGAGCTAATACCCTAGAAAGCTAGTTCGAGTATTAGCTAGAAAGTTATCTCTATCGATTTCTACCTAGCCTCTCGAGTTTATAGTTATCTCTAACTTAGAACTAGAACCTAAAGATAATAACGATTATTAAATTAAGACCTATTTAGGTAATTAAGTAAGAAATATTTGTGACTTTAATACGACTCAAATTCAGAGTACTAGCTACTATCTTTCAAAGTAGGGTAGCCTGAAATATAATATTAATTATAATAAGCTTAAAGAAAACTAGGCTTTTAGATAAGGATATACTTTCGAAGAGAATTATAAGTTAAAGTAGCTAGTATTAATATATCTCAAATATCTCTTATTTCGTTCTAAATAGAGATTATACCCTAGTATAGTAGGATTCGATTAATATCTTATATTTAGAAACAAATTCATTAGTAGAACTTATAATAGTCTCATTAAATATCTCCTAACCCCTTCTCTATTAGTAGAATATAGTAATACTATATTCCTACTTCTTTACCTTTCTAATTACCTTCTTTTATACTACCTTTTTCTTAGGGACCTCTTTCTAATTCTTAAGGGTATATTACTTTAGCCTAATATTAATTAGAGTAGCTATAATAGTACCTAATAAAGGGCTCTCGTCTAGAGAGTAGTAGAGCTTTAGGAGTAGGACTATATCCGTAATTTAGAGAGATCTATCGGAATAAGAAGATCTTTAGAGGTTAGTCGACTATTTATTAAGGTATTTATCGAAGCTAGAGATATTAATATCGAGTTTATAGCTCTTATATAAGATCTAATTAATATATCTCGTAAACTCTTTATAAGCCGATAGCTTATAGGGTCTTAGAAACTCTCCTAGGAGAGTAAGGTATTCGGAATCTAAGGGCTAAGGAGGGACTTTGGATTTCGGTTAGAAGCTAAAGGTATTAATAATACTAACTGTGAATATACTTCGGGATAACTTTATTATAAAAAGAATAAGCTCGTTAAGTGCTCTAAGTATAGAGAGTTTTCTAATAAACTCTCTAAACTCGAGTATATAATTATAATCCGAAGCTAGTTACTCGAGAATAATTACAATATCCCGAGGGCCTATTACTAGATCACAAGTATACTATATCTCTTATCTTAAATAACTAAGATACTTCCCTTAGTCTTCTATTAGGTTAATAGCTATAGTATCTATTCCTATACTAAGGACTATAGGTAGAGCTCTTCCTAATTATATTAACTATAGAGGATATAGGATATCTAAGTAGATACTTCGTATTATTATAATAGTATAGAATATTTCTAGTTCTAGGTAATAGATAACCTCGTAATAATAAGACGAATTCCTAAATAATGTTTAGGAATCGTTACTTCTATTAACTTAGTATTTCCTAAATATTATTTAGGAATTCGCTACCGCCGACTCAGAAATTCGTTCCTATAATTATATATCTCACTTTAACTTACTATAATATTAGCGGTAGTACTAGTGAACTATTTAGTAGTACTTTAAGATAATAGGTTATAAATATGTATTTCTAAGCTATTAGGTATTATTAGATAAATAGGACTAACTCTACGAGGTCTCTCTAGATAATTCTATTATCGAAGAAGTCTCTAGACTATCTAACTAGTAGATTAATAGTATCTTCTAGGTATATAAGTCTCCTATAAAATCCGAATAAATAGACTACTAACTTATCTCTTATCTATTACTATCGAGTCGAGATTCATTACGAGAGAGATATACCCTCTAATCCTATTATTATACTCGAAGATACCCTATCTATTATAGTCACGCCTAATATTAATATACCGCCTCAGAGCCCTCCTTAATAGCCTGAGAAATATCCTTGACTAGATAGTTATATAGGAATAACGATATAGAGCTCAAGTAGAATAAATAAAGTCTCTTTACTAAGATATTAGGGTAGATCTCGTTAGAATTCCTTATAAAAGAAGTCTGAGTTACTTAGCCTCTTAGACGAAATACTATTACCCCTAGAGTCTACTATACTTAAAGAGTATTCCCTATAACCGAATAATAACCTAGCTCTAGTTAATAGCTATTTACTAGTTAAGAGCTTAGCCTCTACTATTAAAGAGAATCTATAGTATGTCTCGCTAGCTCTAGAGCTATTCTTAACTAACGAAAAAGTAGTCTCTACTAATGAGTTAGTAACTATATTAGAGGAGACTTTAATAGGATTAGTAAGCTCTATTATCTTAAGCTTATTACCTGAGGTATAGCCTAAATACCTAGATTAAACTTGCCCTCTTATAGCCTATATATATTTAGTAAGTATAGTCGAACCCACTAATAGTATACTAAGCCCAAATACTAGTAGATATACCCTTAAGGTATCCTAGTAGACCTCACTTAATATACTAGATTAGATAATATTAACTCATTACCTAGTTTCGTATAACTCGATAATAAGATTACCCTTAATTATATTATAAACAAACACAGGCCGGTTTCTAAAGAGATATAAGAGTTATATCTAGATAGTAATACTATACTAATTATATTAGGTATACTTTAGACGTGTATGAAATACTATAAGAAGATAACTGACTTCTAGGATAGAGATTAATTAGTTATAAAGGTACTCAAGGGTATAGGCGTGATTATAAAGCCTCTTATAGACCTAATAGCTTATTTTAATCTTAAATATAGAATAAAGTAAAACTATAATTGAAAAAGGAATAAGTAAGTCTCGAAAGTCACTAGGTAAGTAACTTATAGCAAGAGACTTTTCGATATAACTACGTCATTAAGCTAGTAGAGGCTAATATTCGAACATATTACAGAGAAAATCCTAGGTTAGCTACTAATACTAGTTAGGTAGAGGTAGAAGCTATAAAGGAACTCGTTGATATGTCTTGAAAGGAAGGAGTAAGGAGAATTACCAGAAATACTACCGTTTTTAGGAGTTCCTTTATAATATATATATAGAAGGTATAAATAACGAGATAAAGACACTAAAGCTCGTATACTAAAGGATAGTTTAATATATATCCTCTAATTCCGGATAAAGAGATTTAATAGATATTTCTTTAATAAAATAAAAGATTCGCTTAGATAATAAGGAAGTGGAATTAAGTATACTACTCTTATATAAAGGAAGTATAAATGAGAGTACTTACTAAGTAAGCTAATAACTTCTCAGGTAGTACTAATTTGTACTAGATAGTTATTATAAAAGAGTCATAAGTATTAAAAGTTACTCGAATTAACTAGGTAAATAAAACACGAGGACTAAATCGAGAAGAATAATAGTTATACCTAGTGAGCTTTAATTATATATTATAGCTAGAAGAGTTATTGTTATAAAGTAGTATAGAAGTCTTTCGAGATAGTATTAATAGTTAATTAGAGTATAATAATACTATTTATATATGTCTTATACCCTATAAAAGCCCCTAAATAGAAAGCGAAAACACGATAGGGTTCCTACCTCTAGGGTAGTTATAGCCCTATACCTAGTTGTCCCAATATTACTAGGGGACTTCCTTAGTATTATATTAGGATAACTATAATATACCCTTAAGCTTAGATATTCTAATAAAGCTATCTAAGGACCTAATCTAAAGCTATAGCTTAATTTCTCGAAGATTACTAGTAAACTCAGCTATATGAGGTTAGTAGCCTTAGGTACTAAGGCTAATATTACCCTAACCTAGAAAAGTATAATAACTAGTATAGTATTAATTAGCGAGTTAAGGTCGTGGCTACTAAAGAGATCTAGCCTTTTAAAGAACTTATCTAGTCTAATTCTAACTTTATTAGGAGCTATTTTTGACAGGCTACTAATATTAGAGCTAGGTCTATTTCAGTGCCTAGTTGAGATATAGGAGGAGCTATAGTAGTGAACTTATATATTTCCTTATTACTTTAATATAAATATATCTTAAGAATTAGTTTATAGACTAGAATATAATTTTGAAATATTACCGATTATATGTATTAGTATTATTAGATAATTAAAGAGAAACTATTTACTATAAAGATTAAAAAATACTCTAACTAGTCTAAACCCCTCGACTATTACTATTAATATCCTTATTAATATATAGATATCTTCCGTTCTTCTAGGCTTTACTCTCTATTAGTAAATAGGGTATATTAAGCTATAGTAATTAATAGTAAATCTAATAATATAGTTCCTACCTTTTACCTCCTCTATAGTAGTCTTAAAGATTAGCTAACTAAGGGATCTATAATGAAAGCGTAGTTGGGCTTTTTACTAGAGCGAGATAAAGAAATATTATTTGAGGCATATTTACACTAGACTAGGATAAATAACTATAACTTTTATTAATATATTATAGAAGGGGTTTAGTTTATAATTCCCTACTAAGCCTATAGCAGGCGAAGTATCTAAACCACCTACTCTTAGATAAATAAGTTATTTAAGGATAAGGCTAGATACTATTTCTGGATGAGGCTAGACCCTTTTATGGAAATTAGGACTTCCTACCTATAAGATAGAGGTTTCTCGTATAGTAGCTAGAAGAGGATTTTATAGCCACTATTAGTTCCTAAATCAATATCCTATCTACTAATATTAATACTAGCGTTTTCCTTACTAAAAAGCCGAAAAGATCTAATACCTATAGAGCTTAAGGTTATCTTACTTATCCTATTAACTAGTAAAGTTAAGCTCAAATAAGGTGAGTTATATGAGCTCCTAGGGAGCATGCTAGTATATTAAGTAGCGGATTCGTGTCTAGGTAGTTTCCTAGCTTTAAAGAATATAGCTAGAAGAAATAATTCTCGAAAAGCAACGAAATCATGTAACTAAGGGCTTAATGACATAGGATTTCAGGGAATGGGAGGCGAAGGTACCTTAGAGCGAAGTGAACTTAAGGTTATACCTGGGTTACTTAGCCCCGAAAATATCTCAACTCGCTTATTTTCTCATTGTCGTGAGACCTCTTACTAAATTAGAAGAGGATATTCCGGAGCTTATAATCGATAATATTCTGTGGTCTATAACTAATCTCTATAACTAGGTTACTACTACAATTTTCTCGCTATAGTCTACCGATAATAGGTATAATGAAGGTCAAGAAGCATACTAATAAAGTAGGCTAGTAAGTCTAGTAGAATAGATTATGAGCGCCTTTAACTACTACTATAGAAATAGTATTACTTATTGAGGCCTAGCTATTAGCTTAAGCTCTATAGGGCTATTCGGCGACCTTTTCTAGTAGTTTATAGTACTAGAGTTATTATAGGCTAAGGTATATATAGCTTAAGGATACTAAGGATATATTAGTATATATATAAAGGCGTTTTATATATGCTTTCTAATATAGAGGAGGAGGGGAGGAGAGGAATACCAAAGAGATATAGGTATAGCCTTTATAGTACTAGGAGGACTAAGACTCGCTAGGTACCTGGGTCTGAATTTAATAAATCCGCTACTAGGAGAAGGCGTAGTTACTATTAACCTTCTCTCCTATTAGTAGTAGAATGCTATCTTATATAATTAATATTAGTTAATATATATCTAGTAGGCGAGTAAGGAGAGGTTACCTAATAATATAGATCTACCTATATATAAATAATGGCTCTCCTAGAAGGCGTAGAAGTCTATAAATATAGATAGAGAACATGTTACACTTATATAGTTAGGGTAGCTACCTAATAGCTATAAAGGGGCTAGTATAAGTATATATATATAGAGTAAAGATATTAGGGAGGGTCGGATTCGGATAGTAGTATATAGTAGGCTATAGATATTATAGAGTTAAAAGCGCCTATCGATATAAGAAGTAGTAATAAGAAGTATTAGGACCTTAGGGAAATAACTATAGGTTAGCGGAATCTTAGCTAATACTATAGCTATAAAAGCGATAGTAAGAGAAGGAGTTTAGTAATTATGAGAAAAGAAGGGGGAGGGAAGAGGTATAGGAGCGGTTTCTCTCTAGATAGTTCTATTAGGACTATATATAGTAGTAATCTTCCTTATTATATTAGCTAGTTAAGGCTAGGCGTAAATTTTTTTTTTTTAGTATAATATTAAAGCTAATCCGAGAGTTACTATACTAATTAGGGAAGAGGCTAGAGATTAAAAGGTTTATTATCTCTTTCCTAGATATATATTTAATAACGAGTCTAATCTTTTATTTATATTTAATACGAGACATCTAAGAGACTTAGAAATAATTATTAGTAGGATCCTAAGGCTATAGAATATTAAAACTACCTAGTTTTGGCTTAGTAGGAGGGACTAAATAGACTAGCTATTACTATATATTTCGCACCTAGAGGATTAAAATACTCCTTATATAGGGTCTCGTAGTATTAGCCCTCATATATCTAATACTATCTATATTATTTGATAATAATAGGGGTATCTAGTAACCTTAGCTAATTTGACTAGTATAATATAGACTAGAACTAATACCTCTACCTCTAGATTATAATAAGAAAGAGCAAATAATAATATATAACCTCCTTTAGGGCACTACAGATAGCCTAGTATTATATACCCTCGTATTAAGTAGTATTATCTACTAGGGGTTTAGGGATGTGGGTATTAGATAGTCTTATCCTATCCGCCTAATAGAACATATTAGTCCGAGATGCCTTAAGTAGCTAGGCTATAACACTTGTCTAGGATTTAGCTAAAAGTAGGGCGATATAGTATCTTAATAGCCCCTAATAAAGGGCATAAGTACTTAATATTAGGTAACCCTTAGTAGCTATACTAACTATTCTCCTTAGTTCAAATATACCCTTTACCTCTAAGTATAGAATATTCGTGATAAATTGAGCGACTTACCTACTAAATCTTAGTTAGATATTACTCTAATAATAGATATCTAGTAAGATTTATTAAGTTACTTATAGGGCGAGATTATTAAATCTAATAAGGTAATCGAAGATCCTATATACTTATTTAGATAATTTATCTCTACTATAACTTCTTTAAAAGATATCTAACCTAGATTAGAGGTAAGTTAAAGGGTACTATTCTATTCCTTTAAGAAAGCTAATTACTAATTATAGTTCTTAATATTTATATAGGATTTGTATATAAAGGTACTATCTATTACTTAATATCTCGTCTAAGAAATCCTCAAATACTCTAGGGACGATTCTAAACCTAAAGTTTAAGGTAAAAGACTATTAGAAGGAAGAAGAGAGATCTCACTTATTAGCTTCTAAAGCCCTCTAAGGTATAGGTATATATCTCTAGAGATAGACCTAGGGATTTATAAGCTTCTAGATAGCTCCTAAGTTAGTAACGACTCGGTCACGTATTAACCCAGCTATAAAGGCACGACTATTAACTAGAGTATAATAGCCCTATAATAGAGAAACCCCTTCTAGAATACGAGGAAGATATTCTAGAGATTATCGCCGAAGAAGTTCTTAGGAAGGAGTATAAGGCTAGTCTTTACCTATAGCCTCTCCCTATTATCTATAGTAGCGAGTTAGTACTCTACTAACTAAAGGCATATATAGTAGCGATAGTACTAAGATAAATCCTATCTATAGACAGCTATTAGTAGCCCTCGATAAGCTAACTAAGGATAGTAAGACTACCCGCCCTCCCTCGAGTAAGGTAATAGTAAGAGATAGCCTTACTAGAAATCAATAGAAAAGTATTTAATAATTAAGCTACGTTAGCCCCCTCCTTACTATACGGGATAGAACTAGCTCCTCCTCTATCTATACTTATACGACAAATCGGTAGAGGATCCTAATTACCTCTATCTAATAATTAGACACTATATATAACCCTATTCACGCCTATAGTAGATAGAGAAGTTCTATTACCTCTAACTAAAGGTGACCTAACTACTTCCTTACTAGATAAGGTAGAGATAGCCTTACTAGAGAGGAGTCTATTATTATTACCTAGGATAGGATAGTAATAGGCGAGCTTATATAGTACTACTTCTATATAAGTATAATAAGTTAATAGGGAATAACTACTTCTAATTCAAGATAACTAAACTATACTATCCCCTCCCTTACCTAGAGAGGCTCCTATATTAACTAATATAGTCACTAAAGTAGTTTATATTATTTATGAGATAAGTAAGTACTAGGAAGTACTAATAGAGGTCTATTCAAGAATCCTTAGTATATTATAGCCTAGCCTTAGTAGAATACTAGCTATACTACTATAGTAGAATAGCTAGGTTCTATATAGATTACAAGTACCCCGATAACTTAGTTAGCCTCTATATAGATTAATATACTAGAAGCAGGTACGCTTATTCTAAGGAAGTAACTATCCTTAATATAATAGAGTAGATAAGTGCCTTAGAGTAGTATAATACTGAGCTTAAATAAGCTAAGAAGGCGCTACCTCCTATAAAACAAGGGATACCTAGAAAACGTCTAGTTACTATAGTTCTAGATAAATACCTAAAGGAGGCACCTAATACTATAGTTATAGAGACCCAGGAAAACTCGCCTCTAAAGATAATAAAGATTATTCTTCGTTAGTAAATTCAGCTAGTATCTAAAAGAGGATCTTTGATATAAGGAGGAAGAGGCTCAATAATATTCTCTATAGAGAGCGAATATTATATAAACTAATTCAGATAACCTATCTTAGGATTCTCTTTAATCTAGATATATAGTACGTCTTATAATATATATATTATAATAGTTATTAACCTTAAGTATATTACTAGGACTTATATGAAAGTAAGTAGAGAAAATATCGATAAGATAGCCGCACCGTTTCGAGTAGATCTGTAAAAGATAGAGTTACTCTCTATCCTCGACGAATAAGTAGAGCTATTAGCTTAGGAAGAGTAACTAGACTCATCTCACCTCTTTAACTTACTTGAATCATATTCTATTATATTATTAGAGGAGGTCTTAAGCCTATAGACTAAGTATAGTCTCGAGAGAGTAAGCTAGTACCTAGTTTGGGTTTTAGATACATATACTAACGTAATATATTTAAACGACAAGAACTAGTACTATAAGGCTACTTAGATACTACTATCGACTAAGTCGTCGAAGGGATTAGCTATATTCTTAGTAAGTATACACTCGATAATAACGATTCTATTATAGTAAATAGTATAGTCGAATTGTTATATAGTGTATTTAATAGGCTCTATTCTAAGGAATAGCTCAACTACTAGGATATTATAGCTACTCTAGAGATAACTAATAAGCTAGTATTTATAAGACTCAGTCTTAGTATCCCCTTCTATAAGAAAGAGGTAAATAGCGAGGCTACGCTTCTCTCAAATCCCTTATATTACTAGAGAAAGAAGATTAACGACTATAGGTATAAAGGTAAGAGTAATCCTAACGGCCTATAAGTATATATTTACTTACTAAATATTAATACTAACTACTTCGCACTACTCGAGATTAATAAATAAACGAAGATAATATATTACTATAATTCGATAATAAGCTATAGGATTATTTATCACAAAATAAAGTCTACCCTAGTAAGACGAATAGTAGAGGTAAGTGGATTTGGGTAAGCTATTTAGAGGTAGTACTAATCCGCTATAAGAGGAGTTCAAGTACTTGAGTTTCGGATATACTAAGGTAATAAGTATATATAGCCTAATAGACCACTGTGTACTAATCTAGTAGCTAGCCTACTCCCTAGTAGAGAGACAAATAGAGCTATAGCTTAATAGTTATATATAATACTAAGCGGCGAATAATTAGACTCCCGGTTAGTAGTTAGGACAATAAGGTAGATCTAGACTAAGTAACTAAGGAGGTTATTAGGGATTATTAGATATTCCTTAAGGATAATACTCTTTAGCCGAGTCCCCTTTCTAAGAAGTATAAGAGGATACTCGAGGGCCCTCCGAATAATATTCTTAAGCTAAGTCATAGTTCTAAAAGACTTAGAGAGATCACTAAGGGTTCCTAGATAGTCCCTTAGGATAAGGTTTCTTATTATCTAGCTATGAGAGTTAGGGTTAGTATTTATAGGCGATAGTATCGTAGGATTAATGGATTTATAGTTCGATCTTTAAATAGATTTCTCGAGGAAATAGTGCTTTCAAAGTGACCCTACTCTAAGCTTCTTTCACCTAGTATATAAATCGCCTTATCCTAATAAGGACTTGGAATTACGTATAAGCTTTACGCCTCTATTATAGTTTATTACCTACGAAGCTAGTAATATAATAGCCTTAGGTAACTATATATATATAAGTACTCTTTAATAAACTATAATCCTACTAACCTTTCTACCTAACTTACTTTTCTAGTAGTGTAACCTTTATAGCTACTGAATTATGTCACATGAGGTTGCGGTATAGGCGAATTTCTATTATAGTAGATATGGGTCTAGAGCGAAGCGAGGGTAACTAAGACGACGAGTATAGCTAGACGAAATATGTGGCTAGACGACTAGTGCTCCTTATATACCGCCGTGTCATAGGCTCGATATATTAGTAATAAATCTAAACCGTTACTTAATATATAATCACGTGAGAAATATAATTAATTTATTACACATCGTAAAAGAGGTCGCTCTAGTATATAACACGCGTGACTTAGGACGTGGCTTTGATATAAGGCTAAGATTACGACTTTATTTTTTAAGAAAGCTTAAACTAGGGTATTAGAATTAGAGCTAAATCCAAAATCGGTGGGGTGATACTTGCCCTAAGTCCTAGTAATAGTCTAGTGCTATAGGTATAAACTATAGGTAAGGGTACTCATTAAGAGAGGTAGTAGTTTATAGAGAGTTAAGGATGTATCATATAACTAACCCCCCTTTTTCAAATTTAAGCGAGGAAATAGTCACGTGAGCGGTGATGGATCTACACTACTTCTATAGCTATAGAAGACGTACAGATGAGATACTAGGGCTAAATTACCTATTATCCCCTTATAATCCCTTTGACTATATACTAGAAAATTTAGATATCTATAAAAGCTATAATTAGAAGCCTAGATACAAAAATAATGCCGAATATTCACTAACTCTAGAAGGATATTAATAGGGGCTAGAACCAAAGAAGAGTATAGCAAAGTTTATAAGGGTATACCTATAAGAGTTTTTGGTTTAATTATCGTATAAATAAATAAGAATTAGTATTTCCTCTAAGAGGAAATATTTCTCAGATTATCTAGAGTTAGTGTTAATTATAGGATCCTACTTAAGTACCTTTCTTACTGCGAACTACGATACTTTAGGTTCGGGATTATTATTCGGCTCTTAACTATTAACCCCTATTTAACGAATAGCTACTCCTTCCCCTACCTACTAACTAACGTTTAAAGTACTTATACTACTAACCCTCCCTTTAAATTTTACACCGTTCTATACCGCCTCTCGGACTAAGACTAGTTCCGGCACTTATTACTTATTAGCTATAAATAGATATTTAATAAACTTATTAGGAAGGGGAGAGTTATAGAAGTATTAATCTCTCACCTTTATTTCTAAAGGCTACTAAGATATTATTGAAATAGTCGAAGTACCGAGGTGTATTATTAAAGGAGTTACTAAATTTTGTATATAATTAAGAAGGGTTTTAGTGAAGGAATTTAGGGAGTTATTAAATTATTTAGGATAACGTGAAAGTCTTAGCCTTAGCTCTACTAGGGAAAGCGCCTGTACTTAAGCTCGTAGAGAATAGATTAGGTACTAGTAAAGTTACCTAAGTAGCCTTAATATATAGCTATAGTTAGTAGCATATATATACCTTATATATAGCGCCCTACTATAGGTTTTTACTCAGGTATAAGTATTAGATAACTTAACTAAGGCTAGGGGTAGTTAGATTAAGCATGTCTTACTTAGATTAAAAGGCATCTGAGCCTTAATATTACTATAGACATAGGTAAAGAGAATTAATACTAGTATAAAGCGAAGGCTCTAAATATTATGTATAATATAAAAGGCACAGGATTAGAGAGTGAAAAGTGACTATATTCTAGATAAGAGTAAAAGGATTATTAGACTTAGTATATATGAATTCACTCTATAACCCTATTACCCTATATATCCTCTAGATAGTATTAAAGGAAGACTCTTAATCCATCATAATATTCATTGATTTATTTACTCTCTCTAGTAACTATGAAATCATTTAGTTACCCCTATTATAACTTCTATTTTCTTGAGGCGAGCCCCTAGAAAGATTTGTACTCTTAATAGATTAAAGAAATTTCCTAAGCTTATAGAGAGCTAATACCCACTAGCCTTAATTATAGCCTCTCCTCATATTTATACGGTCGAGATCACTATTACTATATATAGTATTAGGAAGTACGGAGTTCTAGTTAAACTAGTAATTACTAAAACAGATATAGCTAAATTCCATAAATTCCTTATTAGCGAATTCGATCTACTAGAAGTACTCGTATATACCGCGAAATCTAGCCGTCTCGTCTACTACTTTCTACTTAAACTAGCGGACTTTTACTATAGTAGCATCGCTCTTATTTCGTATTAAACTCGGACATATAGCTCGCCTAATAATATTAACGAAGCTAGTCTATTAGTCTAGACCACAATCTAGTAGCTTAGCTTACCTTACTAGATAATATCTCTAAAATAACCGCTATAATTATATTAGTTATAAGTCTCTGAAATATCTCAAGCTAATTACCTCTATTTCTATATACTCTTCTCTCTAAGGAAGCATCTCTACTTCACAGCCACGGCGAGTAGCTATATAAGCCCTACTTCTATACCGAACTAAACGATCCCGCTCTCTATCCTAGTTAAAAAGGAGGTACTTATTATTCTTAACTTCTCGGTTATAAGATCCTCGAAAGTAGTATAATACTAGTAGATAACTTATCTAACCTAAATAGTAGAATAGCTACTAGATCCCTAATACGACTAGATCTTTATAAATAATATAGTATCTTTATCTTTTAACCTCGAGGTTAAGACATCGATATAGGGATAATAATCGTAAGGGTAAGGGAGGGACTTTAGTAAAGTAGTTCTAACTACTAAAAATATTAATATAAAGCTCAATGTTCCTCTATCCGAGCCTTTATATAAGGAAAGAAACAAGGAAATAAATAGAGTAAAAAGGGTGACCTAGGTTAAATATTTTCTCTTTATACGTAGAGTAATATCTACTAGGCTAGGCTATATTAGGTTTTCGTACCCTATTTAGCGGATTTCGAAACCTAAAGATCGATTTATATACCTTAGTTAGTCGATTTTCAAGCTCATATAATTAACTTATACATATTTCAGTTATATCTTAATTAAGGAACCTATATCTAGCCTAAATTAATCTAGATTAGTGATTATATAGATATACGATATATAGACTAAAAAGTAAATAATATAACCTTTTTATTAGCTATTACACCTTATCTATAGTTATCTCGCTTTATTTAGCTAGGCTAAGGAGCTAGTTAGCTCGAATTAGAGATATAGAGAAGAAGAGCGATAGGGATAATAAAGACAAATATAAGAACATTATTAAGACTAGAAATTTTGTTACAAAGTACGGCCTGTGATTAAAGGCCTCGTATCTATAGTTTAGTTTAGTACTAGAGATGAAATATCTCTCCTAGAACTTAGGCTAATAAATTCCGCTTTAATCGTCGAGCCTAGGCTACTTCACCTTAATATTATATTGTTTTTGAGCCTTAATAATATCCTCGTTTTGCGTAGCTTATTTATTTCTAGTATCCTCCTCTACCTTAGCTAATTAATATATCTTTACCGTATATATATAATAGTCGGCTAGTATTATCTACTAGGCCCTAACTCCTATTCCCTCGAAAGTAGACCTAAGTAAGCTATAGTAGAGATTTTGGACTAATTTAATAAATAGTCACTAATTTTTCGTAAGCGGATAATTACTACTTCTTATAACCCTATATATACGAGGGATTTTCTATATAGTTATTAGATATACTTTGAAATTAGTATCCTCAGGTATTATATACATTTTCTAGCTCGTCTTAAACCTAAAAACTATAGTATACTACTATTAATAATTAGAATACTTTATAGTATTTAGAATCTATTACTATTAGTCTATTATCCTTTATTTGTAGTAGTTCGCGAATACTCCTCTCGATACTAATATTATTTAGTATTCTTAGATGTAGCCGATAAGTGAATTCTGACTTATATACTCCCCTCTCGATTAAAACAAAGTTATATTAAGGGAATCCGCTTATTAAACATATTATCTTCTAAGTAAGTTAAATAAAGCTCCGCGACTCTATTAATGTATTTAGCGTAGTTAGTAGAGTCTAGTATATCTATAAGGTATAGGAATACTCGGAAAGTCTTAAATATATATCCCTGTTTCTAAGCTATAGATTTGAATTTCTTATTACTCTTATCTTATATTTATTATTAGAATTACTATAAATAGTAAAGAGGGAGTAAGACTAATAATAACGATATCTAAAAGTAAGTTAGCCTTAGCTAGAGTTAATAATTTACTAGTTAGTATTATATATCGCTCTAATACTATTTCATAGTTATCTAACTAGTAGCGGTATAGATTAAGAACAAAGAAGTATAATTACTAAGATCGATTAACTATATTAGTGGTATTAAACTACCGCCTCATATAGTATAGCTAGAGGTATATATTATATGTGAGGCTAGTAACTACTTAAGAGAAGATAGCCTTAAGGGAGTCTAGTATCTCTAGTAATAGTTTTATAATAATTTCTAGGAAGACAAAAATCGTAAAGATCTCTTCTAGAGCGAGATATACTACCTTATTAATAATTATTAGTACTACGGGATGCTATTATTATTAGGATTACTATATTTAGAGTAGGGGCTAGATTCCTTATTATATTACTCTATATAACTCCACACTTACCCTATTACTACTATCTTCTCCTAAATATTTAAGTACAGAATCTCTAAAAGGATTACAAGTATTATTCGTATTGATTTCCTCGGTGAGATGTACCTAGGCTATAGAATCACGTGGTATAATAAGAGAGCGGCACGCTTAGATATGGGGCTAGGGGGGGGGGGGGTAGACAGGGTCCGAGCCTAGTAGCGGAGTGTCTAAAGAGCTTAGAGTATGTGACATTACTACTAAATATAATACTTCGATTGAATTTGGATTAGATAAAGGACCTAAACCCCTTTATAATAGAGAACTAGCTACTATTTCCTCTATTCTATCCTCTATATAAGGAAAGAAATAAGTAAATAAATAAAGTAGAAAAGGAGTACTTATATACCTATATTTGTTTTATATATAAGGGAGTAATATATTAGGCTATATTAGGTTTTTGTGCCTTACCTAGAGAATTTAGGAACTTATCTAGCGGATTTCAAAACTAGATTAGCGGATTTCGAAACCTGAAATCCAAATTTACATATCCTAGTAGTTAATTTTCAACCTCCTAAGATTAAGTTATACTATCGCCTAGTTCTTAGTATATCTACCTAGCTTAAGGAAAGTACCTTAATACTCCCTCTTACTAAGGAAGAATACCTAGTTACTATACTAAAGACTTTAGAGGATAAAGTAGCGCTCTATAAACCTATTCTTATAGTAACCCGTAACCTCTCTAATAAGTTCTTATTAGAAGATATCTCAAAGGTATTCCTCCTAATTAAGATAGAGTATCTCGCTTAAAATAAACTAGATAAGATATAGGATAATATTAATAGATAAGTCTAGCCCTAGAATCTAGATAAGTATTATTGTAATATACTCCTTAAGCCTAGTTAGATAGTGAACCCTAATACCTTAGATACTTTCTTTAGTCGTTATATAGGCATAAAGCCTAGACTAATTCTTTAGTTAATAGGGAAAGTTATTTTAAACAAGGTTAAGTTACTACTATTATTAGCTCTAGGGCTAGTTTTAAAACTAATTTCTAAGTTCAATAATCTTATTCTATATAAGCAAATTCAGGAATATATCGAGCGATAATAGAAGTAAGATATATAATCTAAGGTTATAGAGTAAGTATAAAAGTAGAGAAAAAGCTAAAAAAAAGAGGCAGCGAGGTTAGTAATACTTTAGTATTAAGGATATACCTTATTAATATTAGGTAGAGAGCAAAATTAACTAGAATATATCTAAATAGTAGTTAATAATAGAACTCTCAGGTCTAGAAGGCTTCCGATAACTACAAATACTAAGCGCGCCTCACTTATCCTATTATCTATAGTAGGCGGACACTATTAGTCGAGACCTAGTCTTACCTATAATAAACTCTATATACCTAGAGCCGACGCGACAAGTTATAGTATAGGGAGACTAGCTCATATAACTCTATACTCTTTATACTAGCTTTATAGTACTTACACCTTAATTATCTTATTACTAGGCCTAGTAAAGTGAGTTATAGTATCTTCGTATAATTTCTTTCGCTTATAATTATTATAGCTTCTACCTTATAAATAAAGGAGGACTATTAGTAGTAGGGACTATAAATATAGTAATAATAGGAAGAATAATAGCTAGGTCTATAAATTCGGTAATAGTAGGAGGGGCGGTAGTAGGGACTACAAATATAGTAATAGTAGGAAGAATAGTAGCTAGGACTATAAATATAGTAGTAGGGCTTCTTTAAGGAAAGTATAGAGAACTTATAGGAAGATGACTTTACTATAAAGGGTATATTCTTTTAATATAGCTAATTAAGAGCTTACTATTATTACTAGAGCTATTTGTTTCTCTAATATGAGAATACTTTCGCCGTTTATATAATACCCTACCCTATTTCCTATATAAACCTTACTACTATTACTAATTATAAAGCTACTATAGATAATAAAAACCAGATATAAGGTCTCCTTTATTAAGTTCAATAGTCCGGGTTTAAATCTATACTTCTACTCACCTTAAGCTAGATATAATAATTAATAATATCCCCTCTAGTACTTTAGTATACTTATATCTTCTTAAACCAAAGGGGGTATTTCGTAATAATCCTTAGCCTCTACCTTTTCGTCTAGCTTCTTTTTAAGAGACTTCGCATCCTTAGGTTTTCTCTTATATTTACTAATAAGTATTATTCGAGGATACTAGGCTATAGATTATAGGTATATTAATATAAAGCCTCGTACTAAACTAACTAGTATAGTAAAAGGGGAATAGCTCTTATTAATAAAGGATATAATTACAATAGCTACTAGATTCCTTAGAATTATTATAGGAAGATTACCTACTATAAATATCGATTAGCTATACTAATAGTAGTAATAGTAAGCCTAATTATATATTATTAGATTAGTAGCTAAGTTACTAAGGGTCGTTAAAGGCGTATAATTTGGTTTATATACATATTATTAAGGATAAGAAAACGGTTTGCCCTAAGCTATAACTCACTGAGCTTAGGCTAGTACGATATTTCTCTTAATATCTATCTTAGCCTTAGTATTAGATGAGACGAGGCTAAGTATTACTACGATATTATCCGCTAGAAGAGCGACGAATAACTAAGGAGGTATAGTGAGTGCTTTTAGGATAGACATGTCCCTAGGGAATTAAAAGAGGACTTACTTACTTCCTAAGGCAAACTTTTTGTAGTATACTACTAATCCGCCTTATAGGTATTAACTAAATAGTAATCTCAAGTCGTATACTAGAGCCTCTAAAGCTACCGAAGAGCTTATCCGAACAATTAACCTATATGAGAATAATTAGTTATATAGGATTAAAGCTATGATCTCGAGGATATTAATATATCTATATAGATATAAAGAGGGGAAGGAATAGGGTGAGATATTAGAACACTTATTAAGCCTCGTTTATGAAATCCCTATATCGAAGCTTGGCTATATATAGCTCGATTAGCTTACTAGTATTCTAGTAGCTACTATATAGAAGGGATAAGATACTCGAGATATATATATAATTAGTACTTATAGTAGAGGGTAGTAAACGAGGACTATAATAACCTATAAGAATTCTACTAGGTTTAATATTAGTAGAATCTTTAAAGAGACTCTTTGGCTACTTAGTCCTAGCTATAAGTATAGTACCCTTTGAATAGAAATCCTACTTTAGTCTAAGCTTATTATCTAGTTCAAACCGAGCTTACTGTCTTCTTACTAGTAGTAGCTATATCCTCTTCCTTATAATTCATACCTACTAGAACTAGTATAGTATACTAGTACATATCTCGAGTCCCTAGGACTAAGCCCTACCCCTCCCCTTATACTCGTCTTATAGTTACTAAGTAGGATAGCCTAGTACCTGGTATAATACTAGTCTTTTCTAGCTAGAACTACATCCGATTACACTATTAGTATTAATTATTAGTATTTGTAGTATAGCTAAATAGGACTATATATAGGGTCTCTATAGGCTTAATAAATCCACTATCCGAGAGAAGGTATTAGTAGGGAATAAAGTAATCCTAGCTTTAGCTATTAAGAAGTCGAGTTCTAGGACCTAGTCTAAGGAGTAAATCAAGGTATAGATTAAGGAGAGGAGTAGTATTAGCGGTAACTATAAGTCCGCTAGTCTCAGAATTAAAGGCTTAATAAATAATCTACTATATAGATAATTCCTTTTCTATATCCTATAAAGAGATAATTCTAATCGGAATAAATAATTAACATCAAATTAAGAAGTGCTTATAGCCGAACTATATAGTAGTAGTTTTCTATACGCTCAAAATAGTTTTATAGACCTACTTTATAGTTTTATAGACTTACTTAATAGTTTTTAGGACCCGAAATCCCATTTTCTATAGTCGAGGAGGGGTTTTCGTTACTAGCTTAGTATATTACTATTTATTTAACTATCTCTCTACTTCCCTTATAATAAATCAAAAGCTATACTTAAAGACATAGTTATAAGACTAAGGCAATTTAGCTAGCTCAAGTCCCTTAATCTTGTATTTTATCTCAAAAAATAGCTTACGATACTCTATACTCTAGTAAACTAGGTCTAATAGTATAAGGAGAAGCTATAGAATAAGGTAATAACTTATATAAGCCCTCCTTACTTCTTATTACTTACTACTACTATACTTTATTAATCCTTATAACTACCTCACATCTATCCTTAATATATATATAAGTATCCTTATAAGATATAATTCTATTTAGGTTTACTCTCGGACTCTCTTTAAGCGCTCTTATATTTACTAGCTCTAGGCTTTAGGGATATACTAGAGTACTAAACCTTAGTAGATAGCACCTCCTAATATTCTATCTCTCGCTTATAAGATTTATAAGCCTCCTTACTATTATAGTCTCGAAGGTTTACGAGAGGTACTACTACTCTTATCTCGCTTTAATTCTTATAAATATTATCTTCTTAGTACTATACGAGGTATATATTATATATAGAATAATATTATTTTTACTAAGTTCGATTTAGGTTAAAAACTTCTAGTTAATTTATGCCTATATAGGAAAGTTTAAGCAAATTTGTATTATAGTATTAGTTTATATAAGTGTTTTAATAATTAGTGAATTTATTCTCTAGTTTAAACTAATCTTAGCCTTATTTAATATATAACTAAAAATTATAATAGTTTCTTCGAAGTAGTTCCCTTATAGATTTAGGAAAGCCTATTATTTACTACTAGTAATAGAATATACATTTTTGTGCCTTTTAGCTATATTTATCTTATCTAGGGCACGTGATCCCCCACTATATAGCGCTCTATATAGGCACTATTAATCCCATACCTTTTTATACTCCTCTATTTAACCTCTATTCGACGGGATTAGTTAGTCTTACTAGCTTAGGTGAATTTTGTTCCTTTATAGCTTCTAACTATACTAATAATATTATTAGTTCTTTTATATTTTATCGAGTTTTTATATTACCTAATTTCAGATAATTTTGTTCTTTAAGCTATATAATATTTTCGGCTTTAACGAGTCTTTACCTAAGTACTAATTTAGTACCTTTCTAAAACGCTCGAATAAAGACTCCTAAGTTACCTTAGTACTAGTATAGCCTAACTATAACGCCACAGATCCTCTATAGTAATAAGAGAAGGGAGTTCTAGAATTACTTAAGAGTACCTAAGACTAGGAGATAATCCGAAAAATCTACCGTCTCCCCTTTCGTAACCGAAATACCCTTTAAGATATATTATCACAATAATAGAACTCGGAACTAGATCTCTACTTAATATCTCTTCGTATTAAAGTCAAAGACTACTAGGAAGAAATCTTCGACTAGCTAAGAGATTATAAGGCAAATGAGTTTCTAAGGCAAGTACTATAGATAAGGGGGAAGCTTCCTCTAGTTTGGAATTAGGTATAGGATATACCTAATTCTATTACTAGAAGCCGAAGCCCTAGTCAAATTACTAATACTATCTCTAAGGTTATTAATACGACTATTCTAAATATAGATTTTCAGGAATAAGTGAGCTATATATTTGAATATAATAAGTATAGTGTAATAAGCTACTTGAATAGGGTTAAGTATATATGCTATCTTCTTCGCTAATAACTCCCAAAGCTCGATCGACTTAAGACTAAGTAGGAATTAGTCGAAAAGGTTAGCTTAGTTCTAGAACCTTCTCTAGTAATAAGATCCTAATAATATTAATAGGAACTACGCTCTCGAGATCCTTTAGTATATTAGCTTTTTAGTAATAGCCTAGAGCTTAAGCCTACCTCTACCTTTAGACTATTCTTCTATTTAATCCTAAATATATTTAATTACTAGGATCCTACTCTTTTAGTTAGCTAATTTGCTTTTCTAAAGACACGGTTTGCTATTATAGCTGAAAATAGAGGCTACTAGTATAACTTTTCGTTTAATATCTCTTTTCTAGAGTATATTATATATAAAGATCTAATAATACTAGCTAAGTCAATTATATATACTAAAAGAGACTTTTTCCTTAAACTTACTCCTAGGGATTTCGAGGAGACTAAGGTAAAGACTCTCTACTATTATCTTAATACTATATAATCGAGTACTTTAGTAAACGATATAATCTCATATTTCGCCACGAATAGTCTCTTACTAAGGTATATAATTCAACTAGTAAAGGTGAGTTAGCTCCTTTCTATATAGTTGTTTATAACTAAATATATTTCTTTAAGAATTTATATCTCTTACGAAACTATAACTCTAAAGTAGCTATTCTCACTACCCTTTAAAAGGCGCAAATCCTTCCTATAGATCTATTAATATTCTTTAGAGTAATTAACTCGGATAATAGCTATACTTCCTACTTTAAGCTATAGCTTAAGAAGCCCGGGCTTCCATATTTGTATACTCATTTCTAGGTATATTTAATCCAGGCGAGGAGTAAGTCTAAATTCTTATAAGATATATAGGACTTTGTATTAATAGCACTAAAGAAGCTTATTCGGGTTGAATAAATAGTGTAAGTCCGATACAAGATATAGTACTACTACAAATACCATAGACGTCGCAAGTATAATAACGAATAATTCTATATATATAGTAAAGAATACTCTATACTTAACTCTAGGCGAACAAAAAGCGATAAGGGAGGGAAGACTCTCACAGAGGTAGCAGATATAGAAGTATAGAGAAAGAAAGACTAGGTATATAAAGAGCCTAAATAAAGGGCTAGGTATTATTACTATAATTGTGAGGAAGAGTAAGGCTTTAGAGTAAAGGGTAATTATATTATCTATAAGTATATTAAGTATATAGGATACCGTACTAGACGTCTAAAGTAAATGAATAGTGAGCTAGTCCTCTTATAGGACAAAAGCGTCTAGTTATGTGACTCCTCGCCTTTATATATATTATACTACTCTTATTTCTAGGTAGAAGCTATAATTAAATAATAAGCCTTAATACGAAGGTCGTGCTTTTTATAGGTAAGAAGAAGCTAAAGAGACATACTTTCTTAACGAGAAGTTTCGATAATTAAAATACTACTTTAGTAGCGATTAGCTAGTATAGATATAGAAGGAAGTCCCCTATAATTACTAAGCTACCTTATAGGGCAGGTTTATATTATATACCTCTATAAAGGCGATTATAGAAGTACTAAGTCAGGCTATCACTAATTGTAGTAGGGTTCGCGACTATACTACGAGTTTAGCTATAATATATTATTATAAATATTATTAAAATATAGCTATCCCTGTATTTGTATCCTTATAGAGCTTAATTAATTAAAAGTAGTACTATTTCAAAACTAATTAGCTAGGGTAATTATACTCAGATTTCTATCGGATTTCTAATACTTTATTAAAGGACTTAGTAATATCTTAAAGTTAATGAATTTTATAGATTTTTAGTAAGGTTAAAGCACTAAATCCGTACTTCTTGATACTACGTATAGTAATAGTGATCTTAACTATATAAATATTAGGAGAGGCTATAATTAAAGCTAGTAGGTATTAGCTCTCTACTAGCTTTAGGAAATCTCTTTGATATATTAAGAGTATAAATCTTTCTAGGGGCTCGAGGAAGGGAGTAAACCTCAGGGTAATAGGAGTAACTAAATAATTTTATAGTTACTAGAGGGCTAATAAATTAATAGATATTATAATAGATTAAGAGTCTCTATTCGTGACTATTCTCTAGTATCCTAGTAATATAGGTAGTATAAGTATAGAATAGAAGTCCCCCACGATTACTAAGCTACCTTATAGCGGGTTTATAGCTTATTAGATAGGGAAAGTGCTAGCGTAGGGCTAGGTAAAGGAAGAGTAGCCTCGGCGTAGTAGTAGATAGTATAGTATAAAGTAGAAAACGAAATAGTAACTAATAATAATAAAACATTTTCTATACTAGCTTAATAAATTAGTAAAAGAAAGCAAAACTATTAATATACGAGATATATACCTCGTAGCGCTTTAATAACTTCTAACTAAAGAGCTATAAGCCTCTATTAGATATTTTATAACACGTTTAGCTAAGAACTTCTTACCTCAGAGTATCGGCGGGTATTAGTATCTACTACATCACGTGAGATAAGAATACACTAGTACTATTATGAGTGATGACACGTGACTGGATTCTAGGTAGGTTTAACTATATTTACTTGTATTAGAATCTATAATTTAATACTACCTTAACTATAATACTCTTCAAATTTACACGTCCTACTATTACCTCTTACTAGGGGACCTAGGGGCTAAAAACTGTTATTCTCTGGAAATTTCTCGTTATATTCGATACTTAAAGTATTAATTTCTCTTATATTAATTTAGTTTCTATCTAATAGAAATACCTTTTAATCTCATTTACTAAATTAGTTACCTCGAGCATATTAGGGTCTTAAACTTCCTCCCTAGGTACGGGATCGTTATCCCGACTATCCGCCTATAGAGTAAGTAATAGGGAGGGAGGCTAAAAGAAGAAAGACTTACTAGATAATAAGTATATAGAGTTTTATTTACCTATACCTAGTTCAAGTAGTAGTAAGTTAGCTAATACTTATAGTAGTACTTGAAGTACTCTCCTAAGCTAGATATTCTAGGTTATATATAAGGAGGAGAGTAAAACAAACGATTAATTTAGGAGGGAACTCACGCGGTATAAGTAAGTATACTTATACCTCTTATAGATTCGACCTAGTAATAGCTCTTATAGAGCTTATAAATTATAATCTCACAAGTGCCTATTCTAGTAATTTAAGGTAAGGGGTAATAAATCCACTTAGCTAGGATTATGGTTTCCTAGCCCTACTTAGCGGATTTATAGACCCTATTAGCTGATTTCTAAAACCGAAAATCATATTTATACTTCTAATTATTTATATAGTTTCTGAATAGAACTTAATTTATCTACTAACCTAGTTAACTAAAATAGTATACGTAAATAGCCTAAAGAGTAGACAAGATCTCATTAATCGCTTTCCTATAATTACGAATAAAGAAAAAGTACTACTATTTATATAAAGGATACTATTATAGTCGTAGATATATATACGAGGTCGACTACTATATTACGATAGTTCACAACTAGTTAAAGCTATAATATATGTACTAATTTCTAGGTTATAATTAAATATTTTAGTATTAATACTAAGTTCAGAATTATATATAAAAAATCTACTTAAAATAACTAAAAACTAGTTGTGATTACAAAGTAATAAGAGGTACTTCAAGTCTACTAAATCCTTTAGAGGTATACTAACTACTCTTATAGCTACTAAAAGACTACTAATATTTTAATATATTATCTACGATTTAGTATATTATAGGAAAACGAAATTAGAGTATTACTAGAGTTCTCACAAGGATTTACCTTTATAATATCCTTACTATAAACAAAAATTTAAATACAATTATTATATGAAATACTATATAGATACTACTTACTTAGGAAAACGATATATTTATTCTTATAGCAAATTATATACGAGTAAAACTAATATAAATAGACATCACAAATAAGAAGGCTATAATTCAAATACTAGTATAGTAGATCTAGTATAGGACAAGGCTAGTAACTAAGATGAGAAAGGACCTTTCGAAGCTATAGAGGAGATCGAGGAGAAGGGGTTTAGTTAGAATCTAATATATATAATCTATTATACTTAATACATATCTTATGACACTAATATCTTATATAATTCTTATAACCTAGGGTTCTTATAGATACTAATCGCCTATTATACTTCGTTATAGGCTTAGTTCGAAACAAAGGGGTATTCTTTCGACTAACTTCCTACAAATACCTTATTTAGAATACCCTCCTCTAACTTTTCTATAAATAACGAATCGCGAAATACCTTTATAGAAGGTAGTATCTATTAATTACAAATAGGAACCTCGTAGCTAAATACCTTTATTAGCGAAATTTTTGGATTACCTAGTATAAGAGGAGTATCTAATACGTCACCTCATAGTTAGTTATCTTAGATATAATAGGTTATATACTAGGGGATTAAAAAATTACGACTAGGATATCTTCTTTTATAAGAAGCGAATCCTTCGAAGGCGAGATCTTTACTCGAATAAAAGATCTCTAAGCTTACCCTTCTTTAGTTATTATTATTAGAGTATATTTAATTATTCCTAGTGTTTATAGTATTACAGAAGACTTACTAGAAGCTATGTAATTTGTATTTTTCTTTTATTATAGAAAGGGGATTAGTAATAATCTTACTATAAGTACTTTTTTGAAGAATTTTATTCTTAAGAATATTATTACTCCTATTTTATAAATACAAAATTACAAATTACGCTAAGATAAAGTCCCTTCAAAACACTAGTATATAATCACTTTCTTCCTTTCTTAGCTTAATAGCTACTTCTATAGATAACCTTCCCTCTTATCTCGATAAAGACTATCCTAGTATTATATACTTCTATCTCCTTATTTATATACTTAATTTCGACTAGCTCTATAGTAATCGGTTCGGTTATATTTGTCTTTATCTTAATACCTATATTAGTATCTATTACTTTAGTATTTTGAACTTTATAAAGACTAAAGGGTATAAAAATAAACTCTTATTAAAGCTACTCCTATTGATTTTTGTTATATATCGCGATACTCTAGAGGAAATTCCCTTAAAGGAGGCTTAGAGAAGTTTATAAGGAGAAGCCTCTAGCTTTAATACACGTGATTAGCTCTCGGTTTACTCCTTCTCGTATAGTAGCTAGGAAAGAGGATTTTATAGCTACTAGTCTAGAACTAGAGGTAGTACCTAGATTAAATTACAAAATAGCTTAAAAGACTAATGAAATCGTACTAAAATCTAATTAAGTGAGAGGCCAAAAATAAAGAATAAAGCTTAAACTAGGGTATTAGAATTAGAGCAAAATCCAAATTAGAGGCAGATTTGTGATATTAGCGAGGGCGATAGTAATAACGATAAGGGCTATATTTAGTATTAGAGCTATTTTGAGCTCCCTCTAGTAGATAGAATAGTAGTTAGTAGCTAATTTTAGCTATACCTAAACCTAACCTAAGCTAGCTTCTAATAGGCTAGATAAGAGCTAATAAAGAATCCCGGTATAGAGGCCAAAAATCCCGGCTTTTAAGAATAAGACTATAGTTTTGTTATATATTATATAGATCTAATAATTATAAAGCAGCCTCCTATCTTTAAACTAATAGCGCTCTATAGCTAATACGTGCTTAGTAGATTATGAAAGTATAGTCTTTAGTACTCTAGAATATTCTAGAAGCTAAGATATTATAACCTAAGGAATAATTTCACGATTACTAAGCCTTTAGGGGAGAGCTGGGAGTAGGACACAGAGAAACTACCCCATATTACTAGTATAGACATATATAGACATTAATAATAACCTTATATAATAAAGTACGACTAGATGTAAGGATATAAAGAAAACTAGAATAAAAGCTTATATGATCCAAACCGGCGTGGATTCAGAGCTCATAGACCTAGCTAAAATAACTATTTATAGCTTCCTTTAGCCCTATACCCTTGAAATCGCATTCGAAATCCTCGTATATAGTAATAGCTACTTCTAGATATAATATAGTCACCTAGTATCCCTCTTAAATAGCTAGAGCTTAAGCTATTAATACTAGGTTTTTGATCTAAAACGATACCATTAATTAGCTTACTTCTCGAATACGTAAAGGACGTACTTACCTCGCGACTATTATACTCCTTCTATACCTAATTATCGAAGGTATCCTAGCTATAAATTAGTGCTCCCTGAGGCGTAGTTACCTTTTCTAGAAAGTATTACTAGATATTAGTCCACTACTCTAGGTTTAACTTATTATACTTTAGTTTAAAGTAGATCCTACTAGCGATAGTATTATCGATCTACTATACCTAGTTAGTAGTAAGGAATATTATCCCTTAATAGTATTCTAGGGTCTATAGGAACATATAGATAAGAGCATTTTAATAGATATCTTAGGATAAGTACTACTTAAGAAGTACATCCGCCTTATCTAGGAGGAGGACTATATTTTATTAAGAAGTACACTTAAAGATACGAGGTAGTTACTCTTCGATAGCCTCTACTATTATACTAAGCTCACTAGTAGAGACTAGTATAAGTACTTTATAAAGATATTCGGCGAGTAACTCGGCTATTAAGGTCTTCCCTATACCTAGTAGCCTACTAAATATAACCTATTAGTAGAAGTATGATATAAGTAGAGACTAGATACTATACTATAAAAGAATACTAAACCCTTACCCTTTTCCTTCGATAATATTATTAAAGGTATTAGTCGATACCTACTTAATATAGGCTTTGGAAAGAGTTTATATAGCCTTCTTCTTCCTTAGGGGAATATAAAGGTTATCTAATACCGCTTGTTTCTAGTTAATTTCTTTAATATTAGCGATAGCTAACTCTACTACATTAATGTATTAGCTAAGGGGAAGGTGTTATTATAGCAGAAAAGAATTAAGCTCACCTTATCTACTATTACCTAAGCTAAACCTAGGAATAGTTAGACTATAGATGAGTAGGTTATCTCCCTTTACCTCTAACGGATCTATTCTATTACCCTTAGCTAAGGATAACCCTCTTTATTATCTTCGTCGAGATCGAGAATAACCTAGCTAGGTAATATATACCTATTAGATTCCTTAATACTCGGTCTAGTATAGTTCGGGTTCTCTTCTCAAAAATAGGCTATATTAACTACGACTTAGCTCTTAATAAAAGTTTCGATAACTTATCCTTTCTCGATATAGAATACCTTACCTTTATACTTAAAGAGGTAGATATCTATTATAAATAGAAATTTCTAACTATATTTAGAGAGGTAGGCCCTTACTTACTTTTCGCCTAGGTAGTATTTAAGGGAGAATACCTCTAGAGTAATAATCTCTTTCACCTTATGGAATTTCTTAATAGTATACTTACTTGAGGTCTCCCCAAATACTTTCTTATTAAAATCCAGATAATGAGCCTTAATATAGAAGTATTCTACCCTATCTTTTATTCTTTTCTCTTCCCCAAATTCGTACCTAATATATCTTAGCTAGCTAGTACTAAAACATTTGGTATATACTAGAGTATTTGGCTTAAAAAGCGTCTATAGAAGGTTATACGTGATTTGATATTTCTTGAGAAGTAGGCTAAAGTACTCGATTATTAAAGTATAAGCTATCCTAATAAAATTAAGTAGTAAACCCAGATACTCTAGGGTAGAAGAATTAAGGGCTATACTAGGGTCTTAATAGTACTCCTCTAGATCAGACAAGTAATAGTAGAGTAGGCTTTACTCTACCTAGTACTTAGTTAGTAGACACTCTAGTATTTGAGTACTTATAGGGCTCTAGACTTACCGAAGGCTTCTCTTTATAGAGGTAGATCCCCTAGACATCTTATAGAACCTTCTAGAGGATGTCCCATAAGCCTAGAGATTTGATATCTATATATTAGATCTAATTCTTAGTCTCTTTATCTAGGCTACTATTAGGAGTAGAGGTTAGGATAAAGGCTAGGATACCTACTAATACGTGTATAAACTACAAATATATAGTAATTAAGTTTATTCACTTTATTAGGTAGTATTAATAATTCTACGACTTTATACTTATACTCCTTTTTATCCTAGCTATATGATATTAGCTCTAGTAAAAGTTAGGCTATACTCTAGTATATATATATATACTTCGTTAACCTTCTTAAACTCTAGTATTAAAGCTCGTGCTTTCGGTTCCTCGGATTTGTCTTTGTAGCTAGTACTAGATAGCTTTATAGAAGGGAGAGGCTCTTACTTAGTATTAGCTAACTTGAGTACTTCTATAAACTACTAAGTAAAGTCTATAGTAACTTACGAGGATGACTTCGTATAATTAGGGTAAGGATATAGGGTAAGTAGTAGGTTCCTAAGTATAGTTTCAGAGTAAGAAAAGTGAGAGGATAGAGTAAGAGCTATCTTTATTATAGCTATCGTATTTACTATTTCTATAGTCTAGTTATCGCTCCACGTGACGATAAGTAATAGGCTTAGGCTATCTAGTAGGGATATAAGTAGGGACAACGTGGGACTATAGTAAACTATCTCTATTATTAGAGCTATTATTAATATAGATAGATAGTAACTATAGGTATATTAGTAGAGCTTTACTTATAGTCTATTAGAAATATATACTTCTGTCTCGAACTCTGCCTTAGAGGCTTAGGCTATCTCAAGACAAGTATCTTTAGGCTTAGTATCTTCGGATATCCTTAGTAGCTTCGACTTTACTTTAATAGGCTTTGAGATAAGTTTCTCTATATTACTAATAGCTTCCTCTAGTGATTTCCTATATTCTAGAAGAAACGAGAAAATTTCTATAGGGCTGAATTTTAGCTCTAGTATATTACCTATAAACTCTTTTACTAACTACTTAACTCTCTCGGCTTCTTCCCTCTAACTCACTATAGCTTTATAGACTTTTGTATTATCTCCTAATTAAGTATCCTAGGGAAGAGTAATGTCCTCTTATATGGGCTTAAAGATGAGATAGAAGAAGTCAGCCGTTATTATATTATTAGCGAGCCTAAGCTCGACCTTTTTATCTATATAGCCAGGTCGTATAAGTACTTCGTCGAGGCGTATAATATAGTTAGTAGTCATGATTAGTATTTAGCCTTCTTATAACCCTATATCATTGATAATATTCAAGAGAGTAGATAAAGATAGCTTTCTAGAGCTAGATTTACTCTATTAAGAGAGAGAATTCCTGGTTTTAGTGTCTCGATTAGAACTAATAGTATTAATATCTTCTAATAAAATAATATAGTGACTTAGAAGCTTATTAAATAGGCTCTTTAGGTTAGCTTTATTAATAGTAGAAAGACTAAGAATATAGATATTTAAACTAAAATAACTAGCGATAACCGAGCTCAAACTCGATTTTCTAGTTCTAGGAGGTCCGTATAGTAAGTAACCCCGCTAGTAAGGAGTATCATAATTAGAATACTACTATTAGGATACTAGGTTAAGGAAGTCCCTAATATCTTCTAGTAGCTCTATTTTCCTACTCTTATTAAGAATAATAGTCGAGGTATATCTTGTTTTAGATACTATAGACCTGATCTACTTATTATCTTAGTACCTATAGAGACAAGTTTTACCCTAAATAAGCTTTATATACTCGGTATAGTACTTAGAGAGTAGTTCCTTAAGAATTTATAGAGATCTACTAAAGTAAGAGATAGAGACCTCTTCTTAGCTACTAAAATCTCCTACTTTATATTAATACCGGAATATAAGCTAATAGCCCTTATACTATATTAAAAAGCGTCTATTCTAGAGCGTATAATATAGAGTCTTTTTATTCACATCTCTATTATTTAAAGGATTATTTCTCGAGTAGCTCAATAAAGAAGCTAAGTTAGTAGTAACGAGGGAGGAGCGAGTATTCTAGGCGAAGCTCTGAGAAGATATCTATAGTATAAATATATTATATATATCCTCGCGATATCGAAGATAAATAGTTGAAGCTATATATTATCAGAAATTAGGCTCTCTTATTTAGATAAAGGGTATTCTTACTATAATAAGCCTCAAGTAATCCTAATAAGTTCTTATAAATACGTCTATAAGTGAATATAAATAACCCAAAGAAATAGAGTAGAGGAGTATAGATACTTAAGTCAATAGTGAGATACTATTAGATAGCGGTAGATATACGAGCGAAATCTAGAAATAAGAAGTCTAGGATCGAGGCTTAAGTGTCCGAGAATAGTTAAATTAGTAGGGAAATATTCTTAATATTTCCTATTATTATCTATTTCTATGAGATAGTAATAGGATATTTTTAGATAAAAGATAAATTACTTTATATATGTGATAAATAAGATATATACTAGGTAAAAGGTTTAGAAAGATAATTAAAGAAGGGAGACGAATAATGAAAATAGTAGAGGAGTTATACCCTTATATATTCGTCTATACTAGTATCTAGACTCTCGATAAAGGATACTAATTACCCTTAGATATACTTGAAAGCTCGCGGTTAGAGTATGATTTGGAGTCTTAAATAATTATTTATTATATAGTAATATAGGGGAAGTAACGTATTAACTAGGAGTATTAATAGAATATTATTAGAGGAAGAGTAACTAGTACTTGATAGGATACTCTAGAATACTATACTTCACGCTCCTATAGAGTAATATATGTCTTTCTATATTAGTATTAATATTAAGAATAATCTTCGAGCCTAGTCTATTTTGGGAGACTAATACTATAGAAGGTTTCCTATACTCGTATCTTTATTAGGAATTATAGGGTCCCTAGTCTTTACTACTTAGTAATAAATTAATTTTTAATTCTAATTAATAGGAGCTAGATTCGATTAAATAAGACAGTTAAATAAGAAGCTAATATATGGTTTATTATAAGAGAGATATAAGGGTACGAATTTCCCTTTAAGTTTAATTATTCACCTTCCTAATTCTTTAAGCTTCTTCTAAAGCTTTATACTTCTATATATCTTATCTTATTAAGTTATCTACTAATCCTCTATATTAATAATAGCTCTAATAGAAAGTATAATAATAAGTAGCTCGAATTAGCTATTATCCGAGTCTAAAGGTAATAATAAACTTGAAGAAGCGCCGCCTGAAATAGACTTATCTATTACTGAGATTCTTTAGTCTATTATTAGTAGATCGGATAAGCTTATAGACTTATCTATAGACGAGCTTCTTCGAGGAGTAACCTAGATAAGGGCTATCTATAGTATATCTATATTCTCTTTCACTAATAGTCGACTTAGATTAAGAATATTATAGCTATAATATATGTTTTAGCCTTAAGGGAAGGAAGCCTAGTTATAAGAGAGTAGGAGTAGTCCTAGAGTAATAGGCACCTATAGCTAGGCTAGATTCTTGATATAGGATCTTAGTTTTTAGTATTTCTAGTTTGATTTGGAACATCCTTTCGAATTTCATGGTATATCGTAACCTCGAGAGAATTAAGGTTATAGTGTACCTAAGAAGGGTAGTCACTTATATAAAATATTACTTATTATCTGATTTATTATTAATTAAGCGGTATAGGCGCTATTAATTAATCTATAAGTGACTTCCTAGGGGCGTTAGGTTTACTATACTATTATATGAAGCCTTATCTACCGAAGCTTTAAAGTACTCCTTTAGTGTCTTAAGGACTGCCTTATCTACCTATATTCTATAGCTATATCGAGTCTATAGTTCTCTAAAAGGGAATATCTCTCTCTAGTACCCTTTTGATTCTAAGACCTCTATTAGGTTAAGGTAATATTCCTTGATTCTCGTATAATAGTCTGTAATAGAGGTCTATTCTTCTGTAGCTAGCGCCGGGCGGTCGATTAGAAGCTAATTCCTTCATCCCTTAGTTATACTTATAGCCCATAGCTATAGTATAATACGTTAGTGCCTAGATAATTAAGATAACTTCGCTAATTCTCTATATAGTAATATAGGGGAAGTAAGACATTATAGTATTACCTTAACTAATTAGAGGCACTAATAATAGAGAGGGTACTATATAGAGATGTTCTATTTTTAGGAACTATAGAATCGATATACTATGAACTCTTTCTCTAATAGGATCCTTATCCCCGAGGCAGCTAGTAGCCTATAATTAAGGTATAATATATACCCCTAGATAATCATAATAGCTTTATCGGTTCATTATACGGATAATATAGGGAGAAATAATACTAATAAAGCTAAGACTAGGATCCTATATATAAGCTAACTCCTTAGAATTCTTTAAGGGTACTATATAGAGAGAGCTCAATAATAGGAACTAGGGTCCTATTTATAAGTTATAAAAGATATTAATGAAACTTTAGGTATAGAGAGTAGATAACGAATACGTTATTAGTATTATATATAAGAGGCGTGTATCTCGAGGCTATAGAATCTCATATAGCTACTCTATTAATATATAATATAGAAAACGTAGAGGGAAGCTCTATATAGAAGTACAGAATTAGTAGTATCCGACGATAGCGAATTATATTATCGAAGAAACTATATAGTTATCCTTTAGGTCCTTAATAACTCCGTCGAGTTAAAGTAATATTATAGAGATATTATAGCTTATAGGATAAGGATAAGGCCTTAGTTTTCCTATGAATTAGGTAAGATAAGACCTTAGTTTTCCCCTAATCCTAGTAAGATAATACTTAGTATTCCTTATATTCTAGGTAATATAAGCTTTCGGTTTCCTATAGCCTAGGTAATATAAAGCCTTAGGGTTCCTATAGCTTAGGTAATATAAGACCTTAACTTACTTTCGTACTAGGTAAATAAGCTACTTTCTATATTAATAAATTCTATAGTATCAGAATCCGTAATTACAAGTTCCTCGTAGAGCTTCGGAACTAAAGATTCTATAATCGAAGCTATAATTAAAATATTTATAGAATAAATCGAAAAGTAGGACTATAAACGAGTACTACTAGGACTAGGAAAGAAGCTCGTAATAACTTGTGCCACTAAACAAATAAACATAGCACGAATCTTCTTAGACTATAGGGGTTTCATAGCCTAGTTAATATATTCACTTATAATAGAGGGTAAGGCTCATTTCTATAGACGACTTAAGAGAGATAATACTATTAAAGCCTTCTAAGTATTACTCTTTAATAATCGATTATAGACTATAGAAAGAGTAGCTAGTAAAGAGATTCCTACTACTATTAGTGAATATATTCACGTAATATCTAAGTATCTTAAGGATAAGGGTAGTAATCTCATTATTCTACTTTCCTTTCTAACTAGCTAGATAGGTATCCTAATAAGTCCTCTAGGAAATAAGGAAGCTACTCGACTAGTCGACTTAGCGAGTTATATAAATAACTTTCCTCTCGCTAAGACATATAACATACCCACTAAGCCTGAAATTCCTATAGCTAATCCGGGCTCTACTATTAGGGTAAATCAAATAGTGATTAATACTTCGCTAGAAGGAGTTATAAATATTTTTAGCGAATATATATACTATATAATTAGAAGAGTCATAGTTTAGAGTAATAAGATACTATTCTTAAAAGCTACTATAATAATAGAATTTCCTGAATTCGTACTAGTCGATTATATTATAATACTAGAGGTCTATGAATAAGAAGTAGAATACCTTATAAAGGATTTATTTAGGGTAAGAGTAGAATTAGTAATAGGGTTTCGGTATCTTATCTTAGGGAAAGGTATTAAGCTAACTTCTAATATATCTAACCCGGAAATTACTCTAAAAGGTATTTAGGACGAAGCGATTATTCATGTATTTAGTCCTGAGATATATAAGGTAATTATAGTAAGTAGAATATATAAGAGGGAATTAGAAGAGGAAAGGAATTATATAATAGAATATGTATTAATACTATTTATAAGTAAATCTAGTAAGGGGGCTTATATTAACCTATATCTGGATCTAAAAGGAGGTCTTAAGATAAGAGATAAGCTATATAACTAGAATATAACCTATATTCTCTACTATATAATACTATTATTCTTCTTTCACTTTCCCCCCTAAACCAGACAAATATAAGTTAATGCCCGAAGGCACTATCCCTTAGCTATTACACTAATAGAGCAGCGTCTCTATACTACCTCCCTTATTATCCTTCTAAATAATAGTAATACTATATCCCTTCTAGTATATATACTAGCCCCTACCTATAACCCATTTTGGAGTATTCGTAACGATGTTTATAAAATCTATATTCGAATCGAGACTACTAAGTTAAAAAGCCTAGGAATATATTAGACAAATCATAACTATAGATAAAGTTACTTACTATTAAGATCTCCTCTAGCCCGAAGTAATAGCTAGTAGGTATTTACCTTAATAGTAGAGGATATAGATATGCCTTAATAGAATAAGGTTACGCAAATTCCGAAGGCGAAGTTCGAGTCACTTTCTATACCTTTATAGAATATACTAAGTATAATAAATAGAATACTATAGAGTAAAAGTATACGATAAAGGGAGAAGTAAGTCTAATAGAAGATATCGCTAGGCTAAATACTAATATACGACAGAAAATAGGGTATAACGGTTACCCCTTAGTAGACGAAGTCTATTTGTAGAGCTAAGTAGAGCTAGCTAAGTAGAATAACTAAGTCATTATTATTACTTAGAGAATAACCTTAGGTAGAGTCTAATCTCTTACTCGTAATTCGAGAGGTTAATAAGGTTATTTATTTATAGGAAGAAATAATAGTTTAGAAGTAGTAGGGCTTAATACTATATAATTTACTTAGTAACCCGATAGTAGCTGAATACACCCTAGTACGTTTAGGCATTAATACCTTTAGGCTATAAAGATAGACTAAGCTTTAGTTACAAAATTCCAGAAATTTAACTCTCTAGGAGTCATATAGTATATCTAATACTAATTTAATCACCTAAGTCATCTCTCAGAATTTGTGTAATATAGTACACTTATAATAGTCCTAAAATCCTTCGTGTGAGTAGAGGATACTATATAGAGGGCTATATTAATCCTCAATAGTCGAAGTCTCTATATACTTAATTACTATGACTTTCGTCCTCCAAAACTAATTAATTAGTGTTTAAATAATATATATATGACTCTATATCTCGCCTATTCATATTACCTTAATAATAATAAAGTAGTATCGCCTTATTAATAGTGTATTCTAAATATCGTTATTATATTTTCAGCTTAATTATAACCCTACTCCCTCTAGAATATCTATAAGGCAGGAATTAGAATTTGTACGACTTAAGTAACTACTTCGAGAAGTAGATAAGTGAGTAGAATAGGAGCGACGACGTATAGAGGACGAATAGCAGAATCGGATTAAAGCCGACGAAAGGGTAGAATAGGAATAAAGACGTATAGAGGAATAGGAAAGAAGATAAGACCTATAATATTCGAAGAATATATATGAGCCTACTATATACTTCTCTCGAAACTACTTTGTATCTAGACAAATAAGAGTTATAGTATATAAGGCTCTATTACTAGCCCTAAGAATAAACCCTACTCGACTCTATTAAAACCTTAGACAGACTTTCTAGTACTATAGTAGTAGCTTTTCGAAAGAATTTATGAATATATACTACGAGACACAAGACTTTTCAGTTCTACCTAATACCTTATAGAACTCGGGTAAGATATCTATAACTAACTATTAGCGAGTAAGAAGGATTTAGAGGTATATTAGTACCTAGCTATTAAGTGACCGATAATATATATTATCTCTCACTTTTAATAAATAGAAGAGGCTCACTATATATTCGATCTTAGTAAAGGTATCATTTTCGAGAGCTATACTAATACCCTTAGTAATAGTAACGAAGAGGTCTAGTAAAGTCTATAGGATCTCTATATCTCAAGTAAAAGACATAACTCAAGCTCGAATCTAAGACCACGAAACGCTAATTAGATTTGTATATATCGGGAGGTAGATAGTACATAGAGCTTATATATAGTAGTAGAGTATAAACCGTCTCACAAGCTATTAGTCTTTAATCTATAGGCTAGACTTTTATGAGCTAATAAAGGATCTATAAATATTCTAGAGGATATCATTAATCGGATCACAATACCGACTAATCTAAAGGATAAGTTCGTGTACTACTCTAAGTAATTAATAGTAATAGCTCTAATATAGACGTATTCTTATATGATTAAGAATAGCCTCGAGTATAGTAAATTAGTTATAAGAGAAGCTGATGTTTTCTTTTAGGTTAAGGAGGATAAGCTACATATGTTTTATTATTACCTTACAGAACCTAATATCGAAGCTAAAGCGTATAGCGAGGTTAGTATCCTACTTTATCGTACTATAGTAAGCTAGACTTTAACCTTCTACTTAATAGTACTAGACTCGGAGTCTCGTAGTCAAAAATAGCGAAATCACGTGCTAGAGACTACCTATAGGGCTATGATTAATCACGAAGTAATCTTACGATAAATACTCACTAAAGAGAAGACCTTAACTCTTTTACCCTTAGTATTTTATACATGAATCTATCCTTTTAAGTAGTCACCGATTATATTAAGACCTAGAAAGTCACGGAAGGTAAGGAATAGCTATAGTTCTATAGATATAACTATATACGAAGATCTATAGAGTCCGTCTAGCTCGTCGGATGAGACCTTAGATATTAAAACACTAAGTAAGCTAAGGGTTCGTATATACTAGTCTAGTACTAGATAGATACGTTCCGTTAAATCATCACAAGCGGCTAAAGAGAGCGATATCCTCTACTAATAATACTATATATAAGCCTACTTATTAGGGCTTATACGAAAAGGTCCCTTAGATAATACTTATCTAAACATTAGCTCACACTGTACTTATAGAGCTCATAGTTACTATACTTTAGAGCAGAAATCCCTTACTAAACTTATATCACACCAACTCGCCAAAAACCCCGATAATAGGTGTGAGCTACTTAGAAAGCAAGGCGCCTGTAGTACTCTATTTAGATTAACTCTAGAATAGTATAGATATACTTTCGTTACTAAAGGGACTGTGATAGTATTCAAAGCGAAGTTAAGGCACGAATGTTTAGTATACCGATATCTAGATAAAGTTTAAGGAGAGCTTATACTAGTCTACCTTAGGAATATCCCTCTCATCTATCTATACTTTCTTAATATTAGGGTTAGAATAATTCATATACTACTTATATTATAGGTAAGCGAGCAGGCATATAAGGATTAGATATTAACTATAGGACAGGATTTAGCTACAGAAACGAGCGCGGTAATTATAAAGATATTAGATTATAGGGTAGAGTATTATAATATATAGCTACTGAATATACTATAGAATCCCGAGATTAGAAATATGGTATTAGTAGACTTCGAGTATTTAGAGATTCTGAAGTAATTAGTAGTTCTTCAAGAGACATCACCTAACTAGAAGTAGAAGTACCTTTACCTTGACCCTAAGGTATCCTATCGAAATCTTTCTAATAGGCTTTTTATTAATCCCGATAAGTGCTTCGATTAGAGTAATCTATATATTTAGGTAGTCTTAGTAATTTAACTCATTAAATAGCCTAACCGTAATAGCTACTTTTACTCACTTTTCTATAGTATATCTCTCTATAGTAATGTGATATATCTTCCCTTATTACCTCGCTATTATTAATTAGTACTAGTTTTCTAGCCTGTATCCATTTTACGTATTATGAATATTGTATACTAACTACTTATATCTCCTATATAAGCGTTCCTTAGATAACTACTAGATAAGCTCTCTTTATATAATCGAAACCCTACTCTTACTATAGCTTCTTCTAGATATAGTAAATATAATATAAGTTATCGATACTAACTTCCGGAGCTAGTATAAGAAGGGCCGAGCCGAGTAGTCACACCCTAGGGCTATGCTATATTTCTCGTCTACTAGTACTAGTACTCACTGAGTAGAGGTACTAAGGCACTTATAGCTAAATCAAAACTAATCTAACCTCTTACTCTTATCTTAGGCCTAACTTTAGTATATATGTATGAGTCATAGGTTAGGGTATTCTGAGCTCTCTTTTAGTCAAATATAAATAAGCCTATATTTCCCTTAGTCTAGAGTCTCACTAGTTAAAGTATTCGATCTCTTACTATTTAACTACTTTTATCCCTTCGTACTCTTATTCGTATTACTAGCCTAATCACGCTTAAGGTTCGATTAGCTTTAGGTTATTATTTATTAAGGTATAGTAAGTCTCATTCCGTCGTGTTATTGTACTTTTATTACTAGTCTAATAAGAATTAAAGAATACTAGAGGACTTATATCACGGTTACAAGTCCTACGAGTCCTATTAAATATTAATATATTATATATAACCGAGACCTTAGCTCTCTCAAGTATACTTATAGCTATATTATTCCGAGGCTAGTAGTATTAAGACCTTATAAAGATAACTATAGTGTCTAGAAAGACAATAATCTCGGCTCATAGTTAATAAAGATACTATGTGATACTTGTCTAGCTTAGTAGGGGCTAGCTTTCTATATTAAAGATTTGGACGAGGCTATAGTAATTATAAGTTAAGGGGTAATACGGGGTATAGCGGCACTAGATTATACTCTTTTCTAAACTTAATAGTGAATTATAGTACTAGTATATAATATATTCTATAAGAAAACACATATTCCTAGTCACTATATTACGAGGTTATTATATATATAGTATCTCGAAGATAGACTATATACCGAAAATCTAAGTAGAAGCGATTAAGTAAAGCTATATAAACACTATAGTATAAAGTTTGGGTTATACTCTAAACGAGAATATAATAATTCGAAAGTTTAACCCTTTAGAGTCTCAAGATAGCCAAAAAAAGGCAGGAGTAATTAAGTAACCCTAAGTAAAATACTACCTTTCTCTATATAATTTAGTATACCTTGCAAAAAATACAAAAATTCTATATTAGAGAAAGGAATAAGCTCCTTTATAGATATCTTAATTTTTGTAGTATTAAGAGGTAGCGGTATTATAGTACTATAAATTAATGAGGAAGCTGTTTTAGAGAGGTGAGGTAACTAGGAGACTATATAGACTATTATAGATGATATAATCAGACTATAATCAACCCCTTATTAGCGAAGCTATTAGACTAGTATATGATTTCGGAACTCGAAAAGAATTAGATATTATTCTATTTAATCCTTCTAATCCTAAATTTCGATATCGTGAATACTTCACACACTATTTATGTCACTCAAGCTATACGATTTCCTCACTAAAGGTGCTGTAGTATATATCTATATAATTAATATAGTTATTGTTTTAAAAGTTCCTATTCACTATAGTAATCCTGACCTTATTAATATCACAGATTATACTATAGGACTTGAATTACTTGAATACGAAAAGGCTATCTACGAAGTCCTTAATAAGTATAAGTTCAAATATCCTAATCTTCTCTATTATATACTTACTATTCTAGAAGGTATATTTCTGGAATACCTTATAATAACGCTCGAGTTTCGAAACAGAAACCGGGAGAAAGAGCTAGTTAGTGAGAATACTGTGATTCGTTAGACTATAGAACTCGTTAGTATAGAAACTTATCTAGAAGAGCTTAGATATATTTATAGTAATCTATAGCTTACTAATATCCTACTCACGAAAGATAATCCGACGAAAGAAGATTATATTAAGCTTTGTGATTTCGGCGCTACTGTTATACCTAGTAAGTAGCTTCGAACTATAACCCTAGGATTCTCCCAAGTTTCTGACTTGAAGGCCTTCTAGCTATATATAGCTAGTTATAGTAGCGAGTAGTTAGTTATTAGCTCTTATATCTTCGTGATTAAGACAGGAACTAAGCCGCTTTAGGACACGGAGGATTAAGTATAGAGGTTCTTCTAGAATGATTTCTCATCTATATATAGTATGATTTTTAGTAAAGTTATTTAGAATTACTAGAGAAAGAGATATAACTCAATTATTGAGCTCGAATACATAATTACTATAGACTTGGGTACTAGTTTCAAAATTATACTAGTTATAGATAATTACGAGTTTGAACTCTAGCTCAAAGAGTACTAGGAATTCTTATAGAAGAACACAAATATAGATTATAGTAATGAGATATAACCTATAGATAGTAATATAGTCGAGAAAGGGACTCACTATAATAGTATCTATAAAAGAGTATTATAAATAGGGTAATTAAGAACATAATTATATTTGATATTAATTATAATAAGTAAGAGGAGTAATTATCCTAAGACTATACCTCGTTAATCTCAGTTCTTGTTATAAGCAACATATCTATTTATAATTAGTATAATATCTAGTTATATATATCTACCCTTTTTGTCATTTAACAAATTTATTAATAAGACGAGCTATAAGAGATTTCCCTTTCTTATTAGTAATAGTAATACGATAAACGAAGTAGTACTTATTCTCAATCGTCTCAAAGCCCTAAGGGAGACTATTAACTAAGAAGTCGCTTAGGGATGAGCTAATTAGGGCATTTCTTTGAAAATTTCAGTAATACTTCATATTCTAGTTAAGGTGAATAGACGTGATCCTTTTAGAATATAATATACTGAAATTATACTACTATTCTAGAGTCCTTATTATTATTTTTTTACTATAGCCTTACTATACTATTTACTAATTAAGGTTATACCTTTATTAGCTCTTCTATAAATCACATAGATCTTAATATTACCTCAGAATAAACTAGCTCTATTTTTTACTTAGCACCAGAGGCGAGCCCCTATCTAGTAGCCAAAAATAGCCCCTACTAGTCCTAGACTAATCTTATATATACAAGTTCTATCCTATAGCACTAGGGTATAGTCATATTTAGTACTAAAAGCCTAAAGTGAATTAGTCACTAACCTAGATAAGGAATTATATATACCTAATATTCTCCTAGTTCGATCGCCCTTCGCATATACGCCTAAAGCAGGAACTAAATAATAAAATAATAAGAAAAACGTAATATAAGTACTAAAGATATATTAAAGCCTTCGCTAATATTAGCTCAAAGTCGATACAAATCAAAAGTAACCTAGGGAATTATCTTTATAGAGACATAGACCTTATAAGTATTATAGAGGTGGCTATTTCGATTTAACTTGTGCGACGGGCTGTATTTCCCAAAAAGCAGAGTATACTCAGAAGATTTCAGAGGAGTAATAGAGGTACTTTGTTAAAATTAGCTAAAGAGACATATAGAAAATATGGCTACTCGTTTGGAGGATACTAAGGTGTAGTAGTGTAACTAGCTACTTGTTTAAAGAGGTGTAGTGGTAGAACTAGCTCCTTTAGTGAAGAAACGCCAGAAATGCTTACTACCCTTATACTAGGCTAACACATATCAATAATTAATAAAAGAGGGTAAGCCAGAAATAATGCCTCTCTAGAGAGTACTCTAGCTAAACCGCCTAAATATGCTTTAGAGTCTAAATAGCATATCCCTATATATAAGAGCGTCTCGAAGCTACCTTAAGTAGTACGCCGATTATGATTACGCCGTCTGTAAAGAGGGTATAAGAGAAGATTGAGGGGGCAACAGAATAATCGATTTTATCGGGTGCTTTACTCGTAGCCAAGTAACGGGTGTACGACCTGAGTCTCGTAGAGCAAGTGCCTAGTGCGCCATATCTAGCTTAGTAATGACTTTAATAGCATTAGCAGGCACGAAAATCGCAAATATAACTCTTAAACATAATAGACCCTGTGTTAAGCTAGTATCGACCCTATTATCTGGCATCTGCCAAAGTCTCGTATACTAGAGTTCTTAATCCTTAAGCACACTACTAGGCCGGCTCGTATCATGCCTACTAGCCTCGAGCTAGATCACCAGAAACCCTTTATATAGGAGTCGGCACATAAGAAAGATACAAATATCATTAGCCAAGTAGTATACCTTAAGGTAGTAACAGAGCTCTATTAGTTACTCTGGGACTAGGGACAAACCATTCAAGCTCTTATTAAGTACTACTTCAGGCTTAGTAATCGAGATACCTGTATTGTCTATATAGAGAGGATTAATAGATTCGTAGCAAATCTATTAAATACTACTTTCTAGAAAATACTAGAAGGCAAGTAGTGATTTTAAAATAAGTTAGTATATAAGTAGATAGTTCCCTAGGACCTTCTAAGAAATAAAGATATTTTTCTTAATTCTATATAATAAGCTTTGCTCCTTTTTCAAAGTAAAAGAATGAAATTCTTCTAGATGAATGCCCTAAAACAAGACTTCTATTCCAAGTAGCTAAACAAATGTCCCGATAATCGGGAGGCAGCCAAAGAATATTCGTATCGTCTTCTACTACCCAATGATTAGATACTTGTAAGATTAGTAATAACTTGCTATTAAGTGAGAAGGCTATAGAGGTGACCGAGGAAGAATGGCCCTCGAGCGTCTATAGCGCCGTGCCTGTGGCGGCGTCCTAGAGCCGCACTGTCTTGTCGTTAGAGCCCGAGACGACCTGCTTGCCGTCGGGTGAGAAGGCTATAGAGGTGACCGAGGAAGAATGGCCCTCGAGTATCTATAGCGCCGTACTCTAATGCGCTTGTACTCTAGGCTTTCTTTGGATCCAAGGGGGAATATCATTTTCAAATGTCTTTCGAATAATACTCTTTTCTAGGGAGAAGACAAGAGCTGAATAATATAATTAAAGGGGCGCTTATTTAATAACTAATCAGTTATATAAGGCAAATCGCTTTGTATTATAGATAAATGCGTGTAAAATAGGGCTTTTAGAAGCCTAAGGACAAGTTAGACTCTTATAAATAATAGATAGATAGCTTACCGGAATGTGAGCCTCTAAGGATAATATTACTTGAATCCCTTCTAAGGTCTTACTTATTTACCCAAGCGCCTTAAGCTAGTATAGTAGATGAGCCTGCAGAAATCGGTGGGCTTCATCGCTATTATAAGCCTAAGAACTACTTCTTTGTAGATACTAAACCTAGTAGAGGTATACGTATTAAACTTTGGGCGGAAGGTATTTCTGAATACGACTACTCTTAACTTAGGTAGCTTAATAACTAGGAGTATATAATTCGTAAATATCCTTCTTAAGTGTCTGGGATATTAGCTATATATACCTAGTAGCTAAATTTTGGTGTGCCTCCTTCTCATCTACCTAAAATTCCCTATATTAATCTTTATTAAGGAGGAAGTCGCGAAATGAAGGGTAGTATAGGCAGAGTAAACTAGTAATATCCTTAGGAATATCTAGGATAGCTTATAGTCTCTCGAGCGTCTATATAACTTGTGTCTCAGAAATACTAATTACCTTTACTAGAGAGGTAGCGGAAAGCGGGGATAATAAGATAGTAATACTTCCCAGAATTCTTCGTTATCTTATATATAACTGTACTTTCTCTAGTAGTCTAAAAGTACTAGGTATAGAGCACTGTACTTTCTCTAGTAGTCTAAAAGTACTAGGTATAGAGCTTTAGAGTATAGTGAGATATATTTAGTCGAGATACTATTCTAGTATACCTTTAAAGCTAGTACCCTCAAGAATTTCATTAAGCTTGTCTTTAGTAAACTCTTTACCTTCGCCTATAAATCGATATACTATTATTACCTAGATAAAGAGCCTACTAGTATAGATAACTAGTTATCTCAGAACTTCCTCGCTTAGCTATTTAGGTCTAAGAGTCTACTCTTACTCAATAATCCGTAGATAGTATTCTAAGAAAAGAGAGATATTATAGTTAATAATCGTTAGTTGTATATTATAGAGTACGAAGTCCTAGTATTTAGCTTATAGGATAGTATATATACTATATTGAATTAGAACTTCAGGTCTACTTATTAAAAAGACTCGAAGTCGTACTATCCTTAATAATCGAGCTTTAGCTAAAATCTATAGAATTATACGAATATAGTCTTCGTTATTACACTTATTAAGGGTATTAATAATAAGTAGATAGAAATATAGAGATAAGCGCTTATCTAACCTTAATAATAGACGGATAATGAGCTAGTATTACTAGTTATAGAGGGAATAGTTTGTAATATTAATTTATTCTTTAGTAGCCTCCGAAATATATTATCGTAATAATAGTATATTATACGTAAGCTATATAGTAATACTTGTAAAGAATTTACTAGTATACCTAATATCTCCTCTACCTCTTAAGAAGAAAAAGCTAGCCCTAAGGCGCTTTTATTTAAAGTATCTATGGGCGACGGTTCGAGTAATTATCGATTTCCTAGTACTAGCTAAGCTATTAAGCTAGAAGATACACTGCTCATCTCTGCTATTTACTTAATTATATATCTCCTCAAGAAGGCTAACTCGGGTATTTAGGAGGTAAGTAGATAAATCTTGTTTTATATATGAATTAAATAGTACTTTAATAGTATATAGTAAGTAATAAAGTAAGTCCAAATCAAGTCCTGACTTACTACTTAGTACTAAGATTACTAATAAAAGGAGAAATATTAAAAGGTATTATCTACTTACCTTTTAAATATTTATTAATAATCTCTCGAAGTTATTCTAACACGTGCTCTTTCTCTTCGCTATAGATAAGTGGTATATATATATCAAAAATACCGAGTAGCGAGTATACTTAGTCTTCTTCGCGAGTAGTCTCACGTCGTTCTACTTATAATATTCTCGAAGTAATACTAAAATTAGATAAAGGGCTTCCTCGAAGAGCTTTAGTAGGAAGGCGAGTTATCTCGTAGATATGTCCTTCTAGAGTTAACTTGTCGCCTAATAACTCCCCTTCCTCCGAAAAGAATTCGACTAATATCGGAGTAATGAGCTCTTAAAGCGTCTAGCCTCGAGTGAACTATTTACTTATTCGAAATACTGCTTCCTAAGCTAGGTTATTACTATTAACGGCAGGCCTCGATACATCTAATAGATAGACGTAGTATTTAGTCGACTCACGGTACTAGCGAAATATGGAGTTAATAGCTTCTGTGAGCTCGGCGCTACTCGATTTGTCGATATAATATGTGTCTACCTAAAAGTATTACAAGCCGTCACGCCTCACCTGTTCTCCGTAGAACCGGATCTTCTTATAGCTAGTCTTCTTCTTATAGGTTCTTTTTACAGATCTTCAAAGGTGACCTCCTCTACTCCCTATGTGTATGAAAGTATTACATATTTCTATGGAATCTTATTAGCAAAGAACGTGGTTAGGCTAAGATCGCCATCGTTATATTAAAGTAGGCGTATTATTCGACTAGGATTCGAGGCGCGGTAAGAGAAGAGGATTATCGGTAAATATTGAGTCACTGAATCGGTATATATACGAAGTAATTATCAAGTTACAAGAGGATGTTACATTAAAGGCTAGCGGTCAAATCGACTCAGCTGAACGTAGCCTTGCGGGAATAGTAGCATCGTTATTCATCGCCGCAAGCGTGCGCACAAAGCTAGCCACGCGCTAGGGATTCACTGCAGAAGCCCGCCACTCAACCCTCATACGTGGTTAGGCTATAACTTGTTGTCGCTGACATGTAAGTTAGAGACCTGCGACCGTTGCAAGCACTGGGAGCAGAAGCACTTATAGTGAAGGATAAGTGGGGGCCAACCTTTCTCGGTAGTTCTGGATCAAGGCCCCGGTGCGTACCCCTTACGAGAATGCCAGAACTACTAAAGTGGAAGTAATAGACTCCTTTAGGGAATGGGCAACGGCTCGTGCCGCGATTCGTTAAAGACTACAGGAAAGGACGAGTCATAATTTCAATCAACTACTGTTCTCTAGGCAGCTATTATTTTTGATATTAGTGTATGGGCAGTATGGATCACCATCTCTTAGGGGGGGGGGGCACATGTGCCCACTACCGCTAATAATCCTCCCCAAGTATAAAGCTATATGCGCTTTCCCAAAACACGAATGAGTAGTCCTCGGCCCCTGATTAAATACACCCCAAGTTATCTCTTCTATATTTTCCCGCCTCGTATACTTTGTGCGATTTCGCTAGTTATAGCCCCAAATATACCTTTTAGTCTTCTAGTTACTTACTATTAGAATTTCTTTAAGGTGTGATTATGGGTATATTTATAAGGCTCGACGTCTAACCTTATAGCCTTATAGATGACTACCTAAGTAACTAACGCCGGCGGAGACCTCGTTAACTACTACTATTAGTCTTCGGTGAATAATAGTATACTATGAAAGACCTTCGATTACGGGTCGACTACTTGTCTAGACTCCGTGAAATATTAGCCCCCTATAAAATAAGGTAGTACTTGTATTAGGTATCTTTAACCCTAGAAGAAATATATAGAATATCCGAGATACTAGTACTTACGCCGCTATAGATTAGAATATTCCTAGCTAATTATGAGATAGGGACTAACTTTGTAACTCTTCCTTATAGTTTCATGTTCTTAATTACTCGTTATTATCCCGGGAACTACTTATAGCTAGTACTTAATTAATTAATTTATTATTAAGGTTATCTTATCGTTTATACGTGATTTATACCTTATATTCTTGTATTATTATTCTCTACTAATTATGACGTGTTTACTAGTTATGTGTGCTAGAGACGTATTAATACTCTATTGTCTTTACTTTCTAGGCTGTGGTCTTATTAGTAGTCGGCGGGAAGCAGGAAGCGGTCTGAGCTAAACTAGCCCTCTAATACTACACGTATCCTTTCACTAAATTTAACTCACTACTTCTATATCCTCATCGATTTAGTTCGACGAGCGGCCCTATATATTATAGAGATTATTAAGTTAGCCGAGGCCTTTAAGAAAGTTAACGACTTATATAAGTTTAGTTACTTGTAACTTATTATCTAAAAGGACGACTAACTATATACTATAAAAGGCCCTTATCGCGAGCTAAATCTCTCTGAGCTTTATAATATAGAGCTATTAGAGACTAAGGATAGGGGTCCGAAGGTGAAGCTTACCTAGGCGGTACTAGATTCCCCGAATAGCTACTATATTAAAACACTAGACCTCTAGGCTTATATTAGCCCTAATCTCGAGTAATAAATCCTCCGTGAGGTTAAGGCGTACGAACTCCTGAAACTCTATCCTTACTCGAATATTACTATTTATAGGGGCTACCGAAGTACTAATAAGCGAGTATTAGGTATTTATTTCTAGTATTATATGTTAATATTATAGGAGAAAGTTAACCCCTACTATTTGAGCAAATCCGACTTTCTCTTAAGTAAGCGCTTGTCTATTGACGATACTATAAAAGCGTGTCTAGATAGTATCCTAGCTAGTATTCGTTACCTTTATTCGCTTAGTATTATTTATAATAATATTACATTATCTAATATTATATTTGAGGAGGATAGAACGCTAGTTATTAATGACTATAGTAGTTACTAGAAGGTTAGGGTATCGCTATAAGGGACTTAGAGGACTTATGGATAGTATAACCCTCACGTCTAGACTATATTAGAGAAGAACGACCTCGATGCTTTTATAGAATTATAAACCTAGCTAATTAGGTTATTAGCTAATAACTTCTTGTTTAAGAGAGGATAAAAGGCTCGGCGAACTAGTAAGCCGAAGGATTAGACTAGGATAATACTTCTTATAGTAGACTCGCTATTATATAGTAATTAATTCGTGGCTTCGGTAGCTATATATCCTTATCAAAATCCTTCTTATTTACTTACTTGTTTGACTTTCTGAAAATTCGCCTAGTAGATCTAGGGGGAAGTGGATTTATGAAGCTTTTAATTCACATTAATGCCCCACGACCTTATATGGCCTTTTAGAGGTTATTAAGAAAACCGAGACTAGAAAAGTATATAAATAATATAATGAGTGGCTGTGCTATGAGAACTCAGTGATTAAAGCCTACTCTAAATTCGATCTAGGGTATACTATACTTAGTAGTTTAGAGCTAAACTAGATTTGTGCCTATACTATAGAGCTTGAGCTGCTCTCTATTTACTTATAAGAGGAAGCTTACTCGCTTCTGGGATGAACTATACTCTAGTGCGTACGTATTACGGGATGAGTCTTACCTAGAAACTTTTTGAAGATCTAGTCCTAAGGCTTACCCTCCTTCTTCTATACTACTAAGTACTACTCGTCTATAGGGTCCTATAGGATATTTATCCTCGTATTTAAACTACCCTACTTCTTAGTTTTGCTTAAATACTTGTTATTATCGCTACTAATATTAGGATCGTTGTTACTTAAACTACTATTGTTATTACTACTTAATAGCTCGTACCTTCGTGATATAAGAGCTCTAGTATTAATAGCGCTATTATACTAGGGTCTAGTATACGTTGTATTAATATAGTTATAGCTTACCTCTATAGTAGTCGATAGAGCTGTATTACTAGACGAGAGCTGGGATAAGGTATACTAGCTAAAGCTACTTAAGAGGTACGAATATTACTCTATTAGCTTAATAGTAAAGTCGTCGATCTTCCCTATATAGCCGGTACTCGTAATAAGTCGGATAACCTAGGCGAGAGAGACTCCTCGCTTATTATAACTATCCTAGACGACTACTATAAAGGAGTAGTAGTGTATGAAGTATAGATAGAACGTGATCTTAGTTAGTATTAGTAAGGTAGCTCTAGATAATTAATTAAGGTTAGAGTTATTAAGTAGTATTATTATATCTATACTTTATAATATAGAAGGCACTAGTGAAGGTAATTAGCCCTTAGTATATGAGCTCGTAGCGACTCTTGACCTCTAGTTAAGAGGAGAGTGAAACTTAGGATACTAGTAATAGGGCTTAGAGAGAGGTTAATACTAGCGGGGAGAGCTCTACTAAAGAGGGCGCTTGTGCTTCTTATATACTAGGCTACTATAAGATAAGGATAGCTGCTTTTACTTAGTAGGACGTAGTTCCTTCTTATTGTCTTTAGCTGAGTTAGAGCTATTAAGCTCATTATTACTATTACAATTATATTAGCTTCTTGCCTTATTATAACTCGGTTCTAGAAATAAGTCGAGGTTAGGAAGTGATTACTATTAATTAGCTAGTCTTGGACTTCTACTAGCCCTTTCGGCTATTATTACTAGTGCTATAATATTCATTTCTTACTATAGCCCCTCGTCTTTATCCTCACTATTACCTTCGTCCTTCTCTTACTCCTATTCTACTTCTTACTACTTCCTTACCCTTTTATTAATAAGGAGAGTATCGAGTATATAGTTAACTAGCTCGTATTCGTCTACTATACCTCGACTAGTATAAAGACGACTCTCTTAACTAAGCTAAGTCTCTAGTGATACTCTATAATAGTATAGAGGCGGGCTCGAAGAGGGGCTCGTGGCCTTAGAATCTATACTAATACTATTATATAATAGCTTACTCGAGAGGTACGAAGAAGGGGTATAAGGTAGAGAGTCTAGTATCGAAGCTCCTTGTTCTATAAGCTATAAGCGTAGAGCTAGCTCGGGGAAGTTATTAATATCGTACTATTTATTAGAACTATGAGGAAGGGCTAGAGTTATTAAGTTAATAGTTATCTCTAGGCTATTGAAAAGTCTAGCGCCTAGTACTATTATACTATTAGTACGAAGACTAATATTATTAGCTTTGGCTTTAGAGGTACTTAAGTTACTATTACTTAGGAGAATAATTAGATCGTCTATACTATATTAGAAAAATTAGTTATCTATTTCTATAATAGAGGGTATAGTAGGTATAGTTCACCTAGACTCTTGCTTGAGTTATCGCTTTATACTAACTTACTCTAGTTAATAAAGCTACTCCTCTTATCTATAGCTACCTCCTTAACTCTACTTGTCTTATCTAGGCCTTGACCCCCTATTATAAAGCCCTATACTTATAGCTTAGTGAATAGTAATTCTTCGATTATAGGGAGGTCTCGGTTATCGTCGGTTTCATTATTATTTATCTTATTACTACTACTATAAATAGTACTAGTACCTAGTTAAATTCCTATAAGTTAGTTACTATCGCTATAAGCTAAATATATCTCTATTATATACCTCGAATTCCGGGTTTATAGCCCTTATTGTTATTAGCTACTACTACTACTACTAGTTATAGAGTACTAAGTAATATACTACTCGACCTAATCTATTAGAGCTTATTAAGGATACTAACTTGTTCCAGGGTAGGTTTATAGCGGATTATTATGCTCTTAGAGTATAGAGGAGTTAGTATATAGGTATACTATAGTTTAAAGGTAAAAGTAGTTATCTCGAGCTAGGGGGATGATTAGGAGTAGTTAAGAAGTTCTCTACTAGCTATTAGTTATATAACTAAACTATAGAAAGATAATAGAAATAGGGAAATTAATAGGTTTATATAGGCTTCTTGTACTACCCTCGTAGAACCAGAATACGTTCTGTGGCCTACTATATAAGCTTACTATACTAGGCTTTCCCCCTTCTAATACCCTCTCTATAAAAAAATACCTTGGTATTAATATAGCCCCTCTTATATAGAGAGATCTACTATAGCTATAAGGCCCTTTATTATCTATCTTATACTCTTATACCGGAATATACTTATTCGTAGCTATTATCTCACTTCGCTATATACTACGATTAGCTAATCTTAGTATTATCTCTTAATCGTTAGTAAGGCTATAAAGAACTAAGTAGGAAGGAGTAATAATCGTTATACGAGGAGGGGGTATATGACTTCGGATATTGCCCTCTCTACTTATCTAAACGCTTTAGGTAGACTAATATACTAGTATATTCCAGGTATTTCTTGTTGTCTAGTGTCTTAGCTACTAATCCTATAGCTACCGTAGTCTAATTAGCGGACTCTTAGTAGATCCTCTAAGGAAATACTCCTAGTAGAGCCCTCGTAATAATCCTACTGCCTTGAATTAGCCCATAACTATATAATCGAGATGAATACGACATATACTATAGTAAGGGAAAGCTTACTAGGAAGCTCCCGACGCTTCATCCGCCTATAGTACCTAGGGCATAGCTAGGCAGAAGCTAGGCCACGTTATTATAAGGTATTTCTGCGACTAGCTATTATACTATAACGAGGGCAAGCCTTATCTATAGCCTCTTAGTCTCCGGAGCACGCTACGGTGAAGCGTGGTGATAGTGCGATAACGAGGCAGATTACGAGAGGGTCTAGACACTACTGAGCTCGTAACTCGGCTAATACGAGGCGTACCCTATAGGGGGGATCGGTGTAATAGTTACTTGGTAGTATCGAAGCTATAGGGGGCGATCACGGATTCTAGTCGAAGCTAGCCCGCACCTCGCTAGGCGCGGTCTTTCTCTTTCCTTAGCCGCGGCGGGGCCGATTAGGGGAGCCTGGCGGGAAGGGGTCGGATTCTAGGCAGAAGGGCCGAATACGTATGAAGGTCGCGGAGGTGGAGGGGCTATTAGGGGTTGCTAGTAAGGAAGGAGGGAGGGAAAGGAGCGAGCGACAGACGATGCGACGTTCTTATACCCCGCGAAAGCGGCGGCCGGCCCGTGCGCGCGCCTTGCCCGATGCGGCGGTCGCGGTTTCCGCATGCGGGCTTACCGTCTGGTCGTTTACTATTTCTAATTAAGAGGCTCGCTTATAAGCGAGCCTCATAAAAAGCTTAAAAGGCTCTTTACTTAAAATCGCCGCATTAAGACGAGTTCTAATTTAAAATATATAAAAGTGTATATATATAAAGCTCTAATTAAGTAGTATATTTGCGCTACTAATTTTTTTTAATAAGCGGTGTCGCTCTTATATTATTTATAATTAAAGGGCAGAATTATACTTTAAGTATTAATACTTTATTAATAATACTAATACACTACAATTCTAGCATTAATACCTATTAATACCGGAAATTAGGTATACCAAGCCTGGCTGACATCCTGTTTTCCCCCAGCTGCGAATATATTACAACCGAGAAATCTTATGCCTGCTTGAGAAAAAGTCGTTAGAAATATGTCAAGCACTAAGCCGGGATTACAAACATTCAGATCATACAGTTTCGAGGTTTGGTAAAGACTGTGATTGTATTCTTCCTCTATCTGTGCTCTCCTGATTCGTGAGTCCCGAACCCGACTACAAATGACTGAAATGAAGAAGACAACGCAAATATGTCACGACCCTGCCAAATTGAAAAACCCAAAACCGCGCTCATTTCCCTCTCCCTCGTGGGTAAAAACCTGCGAGGCCATTTTGAAGCTAAACCTTGCGCTCCAGGCGCCACGCTATTTCTTCTTCTTGTCTGTATCGGAATCATAATACCAGTTGGGCGTTGCCTCACGCTTCTTCTTGTCCGTATCCGAATCATAATACCAGTTAGGCGTTGCCTCACGCTTCTTCGGGTCCGTATCCGAATCATAATACCAGTTGGGAGAAGCATCACGCTTCTTTGGGTCCGTATCCGAATCATAATACCAGTTGGGAGAAGCATCACGCTTCTTTGGGTCCGTATCGGAATCATAATACCAGTTGGGCGTTGCTTCGCGCTTCTTCTTGTCCGTATCGGAATCATAATGCCAGTTGGGCGTTGCTTCGCGCTTCCTCTTGTCCTCATCTGAGTCGTAATACCAATTAGGAGAACGTTTCTTGCCTGCCGGAAGGACCTCAAACCGAACGTCGCGTTTCTTTGTCTCGTCCTCTTGGGTAATTATGAAGTTAGCAATTGCGTAGTGAAGATTGCTTTAATAGAACAAATATATGATATTCGGGAAGAACAATTGCATCTTTTGGAGGCGGAAATGGCAACAGAATTTTCTGTCACAACTTACCATCATAGTACCAGTTTGGTGCCGCCTCTGCGGTACGCTTATGCATATTTAAGGCACTTGTTTGATGCGTCAGTGGAAGTCTCTAATAGAATTAAATGCATATCTCACTCGGTCGGGGCTGATGAAACAGATGGCAAGAGAGCAACTCCCGCGAGAGCGAGGAGAAGAGACTTCATCGCGATAGTTGGTGAACCCTTGCAATGGGGGAAAAGATGGAATAGAGGTAGTATATGGCCGGTGCTGAAATTGGCTGAGTGTAGAACCAGGCAAATTGTGATCTGTCAAGTGGAAATCCGGTCGCCTAAGGTCTTGCTGCAAAGGCCCAGTGGTGATTGATCAATTATAGTTTTACTTCTCTCACAGTGACATGAACAGTTCATTCCGTTCAGCGGATCCGTCTAGGAGCGGGTGACGGATTTCCGAGCTCCGGAAAGCCCTCTAAGCACTTCAACCGTAATCTATTGTGTTTTTCCGAGAGCTCATTGTAATAAAAATACCGGACCTCTCATATTTCTACGCTAGCGGTTGCCGAGAGCTTAGGATCCCCGAGTCCGCTACCGCCCTGCACAATCTCGGAGAGACTAGCACAATCCGGATCAAGAGAGGAGGTATGTTCGTGTGTCTTATAGAAATATGACACAAAGAGTTCTCTAAACGAGGATGACTAATGCTTTGTTCCTTGAGCTCGCAGATGGAATGTTTCTCTGGTCTGAAATCTTCCTCGCTCCAAGCTCCACGCGTTTAATTCTTTCAACGCCAAAAGATTCAAGTGCAACATGCCACTGCTCTCGCCTCAGACGTATCTCCAGACCAAAAGCGATCCCGATGAAGAAAAGGAACCATTCTTCCCTCCTCAAGACGCATCATTAGACAACACCCTGAATCCCGAACGCGGAATCTGGCAGTCAAAGTTCCCACCATCAGTTCACACAATGATATTCCCACCGGTATCCAAGGAGACTTCTCGAGTTTCACTGCTCCAAATGATCCGATTTTTTTTCTTGCATCACAGGTAACTCCACCAAGACCCACCTCGAAATGCGTAGAAAGTGCTAACGACCTGGATCCAGCCAACTGGATCGTCTCTGGTGGAAGTGGCAAAACAGAAAGTCCCTAGAGAGATTGAGTGAATATAAGGGGAAAGCAAAAAGCGACTCGGAAGATGCTGCATCTTTGAGTGATGTGCTTCCCATGGGTGGATTTGCACATGATATGCGTGTATCGGATGTGATGAACACGGAGTCGGACCTCCTTTGTTACAGATATGCGTGACGCCATGTCGATAAGAGTGTAGAATCGATAGCCATTATGAATAACGTGAGCAAAGGGTGAAGCGTTTGGGAAATTATGCTCCATGGATCTACACCAGATCTAGAAATTCAAATACTAGGTCCTCGTCTGACACCATATCCTGCAAAACCTCTGTAGCTGGGGATTAGTGAGGATAATACCACCTGATTAAATTCTATGACTGAAATTCTAGCAACGCCAAAACCGATTACGAGTAGCGCTGGTGGCCGATTCTGAGCTCATTCTGCTTTACTTGAGCTTTAGGTCACATGCCTAGTAAGCAACAACAAACACCAAGAAAGAAGACAGCGCTTTTTATTGGCTTAAGACTTGTTAACTGAGTGAATCAAGAGAGAAGACTAAATGGCACTTTTTAGTTCCTCATGTCGGCTACTCAAGATATTTTGACCACCGACAGCAGCCGGGGTGAGGGAAAGGGATTTGGTCACATGGTAGTGGGCGGCTCCCTTCCCCAATCTATCCTTGCCAGGGCTCTCCTATTCCACATTGAAAGTAAGATCCATGCCATTTGCTACTGTCTGATTGCTCAAGGACCACTTAATGCTTTCAATCACTAACTGATCCCACCGACGACTGGATGGAAGGCCATCAAATCTCCTAAATCCATGTGGAAGTCCAGGGAAAACATGAACTTTAACAGGAACCCTAATAATATTAGCTACTAAGCTCTGAGGTAGAAAGTGTATGGAAAATAAAGGGTTACTCACCCGTTCTGGTTCAAATTTTGCGCAAAGAGGAGACCTTCGTCTCTGAGCGGATCACTACCAGCGACCATAATCGTAGTACTTGGCAGTCCTCTCAGCTTCTTTCCACTAACCAAGCCAACATTAGGGTTGGCATCGTTGCATTCGTGAACTCCTTCTCCCATGCAAGCAACGAAGAAATCAAGGACCTTGCTGGAAACCATGGGTGCGTTGGAGCACTGAAGTCGAGATGCCTTCTCTTTCGCCACAAACTCTTCATAAGATATATATTCCTCATTGATGATCAACCACGGTGTAGCGAGAACAAGACCCTTTATGATTGCGCCCTCGTGGTTTTCATAATCGCGTGCGAGCGCGGCGTTTCGGGCCAGGACGACATGGCACGCGAGGTTTGCGCCAGCGGAAACTCCACCAACGATGACATTTCCCAGATCTCCTCCGAACCCCTCTGCATTCTCAATGATCCAGTTGAATGCATCGAGGGCATCATTGTGGGCCTCCGGAAATGGATGTCGTGGCGCATGTCGGTACGATATGTGGAACACAATGACATCCATCGCCACAACGATCCGACTGCAAGCTGCATCCTCAGAGTCCAATGTTCCATAGACAAAACCACCGCCATGATAGAAGACATAGATTGGTAAATTTGACAAGAAAGACCCTGTCTTTTTCGGCGTGTAGACTCTGGTGGGGATTAAGAAGTTGTCACGTGCGTGGATGAGAAGAGTCTGAATTGCGACCTTGGAGGAGAGACCTGACCTCTATGTCAGTTCTGAAATCTAGGATGTAATTTAGGATAGCCCGATTTCTACCTTCGGCCTTCATCTGCTGTGCAGATATTTCTTCTCTGCCAGCATTGGTTGACCGCTGGATAGCGAGTGCAGACATCTTGCCAACCGGCGTTTCTGGTGCAGGACCAAACTTCTCGATGTGCTCTTGCCATTCCCTTGAAGGAATTCCAAATCTTGAAAAGTCCGCCATCTTGTCGTAATGTTCATTGTCTGTAGAGTTATCACAGTTCAGATCCGGAAGTCATTGACGATGTGCGGGGACCAGCGGGGCGATTCAATAACTAAGACGTAATTGGCGAATGGGTGCAGAAATTCGGGACCTATGACTCGTTGATATATGCACAGTGGATTACTAATTCAAAAAGGCGGTGTTGTGAATTTCCCCATGAAATTCACACATCTTCGGAAATTTGGGGGTTATATTTACTTTCTTAGCCATCGCCGAAGCCCCCAAGGTGACCACGATGGTGCATCGCCTGATCTCTGTCCTGCCCACAAAAAGTGGGAAAGCAGAGTTTAAGCCCCTAAATCGTTAGGCGGTCTATCAGAAAATAGTTAAAAGCGCTTGGTTCAATGAAATATTTTCAGTCGCACGGAGTTGGAGGCTCATTGATGGAGTTTCCGCCAGGCGCAGTAGCTTGAAGGAGTTTTTCGTTTCGCAGCAAGATTCACTTTAAACACTCCAAGGTTCAAGGCTACCTTATAACATCAAATTTATTTCACTTAAAGGAACCAAGAAAATCTTCAGCAGTTCTCAGGATTCGATTACTTCAGTCTTGTCTAAATGAAATGCAGGCGTTCCTTAAATTGCTTAAGTGTTCCGCACGTAATGGTTTTCCAGCGAAAGCGACCTTGTTCGAAAGCAGGGACACTGCGATTTAGCACAGTGGGCGTACAGCAAAGTATTGGCCTTTTGGTGTAGAAACTTCGACCCCATTGGAGGGAAGCTCTAGCAAAATCAGCAGTAAAAACGGCAGCGAAAACCGAGTTCAGAACGTTGGTGCTTGCATTAGAAACGATATACAACTTCTGACGCTGGGAATACATACCAAATAGCATTCATGTGTCAGTTCAAAGATCTAGGTAGCTGAGCTTCGTAGCCTCTTTGAGGTGTTGGTCATCTGGACAAAAGGCTGAAATCGATTTCTCTTCGCATCCCCAAAACGTTGTCTACCCAAGGAGAAATAATACCAAAAACAGGAGGTGAGATCATGACTTCGCCATGGAATGGGGGGATCCCATTCCCCAAATCAGAGGCTTTCGCTTGCGATTAAATATTTCCCACAACACTTCAAAACTTCACATCTTGACACAAGTCCAAAGTCTCCTACCCAAATGTAATAATATACAAGAGATTGGACTTGTTTCGGAGACTGACTGGTTAATTAGAAAAATATTTGTGATTGAGAAAACTTGAAGTGTTTGAAGTGTATCTGGAGAAAATTATGTTTCCCCGCGCCAACTCCAACCGCGGAGAAGGTCTAGCTAGCCGGTGGTGATTCGCCACCACGTCTCCAAGCCAGGTAGTGCGTATCAGATCTGAAGTTACACGGCAGACGCAGATTTTCTCTGGGCCATGCTCAGGCAAATTCCCCCTTGCGCTGCCGAAGAAAAGTGTGCCGTGTTCAGAATGCGCAGTGCTTACCCAGCAAGCCACCACACACTCACATAATCTTCGTTGACGAAATGGCTGATTGAAAGTGTTCCCGACCCTCTCCTTAAGACCTCAAGTTATCAATCTTCCTGGCCAAGGACGTCATAGTCAAGAGATACGTCAGAAAACTCTCTGGTCCTCCTCAAGTTCCCTCGGGATAATAAATATAAATCCTTCCCAAGATCATCTTCGGGGGGCAATTCCACCTCCGTTTGTCCACAAAAGATTCATAGTCCCGGCAACCAAGTAACCTTCTCGCCCAAACTCAACAAGCCCAGGAAACTTTCTTAAATACGAACTCGTGAACAGTACAAAATGCCAGCAACCTCAGTTCTCGAAATAAATGCCCCGGCCTCAGGGATATTCGACGTGGTTGTCGACCTTCTAGCCTATGATGAGTGGCTCCCCAATTCTACCTCCTTTCCAGGCATAACCTCCATCTCTGAATCACCCACTAAACTTGGCACAACGTACATCGAGTCCACGCCCCTCGGTATCAGACACGGAGAAGTGATTGATATCTCCCGTCCATCAAAAGTGGTGTTTCACCAGCCAATGCAGCTGAAGGATGCCCCGGAAGGAGTCTTGGTCGATATTAAAGTCGAGATTATTTTGAGAATGAAGACTGAGGAAGTCACGGAGGTAGAGAGGAATGTGTATTTGAGCTTTCCCGAACCTCTGATTGGATTGAAGCCGGTTTTCGAGGAGGGCGTAGGTCTGGAGGGTGCTAGGGTTATGGGGTTCTTGAAGAAGAAGGTTGAGAGTTTGGCATGAGTGGATGGTTAAGATGCTTCTAGATTTTTCTTCGACGTTTGGTTGTCTTTATTAAAAGTTGGGTATATTCTGAAAAGACCAAAGTTTTTAAACCTGTTTTGTCGTATTTTTTTTTAGCCTGAAGATCTACCCCGCCATACCCCGCACTTCAACTCTCGCATATCGTTCAGGGCCTGCGAGTCCACATAGTGATTAAGTACAAAGACGCGGTGGGGACTAATCGACAAAGTTGTTCCTGGAATCTCAATATCCGAGTCTTACTCGACTTGAACGTTTCAAGGTGTTTGATGCAGTTCGATTGTGATATTGGAAATTTTGGGGTTGAAAGAGGTTTAGCGGAGGAACTGGGTAGAAACCTAGGTTCAAGCAATTGGTCACATCACAGGATATGCCCTTACTAACCTCTGAAATGTTCACAAAAGGACATGCACGCAAAGGTGCTTCTTTAGTAAGACGCATTTTGATAGAGAGTTAGCAGCGTTTGATGTTTTCGTATGTGAAGCCTCTCTTATGCAATTCTACTGTAGGCACGAGCAACTCGCCTAGAATCTTACTCCGGAACTCTACTTCAACAATATATTCGTACAACAACAATCGCCACACTGACTGCTTTCCAAAGCTCGGCACCATGGTACAATCAAGAGTGATTGTCAATGAATCTTTGCTTGCCGATCGAGGAATCGAAAAAAGTCTAGCAACCGCTCCAACCACTCTCCCTCCACAGCGCTCTCGGTCTCTCACCTCCCGCAGCATACCCTCAATCGATTTGGAGACATTCCAACGTCTTACCAACGATACATCACAGTCCAGCCAGCTCGAAATCCAGCAACCTCGCACCGGCCGCTTTTCCCTTCCCTCCAATTCCGCCGCGAGATCGTCCTGCTCTCCTTCAATACCTCCGATGAAACAAATTACGGTGGCAAAGTAGTCATCCGGCTCATCCACACAGAGAAAAAGGGACTATACATTGTGAATTATCTCTAGCATGGATATACTGGCACTACACCCGCCGTTTTCGGGCATTCACGGATGAGGAAAAGGAGCCTGATCCACATCTACGTGAGACGACACATAGCCATTGGTGTGGAGATGGAAACCCCCAAAGAAGTGATTTGCCAGTATTACGGGGATCGGAGTGAAATTTTTATAGCCGGGTTTGGAGAGCAATGAAAGATCGAGAGACAGTCCGGAAGCGAACAGGCGGTAGAGGGATAGCCAAACAGTCTTAATATATGAGAAATCCTGGAGTTGAACGGAATCAACAGAAACTCCGACGTACAATCGACAATAACTAGGCATCGTTCGAACATTTGTAAGTCTTTTATTTCAACTCAAACTGTCAGCGAATTTAAGATCAACAACAGGCGGCAGTCATGTGATGCGGCATGCAGCTAATTGTACACAGCCCAAAATGGTCTCCTTCATCTCTCAGCAGCCTCACACATCTTCTCTAGTTCTTCTTTTCCACTGTTTTTCTCCACCATGGCCATGACATCAAACGTGTCTCATCAAGGGATCCCTCACCACCCCCTCTCCACACTAAATGATTCAGATGAGATTCGCCTCCTGTATCTCGCACCTCGTTCCCTGAACGAGAGAATCACCTGCGTAACATTACACGTCACTCTATCTTCTAAGCCTCGATAGGAAGCCCTATCCTACGAATGGGGCTCCAATGAAACGAAAACAATTACCTTGAACGGGGATGATTATGACATCCGGACGAATCTCTTCGATGCCCTTCGCAGACTGCGGTGGGAGATGGAAGAGAGAATTCTGTGGGTTGACGCTATTTGCATCAATCAACACGATGTCAGAGAACGAAACCATCAGGTATCACGAATGGCTTCCATCTACAGCCAGGCACGACACGTGGTTGTGTGGTTAAGAGAGCCCCTAGACTGCGGAATCTCATTAGGCTTCCTAGAGTCGATTGCTGAGAATGAGTTGGAGGAGACCATCAACCATGTCTTCCGGACCAAACGTAGCTCTAAGTGGGGGCTTCAAGTTCTGAAGGGCATCCAAGCGCTGTCACGAAAACAATACTGGACGAGGTTGTGGGTTGTCCAAGAAGCGCTGTTGGCCTCCAATACAAAAATCCAGTGTGGGCCTTACTGTGTCCCATGGGGAATTTTGAAATACGTCTGTCAATATTTACAATCCTTTATCTCCACTTATGACACTAAGGAGACAATATACAAGACTGCAACGGCTATTTCAGAGTCCCGAATGTAAATATTCATGGCCGGGCGTCCAGGGAAGCTCACATCCAATCTATCTTACCTGTGTTGGCTTCATGGAAAGGGAGAATGCGAGAAAGACCTAGATAAAGTTTTTGGACTGTGGGCATTAGCTTCTGGCTGCTGTCAGGAAGCTATCCCTGTTGACTATTCATCCACCTATGAGGAAGTATTGGGAAAGCTTCTCGCCCATGATGTTGCTGCTCATGGGATACCTGCCGAGAATGCAGGAGACTTAGACGCGTTCAAACGACAGCTTTTTGGCAGGTACGGACCCTGATTCTACCAAACTTGACCTGTCACCTGGATGGAAGCAAAAGATACGCGGTCTTTCTAACAGTATCAATCGGCATTTGGTGAGTGGCCCGAGTTCCAGAAAGGTACACCCAAAGGCGCCATCTCACTCAAGTAATTCGAAGAAACTTTCACATCTTCTCTGCACCTTCCCTAAATATTCCTCTCAGTCTCTTCTGATATCGCCAACCGAAATACGCAGCCCCACATAAAAACACCCTCGCCGTGCTCCCCGGCTCCACCACTTCTGAGCCGCACTCTCATCGTCCGCACTGTTACTTCCCAATGGCACATACGCATTCGGATCGTCGGTGTAACAAATTGTCCAATAGTTCACGGGGAGCGTGCAAAGGCAGTTGGTATAAACGCCTAGCAAAGCCATGCTTCGACCGGAGAGTCCGACGGTTGGCGTGTAGAAGTATGTCAAGAAGGCGAGGATGAAAGGCACGAAGAGAAGCGCCGCAGTTATGAGAAGCATTTGCGCCCAGTCTAAGAACGATAACTTTATTGCTATTTTGACTTTCGTGAGATGTAGTTCTCGCGTGGGCGTTTTCGAGGCTAGTTTTGGGCTCACTCCTGAATTTGTTTCCGAGGGTAGGTTTTGGCTTTGCTTTTGCAGCAGACGCAGTTTCGTCGGGAAGGAATGCGCGTTGCAACTAGTGGAACTTACTCCGGCCGCGAAACCATAACCATTCATTCTTATACCCACTCTTGTATGCTTGTGCAAGCACACTGAAGACAGGTCGATGCTCAATGGTTGGGGCGCCCACTGCGGTCTGAAAGATAAGGGATTGTCGCCGGCGAGCAGAAGGGTTGATACATTAGCCATGTGAGATACAATGATCCACCTAAGTTCATTAACAATGACTTGTAAAGCTTTCGGGAGCTTTGACTAACCACATGCCGAAGGCCAAGGCGTTGGCAGTGCCGTTGCCTCCGGTCCTGTACGAAGATAACGGCATAAAGTATCGGGAATACAGGGCATTATTTTATGAAGACCACTAAATGCCCTGTAAGGTCTTACTTTAATCTCCCTGTACGTAGTAGCCGTTCCTAGCCCCCTGTAAGCCCTGTAGGGGCCCCCTGGAGTGTGGCTTACCTCGCTAAACCTCTGATTTCGATTGTTTTTTGATTAGTTCGATTCTATCTAGTAAAATAACTACAGTAAGACCCCTGTTAAGACGATGGAATTGGTTCCACGATTTCCATCGTCTTAATGGTAATATCGCCATAATGGTATTAATTATATAAGCTAATTATCTAGAGTTTACTGCTCCTTTGATTACTCCCGAATACCCTTAAAAATAGTCTCAAGGCTCTCTAAGCTCCTAATATACTTTATTAGAAGATTATCTGTGGTTTCAGTACACTTAATTAATACCTGAATAGCTCTTAAAGCATTATTTGAGGTATACTAAGGCTATACTTATCCTTTACCTCTATTACCTCTATCACCTTTATCTTCTTTATCGTTATTAGGTATTCTATTAACCCCTAAGTGCTCGTCGATCACGTCTTATAAAATATCATCTACTATAGGTTAATCCGTATCCTCATCTTCCTTATTAATTAGGTTTAGGAAGTTGGAAATAGCTATTATATCTTATATTCCTCTTATATAAACGACTTGATTATAAAGCTCGGAAATACTAGTAAGTAAAATCGGTATAGGGAGAGATATTAGTACTAAAATAAGGGTTAATTTCCTAAAGTAATTATAGATTATTATATTCGTTACTTTATTATTCTAACTCTATAGGATTTATCGTATTACAAGTCGTATATTAATTATCTTCTATAGATCGATATTTAATTCGTATACTTCTAAGGCAAATTAAAGTTATTATTATTTATAGTAAGCCTTGAAGTTCTAAATAATTCCTTAATTAAGTAGTTAAAATCGACTTATACTATTTATAAGGAGCTAATAAATTCGAATATTCGGAGGAGGAGGAGAGATCTCGATTATAGTATAGTGAGCAGAGAAGTTATTTATTATAAGGAGAACCTCTCGTATAGACCTAATATATATATAGAATTCCAGAAGCTATTCGCGTATAATTACTATATTTATCTAAGCCTTCTTATTCTATCTCTACCTTCTACTTATTAAAGATATACTAATATTTTTGAGAGCTCGTAGAGTCTTTGCTTTCCTAATAATCTAAATAGGAAGTCGATCGGTCCCTATAGTATTTATGCAAAGAGTAAGAGAGATATGTGCTTTATCCTTCTTTATACTAGGTCGAGGTTATGATAGAAGGCCACAAGAGAGGAGCATTTTCTAGAAGAGCCTTATCTCATTCATATTATATATATCCTCCTATAGATACTCCCTAGTAATTATCTATAAGCTCCTTATCTCCTCCTTAGTATTATCTGGAATTAAGCTTGCTTTACCGTGTCGTACTCGTGTTTAAATATAGTATCTCTTCTTAAACTTCTCAAGCTACCTAGTACTAAAACCTAGGTATTTCTTGCCTATAAACTATAGGTGTTATGACCAAATCTGCCGTGCCTTCTCTCGTAATATATCGCCCGTTATAAACCCTCCTTGTCTCTTAATCCTCTACTACTACTCCTAAAGGATCGCCTCTAGTTCGGGCTACTAGTTACTATATACTCGTACTATAGTTAATATCGTACTTATAGGATCGTCAAGATTCGAGAAGGTATTACTTAAGGACTCGGATACGGTGAATTAGCTTAATCGATAGCTATATTACTCAAGGAACTACTTAATATATTACTTGTGAGATAGTTTAGGGGTCTGCCGGTAAGCCTAGTTACGTAGGGCACGTCGCTATTCGATAGAAATAGAGTGTTTTAGAGGTATTACATCATTGAAAATAGAGCAAAAATGATGAAAACACCACTATTAAAGCGATATTTAGAGGGTTTTGAACGATATCGTAGATATCGGGAGTTGTATAGTAAATTAATTAGTTCCAGGAATCATATCGCACTAATAGAGATATCGGTATAACAGGGGTTCGTCTTAACAGGGGTCTTACTATACCTAATAAATAGCTACCTTCTCTTCCCCCTTCTTCCGTCCCTCTTTATACTCATTCCCCCCTTCTAAATGTATTATCTCCTTCACGTGATCAGGGATTGCTGTAATCCACTCTTGAATCTTGCTCTGGGGGAGGTCCTCCTAGTATTTCTCCCACCTTACTCTCAGCTTCTTCTTATCACTAGTAGGCCCCCGCTTAGTAGTCTCCCTTTTCATCCAGAACCAGGCCTTCTCAATTATATTGAGATCAGGTGAGTTCCCTGGCCAAAGCATCTTCATAATCTTCCATAGATTATAAACCTCCCCTTAGTAATGTGACTTGTGGGCTCCTGCATTGTCCTCCTACACAATAGTCTTTAGTCGATCCTTCTAGCACTCTCTCGCAAAGGGTAGAAGCTTCTCAGTTAATATCCTCTTTTGATATCGATACCAATTAATCCCTCCTCGTCTATTCTTCACGATAAAGGCACCAGTCTCCTCATTGTGCTTCCATACCTTCCGTATTCCTCCAGGGGCCCTACCATGAGCCTTCTTCTAATCGGGAAGTCAAATAGACCTCCAAAAGTAGCTATAATAATAGCTAAAGTAAAGCGAAAAGCATAAAGAAGGTATTTTTAATTAATTAGAATTAGAATTCAGAACGAAGGGTGTGTAGAGAGGCATGTATTAGGGCTAATTAACCCCCCTTTACTTAGTGGACTCGCCTATATTATGGGCGTTTGGAGGCGTTTAGTACCTGTCAAGCTGCATAAGCCTAGATTAAGCCTTTAGGGCGCTTTAGGGGGCCCCTACAGGGCTTACAGGGGGCTAGGAACGGCTACAGGGAGATTAAAGTAAGACCTTACAGGGCATTTAGTGGTCTTCATAAAATAATGCCCTGTATTCCCGATACTTTATGCCGTTATCTTCGTATGTCGAAGAGATTATAGACGAAGCCGCCACAGAAGAATGCGATTGGAACTCCAACGGTGGTACCATAACTTAACCGATGGCCAGCACAGATGCAAGTATCTGGGTTAGGATCAAGTCGTGTTTGGAATACCTGTTCTGAACTGCAAGCATACTGGAAAGCTCCACTTGTTGATTCGGCTCTCCAATTATGCCTTCAAGGTCCAACCAACAGTTACCATCGTTGCCCTTCTCGGTATCTGTACATTGTGAGCAAAAGTATGAAAGCCGGGAGAGGAGAATCTGACTCACTAGTCGTCTAGTTGAAATTTAAATTTCCCACCAGAATGATGTACAGAAGAAGTCTTGTGCACATTTTCTTGCTCAGCCCCTTCTTTCCCTCAATTTCCACATATTTCAAAATCCTACTGTCCAAAAACGCTTCAAATACGGAGACAATGGCATAAGTGACGGGAATACAGGGCATGCGCGCAAGTTCAGGGCTCTCAGGGTACTACAAACCCAATTTCCACCATAATTCATTACTAAAGGCCCCTATATCTCTAGGCCTTAATGCGCGCCGTAAGCCATAGGCAAGGTTAGGGGAAATCTTTATGGTTATAACGATGCTGGCAGGGCAACTATAGCGCCCGGTCGTTATAAGGAAAGCTTTTATACGGCTATTTAGCGAGGTTGCCCCTATAGGTACAGGGGGCAGATCTTAAAAGGTATAGTAACCCTTGTAAATGTCTCACAGCCTTGAATTAGGGGGCAAGGCCTAGAGTTACATGGCTTTACAGCGGGTGTGAGCCTTTAAATCACATGTATTAGTGCCTTCGCAGCCCTGGGCGTGCCCGTATGCGCTGTATTCCCGTTACTTTTTGCTGTTGGCTGCATATGCCACAAACCCATAGGATCCACAAAAGAAGAGCATTACACTAACCAAATCAAGACCTTGAGGGTGACAACGAGGACAGCAAGAATCTGGCAGACAGTGGGCAAGCCAACTGGTTCTACTCGAAGAAATACAAAGTGATAAAGTAAGAATAGAGAAAGGAGCTACACTCCTAATCGGATAATCTTCGTGTCGAGCCCCTTTGTTTCTTAAACGAGGCATTCTCAGTGTTTACTCGAATTAATAGGCGAGATAGTAAACCCGGAAAGAAAATATATTTGAGGATAGAAAGGACATGAATTTTGGCAGATGGATCGTTCATGAAGCCGATGCGAATGAAACTTCCCGCATGCAGCCTCTGAACTTTTAGCGTGTCGCGCTAGCAAGAGTCGACCACCAACTTGGCTTCCTCATCTTCCCTTTCCTCCAACCATGTATTGCAAAGAACCAACGCCTCATCGACCACAGCGAAAGCAATTGCCAAAAACTCTTATTCAAGTCTCTTTGAAAGTGAATCGGTAGCTGCAGCCCAGCCCAAGTAATCGGGACACTGGGCAGCATATCCAGGAACGACAGCCTCACTGACCAACTCGCGTCCTTCCAGCCCCGAGACCTAATCTGCATCTTCCAAAGAGCAAATATCCCATGGCGAGATGCATTATCTCGATTTCTTCGGGGACTTCTACTAACCGGCATCAAGGGCGGGCAGTTTCTGACGTACGTGCTCACGTGATCGACAAAGTCGGTCCATCCGTACATTAGGTAGGTAAGGTAGGTGTTCCCAGTCTCTTCCCGGTGTCCTGTCGGGTAATTCCTCAAATCAGATAACCGAGGGGGCAACGTCCATAGCAGTCGGTCAGAGCAAGTCAAGCAGCCATCGCGTTGTCAAGATCACGGGGAAGCATGCGTTCCAGAGATCATAAAGGTTGGTGCTCGAATTTGAATTCTTTGATTGCGTCATGCTACTGCTATGATAGGATTGCCTCTAAGTTGCCGCCCCCAGAAATTATGGATCGTTCATATGCTTCGCCCCCAGGATCTCCCCAGAACCGAGGCGCGGAGGAAGCGCCTTCTTCTCAATTCTCCCGGCTTCAACTTCTCCTTTTTCCCCATTGAATTTTCATTCGCAACAATCGAGTCCGGCCCCTCAGAAGGTAGGAGGGAAAGCTGCTACCGGTTGAGCGGGCGGGAATGCAGGTGGGAAACCCTGCGGTTGCGCAGGAGGGAAAGCTTCAACGGGCATCTGCATGGCAGGCTGCAGCAGCGGAGCCGGGGCAGGATTTGCAACCTCCTGCGCCGCCCTCGCGGCCTCATACGCCTCCAACTTCCTCGCAAACGCTTCATCCTCAGCCTGCTTCTGCATGTCCGCTTGGTTCTTCTCGATAATCAGCTTCTGTTTTTCTTCCTCCGTCAGGCCGTCAAACAACGCGGTGTTGTAGTCCCACATCTTCACGCACTCGACTTCCCAGTTGCACTTCTCGACCTCGCCGTACACGGGGTGTTTGTACCGCGGGTGTGCCGTCGGCCATTTGGAGGCGTGGTAGCGGTGCTTCACCAACGCCGTTCGAGCGTTGTGGTTGCCCGAGTCGGAGTGTCCTTGTCCAGCGGCGAAAGCTTCGACGGTGAGGACCAAGACGCCACCGACAACTTTGGACTCAGGGATGTTGTGGAAGGTGTCCCATTTCACCTCATAACCGTTCTTGACACTCATTTCTGCCAAAACAGCGGTGGTGAATGCCGACGGTCCAGTCCCGGAAATCACTTCATCGAAGTCGAGTTTGAGATCGGATATTGGGACGCCTTGTTTCTTCGATAATTCGTTGAGCCAAATCATGATGTTTTCGATAAGGCGCATCATGACCGGAAGTCCAGGTTTGCACATAAAGGTCCATTGGCAGAAGGACATTGATTTCGGGCCCAGGATTGGGTGGGTAATGAAGTCGGGCTGGTCGATTTCGACGCCAATGACCATGTCGATGTCACCCTCGTTGTAACGCTCAGGGATGAAGCGGTCAATTGACTTCAATGCTTCGACGTCAATATCCGCATAGATTCCACCTTCTATATACATGACCAGATACCGCAGGAGATCCGCCTTGATGATCTTCGCAGTCAGCGCTTTGTACACTTCAACAATGTCGCTTCGGTTGATGCCCTCCGGGCCGAAATGCGTTTCAACGTAATAGAGGTCATTGTTGTCTGTCAGCACCTCGTAGCGGTGACCTGGATTCTTCTGTGTCCAAGTCCGCGCACAGGTCAAATCTCTGTCCTCGAAGCCGAGTGGATCGATCTTCCACGTTTGCCAAATCTTCTTCGGAAACCTCGTCGGCGATTTATAAGCTAACGAATCTGCACTTAGAACTTTCTGCCCGTTGATACTGCGCTTCTTCACATGGGCGACTTCGAACTTCGGCGTAAAAGAGTTGCCGTATGAGAGGAAGAGAATGAAGAGAATTACACCAGCGTACATTGGCAAGGCTCTTTGTATTTGCTTGGGCAGTCGTCCACCCAAATTTGGCTTCCAATTCGACGACGAGGCCTTGAATCCGTGAAACTTCTCCATTGTATCAAAAGCTCTTGAAAATTTCGATGAATGAGGGGCCAAGCATGCATATGAAGCTGGGGATGTGGACTTCCACGAGCTCTGCGGGGTCGTCCGTGGAAGTCCCCAGCTTGTGGTAATCGTTCGAGCTGTTACTATCCCCCCCTGGGCTAAAGGTTATTCGAGACCTTTTCCAGGGTATCTAACAAGGGATTTATCGAATAGAAAACGCTGGAATTCAGAGGCCCCACTGCCCAAAGTCTTCTTGAACCTTCTATAGCGACCCTAGATTTGATACACAGACCATATTTTGCCCTGTGCAGCGCCACAGACAAGGAATCCTACCAATACCTACACACCGTTCTTACTCGGCCCACCAAATAACCTTTAGCCCAGGGGGGGATAGTATTGAACCTGGGGCGGGACGAGGAGGGCGGGACGAGGAGCGATCACCGAGGTCAACTGTGCATTCTGATTTGTGCAGGTGGCGTCCAGGAACAATCCTGACCGTCCGATTGGCTGATTGGTTGAAGATGCCTTTACAAATTTTCAATATGGCAAAAAGAGTGCCGTTCCCCACAGGCGGCATCGGTGCAAAACGGTGAGTAATAAGGCTTGTACTACATGTGGAAGTCGTAAGTGGAAGGGCTTGGTAAGAGGCCGCTTTTGGACGGTTATTGACAAGATTCGTTTAGGGACTGTGGCAAGGCATCAGAAAGGAGGCGCTTCTAGGTATGCGATTTGAGTGTAGTCTGGGATTCTAACTCAGAGCTCAACACTTGAACAGTCCTGACCAAACGAAAGGCACATCCACGAGATTCTACTCTCTGATGTCAGCTTGAGGTCATCGGCTTCCAATACTGCAGGCTCCCTAGTCCTGGAATTTCAGATCCATCTTGTGGGGTTGCCGACTTCGCTCTTCCTCAAGAAGGCACTCCGAGGCAGTTTCTTGAGCTCCACATTTATTTTCTAGCCCTTCAAATTAGTGGCAGCAAGCGGTGCAAGACCAAGACGAATGACCTTCTTTACTTCTAGTGAAGTCCTGCAGTTGGTGGGACGTTAGACGATTGCAGTTGGCCTGTATACGGTGTGGCAAGCCCTCGTTTTCGGGATCCCATCATGGCAGCGCAGAGGAAGGTTGAAGCGGACCTGTCCTCGGTTTCTCAAAGTCACACAAAGGACGGAGGAGGTGTGAGGAAGCGCAGTGATCGGCATTCGGTAGACGGCCGTTTTCATGTGCCAGGTTCGACGCGCTGGAAAAACAGGGTCTGGGTTGCACGGCAGCGCTTCCGCGCACGGCAACAGTGCCAAATCCGGCTCTAATGCAGGTGGGAACGCCTGCCGCCTGCCGCCTCTGAGGCAATAAACTGTTGGTTGCTGAATTGGTGGCGCTGGGACTACCCCGCGAAGGAAAAGGAGGGGCTCGCAACCCTGTCAACTCCAAGTTTAAACTCCCACCCGCACCTTCTTGCGAAGACCGAGGAATTGAGGGCATGGAGGTTGGTCTGTACACATGTGACAAGCGCCATGTTTCTCGAGATGCGATTTGGACTGGTGGTTGTGATTAAGGTTTTGGGGGAAATGATCGGCGTAGGGGCCCCCGCATGGAAATTTAACCTCGGAGCTCTTGGACCTCTCCGCCTGCAAGTGCCAGCTGGTGGGCTCGAATAACAGTGCACAGCATGGTGGGGCCGGCTCGTGACACCCCAGATGTCTGGGTTGACCCAAGAAGCTTTCGAGGTTGCTCGCATGGCTAGGCCGTTTCAGTGTTAGTCGAGCAGCTGCGGATGGTTCGCGATCCCTTGCTATCATTTCACTACGAAATTTCTTGGGCCGTCTTTGGAGTTTCGAATACCCTCAGACTTTCTTTTGCCATTCCAACATCCAGCCTCGCGACAGCGGGAGCGTTAACTCTCTTTCCATACTCCTCGATAAATGTAAAGATGTATCCAAAGAACGAAGGGATCTTGGACCAAGGGTATTGGGAGGGCCAGCCAGACCAAAAATGCACCTCGAGAGGTTCACGCGCCTTGCAGTGGGCGCTAGACATCATCCGACCGTCATTCCTCACCCGACGCGGCGGGCGACAGAAAGAACTGATGAAAACATCATGGCTGGACGGTCTCCGAGGATTCGCGGCCTTCCTGGTCTACTGGCACCACCACACCCTCTGGGCTCACGAAGGGAGCGAACTGATCCTGGAAAGCGGCTTCGGTTTCAACAATCAACACTACTTTGCCAGTTTCCACTTCATACGAAACTTCTTCACAGGCGGGCATTTTGCTGTGGCCATATTCTTCGTCATTTCGGGCTACGTATTATCAGCAAAACCGCTCACGCTGATTTATGCTGGGGAATGGACGAAGCTGAATGATAACCTGGCGTCCGCGGTCTTCAGACGCTGGCTCAGACTCTACATCCCAATTATCTGTACCACGTTCGTCTTCGTCACCCTTCACCATACATTCGGGTTCTGGACCTTGAGTGTGAAACGGGAATCAAACTACAGAGACGGCGTCTGGATGTGGTATGCGGAGCTCAAAAACTTCACCTTCCTCTTTAACGCCGGTGGAGAGCCTTGGTTTACTTACAATCCTCATCTCTGGACGATTCCCCACGAGCTCAAAGGATCCATCATCGTGTACACCACCGCGCTGGCTCTCTCTCGTTGTTCAAAACCCGCGCGATTATGGTGCCAAACCGGACTGATCTTCTATTTCCTCTACATCGTCGACGGCTGGCCTTGCGCGCTCTTCGCCATGGGCCAGCTGCTCTCCGAACTCGACCTGTTGGCCGAGAAGAAGGAACTCCCCCGCTTCTTCTACAGCCTCGAAGCTTACAAAGACCTGATCTTCTACAACCTGTTTTTCATCGGCATGTACCTAGGCGGCGTCCCCTCCCACAACAACGAGATAAAAGATCTGCGAGCCTCCCCGGGGTGGTACGCACTTTCCTTTTTGCAGCCACAGGCTGTGTTCAACTACAAGGCCTTCTACCTCTTCTGGGCCGCGGCTTTCGTCGTTCCCGCCGTCCCTCGCATTCATTGGCTAAAATCCTTCTTCGAGACGCGCTTCTGCCAATACCTAGGCCGGATCTCGTTCGCCTTGTACCTCGTTCACGGTCCCGTGCTGTGGGTGTTAGGCGATCGGTTGTATGTGGCTGTCGGCTGGGTGAGGGAGGCTCACAAGGAGGGGATTCCCGGGTGGGTGGATCTGATGCCGTTGCCGAAATGGGGACCCTTTGGGCTGGAGGTGGCGTTTCTGCTGCCGCATCTGGTGTTGCTGCCTTTTACGCTGTGGATGGCGGAGTGCGTTGCGAAGTTGTTTGATGATCCGGCTGTGAGGTTCGGTCGGTGGCTGTATAGGAGGACTTTGGCGCCAGTCGTCAGATGAGTGTTAGTTACTGTGAACGGTTTGGAGGCGTTTTGAATGAACCTAAAGTGGAATGGAGTTTAATGCTAATGAACGAATGAATACGAAATAACGAATTCTCGTGACATGTTTGTTACAGCCCAGCCACGAAAAGAAGTATTGATTTAAAGCAATTCTAAGTGTTAAGGTTTGTTGGATGCCAGTAACAAGCCATGTTTCAACACCCCTCCAGACACCAGAGCCGTGAAAACTTCCGAACGATTGCAACCAGTGTGTCAAAGGATTAATCACGTTAATCAAATTAATTGATTAATTAATTGATTAATGTGATTAGATTTTGGTTAACGTATTTCGGATTTTTTTTGATTAGATTAGATTAATTAATCTTGATTAATCTGATTAATACTTGATTAATCACGTGATAAGAGACTTCCTTGACTTTTCTTACTTTTCTCTTTACTTTTACTTATTAATTATTAAATAAACAAAGTACTTATTACTAATAGAGGTTAATTTCTAATTACTTTATTTATAATTAATATGATTTATAAAGGGGTGAGAAGTACCGAAAAATTAAGGAGGTTCTAGGTGCTTCGCTTACTTAGTAAGCGATGGCCTAGGCCGCGCCTAGTCCTAATTAGGTAAAGCGTGCTCCCGATATAGCTAGACCAAACCTCAATTTGGCCTCTACCTCGGCTTCTGGCCCTCCGACGTCATGTGTGCTATCACGTGCTCTATTAATCAAATTAATTAATTAATAATCGATTAATCTGATTAGATTATAATTAGAATATGATTAATGGAAAAATCCTTTGATTAGATTAGATTAATGCCCATTAATCTAATCTAATCTAATCATTTGACACACTGATTGCAACATCAAGCAAACCCTATGCCAGATGTCAATCACGGAGCTCAAACATGCCTTCCCTATTACGAGCGCGCATGATAGGAGTATTATGGATCAATTTTCTCTTTCTTTGCACATCGCATTCAGTTAGAACGTTTGTTACTCTTGTTCCGGCGCTAATCACCCTCGGCTCAGTCAACTCGTCTGAGTAGAGAGCAACCTGAGCAAAACTTACCACATTATCACATGTTTTTGCTTCTCGCTTTTTAGTTATTTATACTTGATTTAGCCTCGGCTCTCTCACATCGTTTTTGTTAAGTTCAAATAATAATACTTAAGGAACCTAAACAAGTTCTCAAGGAATCAGAAGTAAATATATTTCAAAAATATACCTAGTTTTTTACTAATTATAAATTCTCTCTTAACAGTGTGTCAAAGAACTACTCATACTACTCATACTACTCGTGAATATTCATGAGTAGCGTGAGTAGAATACGAGTAGTGTGATGCCCAAAACATTTGAGTAGAGTAGAGTATATACTCATGAGTAGTATAAGTAGTATGAGTAGTTATCACGTGACTATAATAAATTAATATTTACTTAATAATAATTAAATAATAAAGGTACATATTAAGTATCCCTAGTAAAGGTAAGTTAGGGCTTATATAAGACTAGCTAAATACTAATATTCTATAATAATAAACTAGTTACTCTTCTCAAAACCTTGATTTATCCCGACCTTTAGCCCGCTTACTAAGTAATACTACCGCCTAATTGGATAGCGAGGTGGCGCTAGAGTGAGAGCAGGCGTGCACACTTACCTAATTAGGTTAGTGTATCACGTGTGTGTATCACGTGCATACTACTCATACTACTCAAACTACTCATGAGTAGCCTGAGTAGAGTATGAGTAGAGTATGAGTAGTGCTTTATTTGGTTGAGTAGAGTATGAGTAGGACCCACTACTCTACTCTACTCTACTCATTTGACACACTGTCTCTTAACTATTATTGAGCTTTATTATAATATTAATATAAGAACAGAAGTATACTTGCTTTAAAGTATAAAAGTAAGGCTTAAAACTCTTAAAATATTCTTACTAACTAATATATATATAAATAGTGTATAAGTGCAAGTGCAAGTAATATATATAAATACTACACACGTGCAAGCAATATATATTAAGGCAATTTTCCTAGATACATCTTTAGTATAAAAAGAAGGAAAGTATACTTAATCTAAATAAGGCTTAGAACTCCCAGAATTAGTACAGTGGCTAGTGATATCCTTATCCTCTTCATTAAAAAAACCCTCTGTGACGGACGGCGCCTCCGTATGATCTGCCGGGAGTCGGAATCAGGAAACAGGAATGAAACAAGGGGCTGAGCTAGAGGTCTGGGCAGTACACTACTAAAGGTCGAGGTATTCCTCCCTCCTTTACTCTCTAGCTTAGTATTTTCAATACATGAGATTCTCTGAACTTTGAGCCTTCGACCACTGCATTGATCTCGCCGGCACACCCTCCTAAGGATCCATAATAATAGCTAGGCTAAATGCACGTGAGAAACAGCCCCCGCATCTAAAGTAAGTGAGTAATCCTGAGCCGCCGAAATCGACACACGTGATTGACGTGTTTGGGAGTCAAGTATTTGCGCGTAATTGGGATCCTTGATGGCCCTATGGACCCGTTCTAGCACTGGAGAGCCTCCTCCCAATTCTCCCGACATAACCGTCCAAGCGTCTTCTGGTGAGACACGCCAGAGGATGCTTTCTAGCACTGGAGAGCCTCCTTCCAATTCTCCCGACATAATCGTCGAAGCGTCTTCTTGTGAGACACGCCAGTGGTGCCATCTCCACCGAGTGTCAATTTCTTCGTCTTCCCGGAACCCCACGCGTGTCGAAGCGATCATGAATGACTCAAATTCTCCCGTTTTCAATTCCAGCTGAACCAGAACTCCCTCGTACGTACGCTGGTAGTCTATGAATCGAAATTCGATCCGCTCAGTCGGGTCCCACTCCGAATTAGGGTAAATGCTGATCAAGCTTTGCAGGGGGTTGAAACGATCTGGGGGACGTGTTTTTATATCAAGAACCGTGTGTTGTTGTCCAAACGTCAAGAGCACTGCAAACTTTACAGGGAAATGGGAGCGCACTTGCTTCGTTGATATTGAGGAGTGCATCGGGGAGTGATAGCTGTGTTGTTGACTGTAGTTCTCTGAAACGAAAACGCTAAATTCTTGGCTCCCTGAAACCCCATCGGCGAGGGGGATTGGTTCAGGAGGATACGGTATTCGACACACGCGCCCAGTCTCGAGATCTCCAGACATAGGTAGGCCGAATATCTTGCCGGGTAGAGGAGATTTGAAATGCATAATGCCGGTTTGAAAAGAATCGACACGCAAAATACCGATGAAGGACGAGTGCCAGCAGTTTAGGATTGGAAGTCGAATTGAGAGGCCGGCGTTAGTAAAGGTATACGGGGCTGGTCTTTTGTCCTCTTGCCTCGGAACGAAGCGACCAGCGTACATAAACTCCGAAGGAACCTCAGAAAGAAAGCCTCCTCGATTGTTGGACCTATCCCAAGTCCAACAGAAGAGAGAATGATCATCCGAGACCTTCATGATCTCCTCTTGCAATCTCGTGAATGCTTTAGGCCCTTCGCCATAGAGCAAGGGCATGTTCAACTCGAAGATTCCCAGCATACAATAGGCCATATCTTCGGGCCTTGTAGTTGTCCTATTTGAAAGCCAGGAGAATCTTTCGCCAACGCTTGCTTTCCGGAGAGGAACAATATACTCGATGATTTGAGCGCTGGGACGGAGCCAAGAATCTCCAATATAATAATCACCCAGATATTTTTTCCAGAGGTATCGAATATTAATTCCGGTGATTGTCGATATGTCGGATGACAATGACTTTTTCGTTCCCAGGAGCGACCAATCATTGCTGTAAAACTCGACGTCTCGGGGCGCAAGGAGTTCCTGAAGAGTCCATCCCCTACTAAACCACCGACTATTACGAAAGCGCATAGAAAATTCTTCCGCTTCGGATGATGGGACGTCAGAAAGGTAGGCATAGCAAACTTGTGCAGATTGGTACCATTTGAACATCGAGTTGATTGCTTCCGTTAATTCCGAGGAGCTGGACTTGTCGATACAATTGGTATCCACCCACACGTAGTCGTACCCATGTTTTTTGGCTAGTTGGCATGTATCAAAGATTTTCTTGTAGCCCTTCTTCTGGGAGGCCGAGGATTGATCAGCCCAATCTTGAAAGCTGACCTCCTCCTCCTGCCATGTATGAGAGAGAATAGCGTAACGCGGTATTTGATTACCGAAGAACTCTTTCAATGCCAGGGTCTTCGTGTCAATGAGCCTCATATCTTTCGCTTATTCGCAAAGACTCGCTTATTATCACTGGTAGAGACAATGTGTAATGGGGATGGAAATATGATTAACAAAGAACGCGATTGCAATTTGATGCTCAGACGTGTCCTTTTTCTGTGGTTGGATGTGATTTGAGGCCTAAGGCGCAAAGATATGCGGTGGCTTTTTAAGGCAATGGGGCCACCAGTGGCCAAGATCCTCTTCTTTTCTTTACTTTAAATCATTAAAATAGAGACAGTTTAACCACGCCTTCCAGGCCCTAGATCTTGTGCTCGTGGCAATTATATTTACCTTAGAGTATTATATAACCCTTCGTCCGGTGAGACATAGTCCACGCTAGCAAGGCGGCCTAGCTCAGGCAGAAAGCATCCCTTTGCTTATAAACTTATTAGTCATCCATCGCCTTTTCGCCCTGGGCCAGGCCCCCTTGCTAGCGTGGACTAAGGTTATGTCCCAGACGAAGGGCTAAAGTCTATTAGATTTATATTTGGAACGTTAATATGAGAGGCTTTAGGATTAGATATATAAAGAAAGAGAAGCGTAAATTTTCAAAAACATTAACCCCTTTTCTGGATAGATGACGCGAGTGCGAGCCGAATTCAGACCCCCTCCGCCACCTGGACGCCAATCGCACGCCCCGCATCGATCAGGCATGGGTTGCGTCATTGCCTCCTCGGCACAAACGTCGGCTAGCGTACGGTGAGTGGACAACAGCGCAGATCCCAGCACAGGGGCAGACCAATTTCCGGAGCAATGTGCCATCTGTCGCGCCGCGTCCCTCGACTTCAAAGAAAGGAGAGCAGCTCAACTGGCGCCGCAACTTGAGATTTTCTTGAGGAGAGAGAAGAAAGAGAAGAGGATCGAAGAAGGCAGGCAAGATGGTTCCGAGACGGTTTATGCTTATTACAGCGGGGTTCCTGCTGGCTACGTTCGTGGTGTATCGATTTTTACCAGTAAGCTTACTTCCGTCCTATTTGCTATATTCCTGTTGAGAGGGGCGGGCAACCTTGGGAGCTTCAAGGGACGTCGGCTCGTCAGTCTTTATAGCTTGGAGCAAGACATCCTTGAAACTGTCAGCTCCTTCCGACTTTTCTAGACTTGGCAGTGCTGACAGTGCTAATCTGTGCGTAGTGGACACCCCTCTCCTCCATCAACTTCGGCAACGGCAAAGCTCTCGACTCAAGCACGACCTCCTCCCTCTCCCACTGGAAAAATCCCGGCACCCACTCCGCCCAAATCCAGCTCTTCTTTGACCAAGTCTTCTCCGTCTCAAAGCCCTCCCCATACTCCTTCCCCGCCCTCTCCCAATCCTGCTCGCAAGCACCATGGCCGTCCCACCCCTCCGAAGAAATATACCTCAAATGCGGCGGCATGGCCGCAGGCCTCACATCCATCGTCTCGCAGGTAAAAGTCTGCCTAAAAATGGCTGTAGACACCGGCTCCAACCTGGTGCTGCCCGCCATGCCACTGAGAGATTCCACCGATCTCACGGACTTCAACTTCTTCAACGAAGCCGCATACATGACGTACGACAAGTGGTTCGATCTCAAGCATCTGCGCGCGGGGATGCGCAAGGCGTGTCCGCGGATGAAGATTATACACCCGGACGAGCTGGACACGACGGTGACGGTGAAGCACACGTGGAACGTGGAGATCGGGGATGCGCCGGGCTACCACTTCCCGGATAGCTATTTCTGGGTCGGGCGGCCGTTTAGGACGTTCTTCGAAGAGCAGTTTGCGAAGCGGAAGGCGGAGTTCGAGGCTTCTACTGGGGGCAAAGGTGGTGGGAAGGAAGGGGTAACAGTCGTTACAATCGGCTCTCCGTTCCTGCTTTTCCGCATCACGGAGGATCCGACGAGACAAGATCTGGCCCTGTGGAATGACCTCGCGCTGCTCGTGCGCTTCAAAGAGGAACCGAGGCAGATTATCGATAGGTTGTTGGGGCATATGGAACGGCCGTTCTACGGCGTGCATTTCCGTGTCGAGAAGGATAACATCTGGTCCCCGCTCGACGTGCAACTCGCCGCCGACCTGGACTCGCTCGACCGCGCATGGGCGAAATTCGGTACTCCTGGCGCACAAAAACCGCTCGTTTACCTCGCTTGCGGCGATCCAGAACAGGTCAAGATTTTCGAGACAGCAGGGAAAGAAAGAGGTTGGGAAGTGACGCATAAGTGGAAGGTGGCGGAGGGCAATGAGGAGACCTTGGGCATGATTAAGGATCTGCCATTTGACTTCCAAGGGGCAGTGGATTTTGGGGTTATGGTGAGAAGTGAATTTTATATCGGGATTACGGGCAGTGCGTTCTCGAGTACGGTGGCAAATGCGAGGGATACGACGGGACGATATAGGGGGAGCTCGTTTGATGTTTTTGAGGATGAGGGGGCGAGGAGTCATTTGAATACTGATGGGGCGGCGAGCAGTTATCCTTGTTGTTTGTAGGGAAATAGGTTTGCATTTTTGGGACGGGGGTTTGGGTCGGCGGCGTTCATGTTGGCTGAGCCTTGGATAAAAGCTTTTAGATGACAGAAAATAATATAAAGCATATCTATTCCGGCTTGGGGAAGCTTGCATGTGTTTGTTAGATTTCCTCAATTGTTTACTGTAGACGGAAGTCCTTAAGCTCGAAGGTTCGCAACCCTAATTGCCCCATTGCTTCCCCATCCATTATTCCGTGAATGTAGCACGGTCCGATAAGCTCATATAGATCCTCACGTGGTCGGAAGACAAATGGCGTCCGTCCGCCTAAGAGGACGCAGACCAAGTCTGCCTCCTCCGCACTTTGCGGGGCAAGTCCAATGTATCCCGCGTCCGAAACCAGGAATCTGCGACCGCTCGAAGCCTCGTCAAGAGAACACACAAATGGAGTAGCATAGTTAATGTACTGTGTTGGCAAATCTTCCTGGTCGATGACAGATGCGAGATCCTTGCGTTCACACCAAACTTCGAATTGCTAATCTTCCCCCGTGACTTTCAAAGAACCTTCTCTCTCGCTGTTAATATGTTTTTTAAAGGTGGAACTTTCGGCTCGGCTACCAAGTATTATTAGCAATACTTCGAAATACAAACCGCGGTCTCTATTCACCAAACAAAGTACAAAGGAGTGAGTGCATAGTATCTAATTATAACAAAATATGTTGTACTTTTCATTGACTATATTGGCGCTACTTGCTCCGTCGTGGCCATTCAGCCTTCGCAGCTCAAGCACGCGAACTCAAACTTAACTAATCTTAGTTTTACAGTAGCGTTTGATGATTACTGCGTTTATCTCATAAGGGCTTTCTTTATCCACCAAATTGCACAATGAAACCTCCTTAGCACTAGAACTATATGTCGGCGATACGGATTCGCCTACACACGCAAGGCTTATCTCTCATAATCTCACTAGCATTAGCGCTAGTAACTGTGAAGTTAGATTATAGCAAGTAATTAATACTTATTAGTTCGGTAGCTAGGACGGTAGGACCCAGTTAGAATAATAGGGTTCCTCAACCATAATATATTACACGATGTACGGACTTTTAATCTCACGCTCAATGCCAATACTAGTAACATAATCTTCAACAAAGTCTACGTTATGCACTTTGGGTAGTTCTTAACTCTTCTCCTCGCCACGAGCACAATACTTGGTATAGCGCTAGTGGAAGCGTTCTTTAGCTAGCATATTCGGGGACCGGGTATCTTGGGCCATTGTTCGACGCTGCTAAGAGATACCCCTTATACTAGTGCTGTAAAAGCAGGAACGAGGATTAACGGGCTATAGAGGACGAGAAAGGAGCGCAGAATGAGAATTAAGTTACTGGATGTTGATCCTAACAATGAAGTTGGGTATATTGCCATTGCGGAGGATATTAGAAGACCTGGTGGGGGGCTGGTGAAGGGGAGGTATTATCGGTAGAACCTATACTTCGAAAGACCTTGGCCTTCTCTGTTTCAGGCGCAAAAAATCTCCTAGGTCGCTGCAATTCGACCCGAAAGCCGAGACAGATTTTGGTTAGATCTTTGGGCTGCTCCCGCGCTGAATAGGAGTTCTTGCTGATCGCAGTTAAACCCCGCAACGCCACTGAGTAGGAACATTAGATTAGCAAACAATCTTGCCTACTCAAACCTAGAGGGAAAGTACAGAGTCGAGGCATTCTGCTGGTAGAAGAATCCACTAGTCAACCGCCCATACCCCTCCATGCGCCCACCCCAAAAACTTCGGTTTTTAATTATACCTTTAGGCGTGGAGCCACCCCAGATTTTTGTCTCGCGCGTTGCGATGACGACACATCTGAAGAAACACTGGAGTGGAGACATAGAGAAAAGTTCTGTTGAGGGAGCAGTTCATTGAACGTCGCGAGGAGGAGTGAGAAAAGGTGGGTCTGGAGCTTCGGGGACGGTGTGGCGAGTTGTGGCTTGGCAAAAGTGGCTGAACGGTCACATGATTGATGCCATTGCTCTTGAATTCTAATAACTCAGAGCATCTCTCGTTCTAGAGTCATTAGATACTCCGCAGTAGCTATAACATAACAAGTTGATATTATCATAATATTATACAAAGTTTTTTGGTTTAGGGCAATAGATAAAGTCGAGAAATAGCGAAAACAGGTTGACGTAAGAGCAATAGGACCCCGTATCCAGAATTCAACATGATTATCAAGAGAGTGATGGGGAGAGGAAAAAGTGCTTGTACTTCAATTGTCACTTAAGTGTTGAATTAGAGGGGGGCGCGGGACGATTTCGAGATGTTGTGATGGGTAGGCAGTTATGGAAATCTTCATAATTGCTACCAAGTATTGGACGTGAATAATAATTGCTTAGAACTATTGTACAGCGAGAGGCGTATTTTTCCTTCAATTCCGCGATACGAGCGATGGGTGGTGCTGCAGAGCACGAAGAGGAGTCAATTAGGTTAGCCGCTGCGCTGCTTACTGTCGCGCAAACGACTACTCAACAAGCTCCCGATTTGGAAATAGCCACTGATTATCTCTGTTGCGAGAAACCTGCTTCTTTGTGTAGCATCATTTGCTGCGGCCAATAGATTTTTGGTTCGAGGTATATAACTGTTTAAGAAGCGTCGTGGAAGCCTCTCCATGATGAATTTGTTCCATCCCTTGGATACTTCGCAAGTCAAGAGAATGCGTTTTGTTATATCTTTTATTTTCTCGTTGGGCGTTGCTTTCGCAGCACCTTCAACCATAGATCCAGGCTACAATTGCAGACCTGGGCAGAAGTGTTGGCCAACCTTGCAAGAATGGCAACAGTTGAACCACACAGTCGATGGCCACTTGTACCAAACCATTCCATGGGGTGCACCTTGCTACGCAAACTCGACATACTATAATGCTGCAGTCTGCTCGGTCGTGGAAAACGATTACAATAACAGTATTCCCCGAGGAGGGTATTATGGCCAGACTTACTGGCCAAACTGGGAAGCTTGTGGCACATCTGGATGTTCTCTTTTATCTTCTAATCCAGAAGAGACATTGTACAGCACTTGCTCGCTTGGCAGACTCGCAACATACTTTGTCGATGCTCGCAACACTTCGCATATATCGTCTGCTCTCCAATTTGCGAAGGTTCACAACATCCGCATCAGCGTCAAGAACACTGGCCATGACTTTTTCGGACGCTCAACAGTTCCCAACTCGCTAGCAATATGGACTCACAACTTGAAAAGCCTGGACTTTCACCAAAGCTTCACCGCGCACAACTGCCCGTCAGCGAACGCGCAAAATGTCGGTGAAATGGGAGCTGGAGTCATCGCTGGAGATGCGTATCGCTTTTTCAACTCCCATGGTGTGGACATCACGGGTGGATATGAAGAATCCGTCGGGATCGCAGGTGGTTTCGGACAAGGGGGAGGTGTTGGTGATTACACCACCACCTACGGTCTAATGGTGGACAATGCAGTGGAATTTGAAGTCATTACTGCGGAGGGTCGGGTGAAGACCATCAACGAATGCAACGATCCTGAACTTTTTTGGGCAATGCGAGGTGGAGGCGGAGGTACTTACGCCATCCTCACCAAGTATCGAGTTCAAGTCTATCCATCTGTGCCTGTCCATACATACAACTTCCTGGCAACATTCAAAGACACCACCAATGCTACACAGCAGCAAGGTCTTCGCGAAGTTCTGACTGCCCATGCAAACAGCCAGATCATCTGGTCTTCCCAACTTGTCACTGGACAAGTAGACTACTCTACGAAAGGGGTATCGTTTGGCCTCGTCCTACCGTATGCCGATGACGGATCCAAGTTGAAACGTGCAACGGCATCTTTCTTTCAATCCATGAGCAACCTGACTTATGTCAACGTTCTTGAAAATAATTACACTTCCTTTTCGACTTATACCGATTACCTGGCGTTTAGCGCGATCGACGCTAGGGCGACAGAGCCCGCTGGAATCTTTTCTCTACTCGCATCACGGCTCCTGCCTCGCCATCTATTTAATGCACCTGAGACAGTGGACTCTCTGGTCAGCGCTGTGATTGAGGGGATGGAAAAGGCTAGAAGGTTACTGCCATTGCAACGCACTGGAGCACAGGTGGTCCTCGAAACGCCTCTGAGCACCCCAGACAACAACCAAAAGACATCCGCTCTCCCAGCCTGGAGAGAGGCTATGTGGCATGTGATCCACGTTGGGGAATGGTACGAACCCCTGGCACCTACCGCTCTGCAAAAGGCCACTGATGGATTCCTTGAAATGCTGGAACCGCTCAAGAAATTGAGCCCAGGAGGGGGAGCGTACTTCAATGAAGCGCATTACGGGGAGCCGGATTGGGAGCAGACTTTTTTCGGCGCCAATTACGACAGGCTGCTGGAGATTAAGAACCAGTATGATCCGACTCATATCTTTGACTGTTACAAATGTGTCGGGTGGCGAGGCGAAAAAGAGTGAGTGATTCTTCTTTGGTTTAATAACCTGGATTAGCTAATCCATTGCCAGTCCTTTTTATTCTTGCTATCAGAAATGGTAGAAGCCTGGTGTCAACATTTTACTTTCATACATTCGAGCAGATATGATGAGTCTCTTTCTGAGCCAGAAATGCTGGCACCTGGACAGAGTCTCTGAGAATATAGCGAAGAAAATGGGACTTAGATAAATGTTCGGGGATTGCTTGTCAGACAATATTTCTCGAAACAAAGGTACTTGCATTTCAAAGATTACTTAAACGTGTATGAATCATTTACCATACTTCCTGTTGTGCTGCCGCACGGCGCAGCCCCCATCAGAGACTCGGGCTGTCTCGAGTTCCTATGAAAACCAAGCTCAGGGGCTATTTGGAGGGTGAGGACTTTCAGATGGGAAGGAGCGAAGAAATATAATATTTGCACTGTGAGAGGGGATACCAATGATAACTTAGATTTATTAACTATACAGGGAATCCAAGAGTAAATAATTGAACTACCGAAGGAGGATATTCCTACATTAGTTGGACTTTATCTTGAACATTCGTGGAGTGGTCCCAAAGGCGATCTCCTGCCCTGTTATTGCTCGCTTACTGTAATTGGCGAGCACCCCTTTCTCTTTCGGGCATCCACAAAAGTTGGATTTTCGAGGTTTCCTGCAGAAGAGAAACGCGTACACAGCCATAGCCCTCTGATTACAGCCCTTACACGAATTCCCAAATAACATTGAAAAGTTCGAGAGGATGTTCGCAAGTGCGACTCTATTAACACCTGCAGCGGACTTGCAGGATCAATGTGGTTGGATGAAGCGCCTACAGAGGTAGTTCCGTCATCAATGTTGTAATCTCACCACCGTTGCTCTAATCACGTGTTAGGATTATTGGTTGACATATGATTTGCCGGGAAAGAGTTGAGGTCGAAGATGTTTTATACTAATATATTTCGCCTGCCTCAGACACGAAGCAAGCTTTGATCCTAACTTCGCCATCCCAGAGGGACTATCTATATTCATTTGCTGGCTGGGGACGGGACTTAGGCCCCGTTTGGAAGGGATACTACGTTTTAATTCCTAGCAACCAACTCTAGCTTTCAAACCCCGATAACCAACGCTAGTATTCGTATTAATTAGGAGCGTTTGAAAGATTCAATTACTGAGTAGTATTCGATCTCGGCTCGGGAGGTTTTAGAGTAATCTCAGGCGTTATTAATCCTGAGATTACTATTCTTTAGTAACTCATCTCTATAATAAATAGGGTACTGAAGCCTAATACTTATTCTTCTTATAAGATAAAAGTAGATATATTTATAAATTATATTCTTATAAATTTTTTATTAGGGGAATAGTCGAGAATTGAATTATTTTAGAAGCGCAATACTTACATAATAATTAAATCATAATTAATATATTACCTTTAAGAAAGGTCTATAAATATAGTAAAAGCTAGTGATAATTATTGAGTAACCAAGAACTCACTTATTATGAGTGAGTTCTAGAATATTGAGATTAGTATAGGACGAATATTGAGCATCAAATGCTTGGTCTCAAACGCCAGTATTCGAAATCGTCCAAATACTGTAATTCCTAACATACAAAAGCTGGCGTTGAAAGTTGGGCCAAACACAGGCATTTGCGCGTTACCAAGCAAGGCCTTTAGACACAGTCGGCCCGGCTCCAGCTCAAACAGGGTTCAAAATGCCAAATTTTCGGCCCAAATTTTCCCAAACCCACAACTTTTCAGCCACAATCATGATTTATTGGAACGAAATGGCGAAGACAGAGACTAATGTTATGCGCATAATTCGATTTTTGATTAAAATCGTGGTTGTTTAATAATCTAGTTAATCAATGCACGGATTATTTTTAGAAGATTTTAGTGTTCTAAACTAGGGCGGGTTTTGGGGCAGGTAACGAGTAAGGGGTTCATTACCCCCCATGGTAGGGGTTCCTTACAAGCCCGGCCTCGCAGTCTGTACGCACAGGGCATTTTCCAGGCATCCTGACTTCGCATATAGGAGTTAGGAAAACTAAAGCTGCTTTATTACGTAAGATTTATAGAGTGACAAAGAATAATTAGGATTTTGTATTTGGGTATAAGCACTAAATTAGCCAAGGTACAATTTGATTAATTAATTTGTAGTGTATTAAAAGCCTAGAATTTAATTTAGAACTAACATACCCTGAGTATGTAGACCCTTGAGGCCGGGCTTGTTAGGAGTCGTTACGAGCCTGCCGCTCATAAGTCTGAGCATTTCAGGCCTGAAGCCCCCCGAAGGAGCTTTAGACTTTCTCAATTCCCGGGATTTTGTTTCCAAATTAAGATAATAAAGACATTAAGTATATTCTTTGCAGAAAAATTTCATTTTATAGGGATCTATTAAGTAATTCTTATATAATACTTAATATAATGCTATCCCTTCGTCCGCCAGCAACTGTCCAGCGCTAGCGGGAGGGGGGGTGTGGCTGCACGCGAGCCTCTTGAAGCGTAGCAAAGCGAGGTGAGGGCCACCCCCCCCCCCCTGCTAGCGCTGGACAGTTGCTGGCGGACGAAGGGATACTTTTTCTACAGAAGGAGAACTTAAGCCATAAAACTATCCTGGAAAGCATAGACTCACGGATGCAGGCTCGTCAGTAGGGGGTTCCCTGAATCCTTTAAGCATAAAAGTTACTTTTTCTCTACGTCACTTATTTCACAAAATTATTTCTCATCCACCCCGTCCACTTTCTATAGTTCTGAATATATTCTCAATCATAATTAGGGCCTTGAGTATGGTTTTTATTAATTATTTTTATACCTTGTATTGTAGTGGCTGGATGCGGGGGTGATAAAGTAGGCTGGATTTTGGCTGTTTTTGAGCTGAACCGACTGCAACCCTTCGCCCACCGTTAATAACTTGTAACAGTGGGTCTACAGAGCGCAGAAATTCTACTAAACAAAACACCTTGGTCAAGGAGACCCATAATTATAAGTAATTAGGGGAGCGGGAGAGATCTAGGTTGTGCATAAGTTCTGTTGATGGACATGGAGTCCGGGGCAAGCTCGGGCCTGGGGTTCATTAATGCAGGCTTTAGGAAAAGTGGAGAACCCGCTGGCAGTGTTTGTTACATCAAACCACATTCCCCAGATGTTCTCTAAACGGATCATGCAACATGTTTCGATGTAGTCGAACCTATTGGTTGGGTACTCGATATACTTTCTTAATGTTGCTCGAAGAGGCAGCCTCGGCAATTCATCTGCTTTGCCAAGAACAAGCGATTTGAACCCTTGAGTTTCAAATTACGAATCTCCAATCGGAGATTTTCTTTTGATTTGTCCAGGTTGTGTTCTGTCTAGGAATCCTGTTTGACAATTGTCACAATGCAAAAGGTTAACCTAAATCTTTCCGGGTTGGACCGCCGGCCCACCAGCTGTTCGTCCCCGTGGAAAAAGTTTTCATTGCACTTTCTGCCCAAGGATTCTCAGTGAAAGACGCTGGATACTCTGAGTGCCAAGCGGAACAATTGATCTTTGGAGATCTATGCATGTCACCGTGGAACAAGGAGAGTTTCATTGCCCACCTCGTACCTGCGCCACCAGATCTTGCAAGTCTGCAGGTGTTCGTTCATATAATATATCATTCAACCGGCATCCACAACTCTTCTTGAACCCACAGCAAGCTTTTAGGATCTGGCATCATGTTCGAAGAAAAATTGACCTCTCCGACCCCAAGCGAATACATCAGCTCGACTTCTACTTCCACCCGCTCCAAATATGTGTCCCGCGATTTCTCCGGCAGCGTGTTCATCATCTCTTCCGATGGGCGCATGCTCAAGCTCCCCATTCCGACGAGTTCGTCTCGGGATCCTTTGAATTGGAGTAAGATGAAGCGGGCTCGTGCCTTTTTTGCCATCTTTTTCTTTTCCATCACGGGGCTGGTGGTGGTACAGGGTCCAAGTCTTATGTTTGCTCCTTTGTTAGAGGAGTTTTCTGATGAGGTCAGCTACCAGCAATGACAAATTTGATGATAATCTGACAGTCGATTAGGATACAAGACCGTTCAATCCGACGTTGCTCCTTTCTGCTCCAACGTTGTTCATGGGGATCGGAGCTTTCCTATGGATACCGCTGTCATTGGCGATTGGAAGAAGACCAGTGTTCTTGATCGGCACGATGATCATGTTGCTAGCAACTCTATGGGCTGGTATAGCCGGAAACTTCTACCAACTCTTGACTGCCGTCTGCTTGCAAGGGTTAGCTGAGGGAGTGAACACAAGCATGGTAACTGACCTCCAAATTTCTCTTCGACTAACGGCCCTAACTTTCGCAGGGCCTGCTCATGGTTATTGACCTGACCTTCATCCACCAACGGCCCCAAATAATTGCCATGTTGTGGTCCCTTGTAGGCTTCATCGGCGGTTGTATATATTCATTTGTCCCTCATATGACCAACGCCAGCACCAGATGGAGGTCCTTCTACCTCCTCTGGATTGTTCCCTCCGCAATAGCTGTTGCACTGGCTTTTTTCTTAGTTCCAGAAACATATTTCATTCGACCAGCTGTTGCATTTAACGGACGTATACTCGCCCAAAGCGCAACCGAGAAAGTCCATATCTATCAGGACTGGGAAGAGGTACCTGGAGGGAAATCGCTTCCTGATATTCCGCACTCATCTCCCTGGGTCAGAGATCTCCAGTTCTGGGGGACAACACGAGGAGGCTGGAAGGCTATGTGGGCATGCTATCCTCAGATTCTCGGATGTTTCGTTAACCCGTTGATTTTCTGGGTTGCTCTTCTCAACGCTATTGTCTTCGGTAGCATGTTATCAATTGGAGAGACGTATAATTTCGTCTTGACAAGTCCTCCCTACTTCCTCGACATCCACTACACCGCACTCGTCAATATGGCTGGCGCCATCGGATCTCTCATTGCATGGCCAGTGTCTGGGAAAATGATCGCATGGGTCTCCCGCCGTCTTGCAATGAGCAACGCAGGTGTACGAGACGCAGAACATTACCTTCCAGCATTTATCCTGCCCATTATCGCGGGCACTACCAGCGTGATCATCTACGGTCTTGCTGCCCAGCACAAGTGGCACTTTATGTTCATCTATGTCTCATACGGACTCAACATCTTCACATTCTCTAGCTTAGCAACCGCGAATACACTCTGGGTCACTGAAGCTTTTCCTCGATGGGCAGCACCGGCATTAGTCGTCCTTAGTGGTGTGAGCTACACGGCGAGTTTTGGGATCAGCTTTTCGATCCAACCTTGGGTGGCATCGCAGGGGATCGCCAATGCAAATATCGAGATTGGTTCAATGATTGCTGTTGTTGGGCTCGTGCTCATTCCTATCGCATTTTGGGGGAAGAAATTGAGGCAACATATTCATGAGAGGTGGGGGACCAGTGAAATGGGGGCTCTGCGTCCGCAGTAATTTCAATCTTAGCTTCTCAAACTATCTATTATTTGTACGAATCAGATGAATCAATTGCATCCTTACTTGATACACTTTACTTCAAGTTAGTTACTATCATTTATTCGAAACAGAGTTAAGGATATCTAATTTTTTTTTAATTCTTTAAAAGTAAAGCTAATTTATTAATAATTTGTATATCTTATTTTTATATTATAATAATTCTACTTATTAATTTTTACTTCCAAAAAATAGACTTATTATAAAATATTAGTTACTTCTTTGAAATAGAAAAGAAGTAAGAGGTAACAGTTATAAGAGAAATATTAAATAAGAAGACAAAAAAAGAACTTATTCGCCTTTACTTTTTTATTCTTTCTTACTCTTTCTTAGATACTTCAATCCTTATTATTTACTTTCTACTATATGGCTCTATCTTGCTATCCGGTTCGTTCTCAAATAGCTCGAAATGCAAGGCAGAGAGGATGAGACTACTGGAATCGGTTTTGTATCATTCAAGAATCAGATCATGGCTGGCGTTAGCCGAAACACATATGCCCATGGTTTCTTCTCCCGTCCATACCTCAGGTCCATGGAAGCCGTTTGGGTGGTTGGCATAGAGGAATTTGAACTCATCGTCAGTGGTATTCAAAGATCTTTTTGCTAACGATGGAAATCTTTTTGATTTTCTACATCTGGTCCATTCCTGGCATACCTTCCATGCCTCCTATTTTCGCCCAGAACTTGTCAAAGTCCACTCCTTGAGACTCGAACAGTTCTTTAGCTTTTGCCATCGTTTTCTTTTGTTGCTCTGGTCCGAACCCTCCAGGCTGGGATGACTCGAACTGAACCAGCTCGATCCATCGGAAGAAGAGATTCTCTTTCCCCATTGCTGTCAATTCATCTTTGAAAGCCACTATCTTCTTTCTACCTTCCTCTTCCTTTACGCTCCCTCCAGCGCTTACGGTCTCGAGGACCACCCAGCCAAACTCTTCTGTGGGTACAAGTATAGTTGTCTTGAAATCCTCGAACGATAGGGTCCCCTTGTCCGCGAGTTTCGTAGCGGCAACCATAGCCTTCCAATCGAGATCCCACTCCTTATTCAGCATCAGATACCCCGTCTTCCCACTCATCCATACCGGGTCCACAGCCTTCTTGATAATACTCATAATCTCGTCCTGACCAGATCCTTCCTCAACTGGATTTCCAATAGCTTCATCCCACCTCCTACTCCTCCGAACAATAATCTCCTTATCACTAAACCCCACGATGAACCTCCATGTAACCGGGTTCCCAATCTTCCTACCTGCAAAGAAATCCCTCGGCCACGGCCATATGAACACGTACAGAAACAAATCAAACATGAAGACCACTGCTCTTCTGATAATCTCCCGTACCACTTCGTTGAATGGCGTATTTTCCGTGTCGATTGTCATTTCGTTGCGTCTTCCCACCATGGTGAAAATTATGTTCAGGTAGAAGGGCCAGATCGATTGCATACGCCATACTATTAGCCCAATGATGGTAAGGTTCATGAGAACTGGGACAAGGAAAATTTTGCGCTTGAAATCGGCGGGCTTGAGGTCGAGGTGGGTGATGTAGATGTGCTTTGGGTCGAGGTTGGAGAGGAAAGGAGTGAGGCTTTCGGGGGTTCGTTTGAATGGAGCTGGAGGTTCATGGCTGGTGGTGGAGGAAGGTTTCGAGTTCGGGGTTGGTGTGTTAAAGACTCGCGCCTTTGCCTTTCCTTTCGGAGGCATTTTGCTCTCCTTTTTAATGTAATGTTGATCGAAGTTGAGCGTCTAACAAGGAGTTTGCTCCTGCGCCTTGTGAGATCTCGGCTACCGTAGATATCATTCAAAATTTTAGAAATGTCAGATCATGAACTTTCCATTCACCATCAATTGAATCAACTATGCGAGGTCGCAGTCTACTGAAGGTACACAGTCTTTTGAAGCACTTCTGCGACGCAAGCTGATCGTATGCAGGAATCGTCGAGTCCATCCCTGTGCGCCTTTTGTGCTCACAGGTCGGGCCAAGCTCGAACACCTTCCCATGTCCAAAGACGATTCCTCCAATCCTCCCGCCCTGTTAAGAAGCCACCTGCGGAAGCTGCTGCTGTTCGAGAAGCGGATAATAGTATAGCTCCGGCCCCTAGTTGGGGCCGCCCAGCACCTGTGGGAGGCAATGTGTTAGGTCCATCTACCTCTTGGGGTCGTCCCCTTGGCCCTGGAACTGCACCACTAGGATCTTTCGGGGACTGGGGAAAACCAAATACTGGTCCAAATGGAACTCCTGCCGTACCAGCACAGTCCGGCCGTCCGCGGGTAGTTGACGAACTTTTGCCGCACGAACGGAAAGCACGGGAGACAATGATCGTGAGGGATATCAAGAAAAGTCAAAGACCGTTAGCGGACAGGATTCGTGGGCATGGAACGAAAGCTACACGTGCTGGTAGACCTGTGCCGCCGAGTACAGAAAGGAAGGAAGCCATGTCAGCATACGAGAAAGCTCAGGCGAATGTTCAAACCTGGCCATTTCAAGCTGGACCGAGAATAAGAAAGGTAACTCCAAAGCACATTCTGGGGGATGGATTCAACGAATCGAATTGGTTACTGAATTCGAATAATGCAAATTCCCCTCCTTGGGGCATGTTGCCAAGAAAGACGGACCAAGAACCAGTCGAAGAACGAGGACCACCTGAAAATGGATTTGAGGTTGGCCGGGCACGGAGAGAGGAACAGGCAAGGTTAGAAGCCTATACACCTTTGGGCAGGAGGTCAATACTCGAGAAGAATGCAGGAACGGCTATCTATGGTGAAAGGCGAGCCGCTGGTTCACGAGTGGAGGACAACGAATTTGGTATGCACAGGAGTTGGACGCCTAGGGAGCGGAATACATTTGGAGACGGGAACCCTGCATCTAATCGTCCTTCGAGCCTTGCTGAAAAGCCTGGGTTTGCTCCGGTGTCGAAGCCTGTTGAGGATGATCGGACGCCTGTGAGATTTTCACCCTTGGCACCTGTCCCTGCTGAGCAACCTGGTGAGGCCGCCGCAGCCCCTGGCAAAACTCCCATTTTCACGCACGAGGAGGAACATAGGCCAGCTCGAGAAAGAAAGGAAAAGAAATCACGTGCAAGATATTCCGATCACCAAAGCTACGAGCCGGCACCGAAGGGTAAAGATAAAGACAAAACTCGGAGAAGAGAGAGATTCGTCCAGAACGAAGAAGACGAAGCAGCGCTGGAAGAGGCTGAAGCACGTGCTGAGGCCAAGAGACAGCGAAAGAGGGAGAAGGCGGCAAAGAAAAAAGCTGCACCCACTCCGATGCTGTTACCCGAATATATCAGTGTTTCGAATTTGGCCGTTGCGCTGAAAGTTAGACTCGAGGATTTTATCTGCAAGATGGCAGAGCTCGGATTTGAGGAAACCGGTCACGATCACATTTTGAATGCGGAGAACGCTGGACTCATCGCTATGGAATACAATTTTGAGCCGATAATCGATCGGTCTGAGTCTGAGGATCTTAGGGCGAGAGATCCACCCGTAGATCCATCCATTTTACCTCAGAGACCCCCTGTTGTCACGATCATGGGACACGTTGATCACGGAAAGACTACACTTCTCGATTGGCTCCGGAAATCCTCGGTCGCTGCATCTGAACATGGTGGCATTACCCAACACATTGGAGCTTTCTCTGTTCCCATGCCATCTGGCAAAATTATCACTTTCCTCGACACTCCCGGGCACGCAGCTTTCTTGAGTATGCGTCAACGAGGTGCCAATGTGACAGATATCGTCATTTTGGTTGTTGCAGCAGATGACAGTGTCAAGCCTCAAACAATTGAGGCGATCAACCACGCCAAAGCGGCCAAGGTCCCGATCATTGTTGCTATCAACAAAGTTGACAAGGAAGAGGCCAATGTTGATCGTGTCAAGCAAGATCTTGCTCGACACGGAGTCGATGTCGAGGACTTTGGCGGTGATGTTCAAGCTATATGTGTCAGTGGTAAGACCGGTCAAGGCATGGAAGAATTGGAAGAAGCTGCGGTGACTCTATCCGAGATTCTCGATATGCGTGCGGAAACAGATGGTCAAGCAGAAGGCTGGGTTCTCGAAGCAAGCATCAAGTCAATGGGCAAAGTGGCAACCGTACTCGTTAGGCGAGGTACCATGCGTCCTGGAGATTTCGTCGTTGCGGGTAAAACCTGGGCCAGGATCCGTTGTCTGCGAAACGAGGCGGGTGTCGAGATCCACGAAGCTGGGCCAGGAACACCAGTTGAGATTGACGGTTGGCGAGAGCAGCCACTTGCAGGTGACGAAGTCCTTGAAGCACCGGACGAAAGCAAAGCAAAGAGTGTCGTCCAGTATCGACTTGAAAAGGAAGAGCGAGACAAGATGGCCGAAGACATGGAGGCTATCAACGAGAACCGCAAAGCCGAGCAAGAGAAGCGAGAACGTGAAAAGTCCGAAGCTCTTGCTGCCGCCGAAGCCAAGAAGTTAGAAGAAGAAGGACTCGGAGTTGCTCCAGATCTCAAAGATACCAAAGGCATCAAACCCAGCGGTCCAAAAGAAGTCTTCTTCATCATCAAAGGGGACGTCAGTGGCTCTGTGGAAGCAGTCATCGACTCCATCTCTGCACTGGGCAACAAAGAAGTTCAACCGCATATCCTCCGCGCCGGTGTTGGCCAACTCTCCGAATTCGATATCGAACACGCAGCTGCTGCACAGGGGCATCTGGTCAATTTCAACACTGCAGTCGAACCCAATATCTCGCGTCTTGCTGAAGAAGCCAAGGTCAAGATCATCGATCACAATATCATCTACCGATTAGTCGATGATGTCAAGGCGGAATTAAGCAAGCATCTCCCACCCCTGATCACGCAACGCGTGTTAGGTGAAGCGGAAATTTCTCAGATTTTCTCGATTAACATCAAGGGACGACAGCATCAGAACATCGCAGGCTGTAAAGTCAGGAATGGAAGCATTGCAAAGACCGCTAGGGTTAGGGTGTTGAGGCGTGGAGAGAAGGTGTTCGATGGTATGCTCATCCTTAATCTTCCAAATATTGAGAAATTTCGTACTAATGAGGGTATAGGCTCCCTGGCTTCGCTGAAGAACGTCAAGAAAGATGTACAGGAGATGAAGAAGGGAAGCGAGTGCGGGATGAGCTTCGAAGGCTGGTTTGATTTCCATGTTGGTGATCAAATTCAATCTTATGAAGAGAAGTCGGAGAAGAGATACTTGTAATTCGTTGTGTAAGAGGTTGCATGTACAGTATAGAGTTTGTTCCAGTGAACAGACGACACGGGATGGTATACGGTTGTATTAGAAAGATTCAGATGAGATGTTTAGATTCGAGTCTTAATCTTGCGATAGCGTCTATAGATTCCGCTCCGATGCTCTTTCCTTCTCCACCATTTAATTGACTTGCTAAACAACGGTATTTTTCGGTTCCCCTTGCGTCCAAGCCTCAATATTCCCCGCCACCGTCCCCCTCAACTTCTCAATCGAACTCCTTGCCCACCATGCAATATGCGGACTCAACACTAACCTGCCATTCAACCTCCCTTCATCTCCCTTCGCGCCCCCTTCTCTGTTCCTCACGCCCTCACACCATTCCCTCCCCTTTCTAACCAGCACACTATTTCCCACCCCCGCCGGCTCCTCAAAAAACACATCGCTTGCCGCACCACCTATCTTCCCTTCTTCTAACGCCCCAATCAACGCTTCTTCGTCTACGATTCCTCCGCGCGCGACGTTGATAAGCAGGGCGTCCGGACGCATGAGTGAGAACTCGGGGGTGGAGAGGAGGTTTGTGGTGTTTGGGCTGAGGGGCAGGGTGAGGAAGAGAGTGGTGGATTGTGCGAGGACTTGGTGGAAAGGAACTTTTCCAGGACGGACGGAGGAAGAAGGAGTATCTTTCCGTTCGGCGAAGTGGACGGTCATTCCTAGGGCGCGGCAGAGGGTTGCTACGCGGGTTCCTGGTTACACTCGTCAGTTGGGTTGCTTAATCCGGGTCACGTGAATGTCACTTGACTATCTCCTGGCCTTTCCTGTTCTCCAAAAAGCAAAGAAGAGAAGAGAGAAGCTAGGTCTAAAAGCAAAGAAAAGATGGAATGAGACCAATGAAAGGAAGAACGGACCTAACTCCCCACGTCCCAAAATCCCGACCACCTCCTCGCGACACGTTCCCGGACACCCACCAAACTCATTCTTCAAGCTCCACTTCTTAACCCACTCATCGGTACCAACGGTAAGCTGATGCATACCCACCACGTTCCGTCTGAGTGCGAAGAAGAGAGCAAGTGCGTGCTCAGCGACCGACTCGATGGAGGCGGCGGGGACGTTTGTGACCAGGATGTTCCGGCGCGCACAGGCTGGGAGGTCAATGTGATCGGATCCTTGTTTCATCAGTTCTCGCATCCCATTCTGAAGTATCTTGATGAGAGTGGATAAAGGGGCTGTGGGAAGGGAGAATAGGGGAAAGGGGGAGAGCGGGGAAGAGTTGGGGGCCGGAATTGCGGGGCAAGGGAGAGAGAAAGACGAACCGATGGCCAGAACAGCAATATGCTTCAACCGCGGGCATTGCTCCAGTGTTTCTTCCGTAATTGGAATCCGAGTCGTGATTACCACGTCTGCATCTTTTATTCTCTCGACAATGGTGGCTGTGTCGGAGGGCGTGGATGGGTATTCGGTGTATGTGTGTGTGAAGGAGGGAGAGAAGGTTGGGGAGGGGGTGTGGATGCCGTCGAGGCGGACGATGTGGGGAGGCTGTGAGGACTTCATTTCAGGTTAATGTACTCAGACAGAGCAAGGCTGAAAGCGATGTGAAAGTAGAGATGAAGTACTTTCGTACTGTTCAAGATTGAAAATGCATTGGGAGCGGGAAGTCCACCAGGTCAAGAATGGACGATTACTAATCGCTGTTGAGAGAAAGGCGTGGGTCAGGTGATGTTAGCTGATGTTAGTCTTGAGGTAAAATCTGTCCCTTAGGAAAGAATGACCAAAATCTTTTACATGAGTCGTTCCTTAATACTCAGCTTGCAGAAGTCAGACTGGTTGCGCCCCAGGTCTGGTTCGTATTATCCGCGGTTATCCGAGGAAAGAGAAGGCCGGGTCAGTGCTTCTCTGGCGAAGCAGATCTTGATATCCTCTAAGTACGAATATAGGAGCTTCATTTATTGATTAATTCCGTACAATATTGTCTGTCTATCTATTTCTAAATTCTATTCAACAAGCTCATCATAAGTCAATAAACATCAGGGTATCAAACGCCAAATCATTGCCGGACAAGAAAGAGAGCTCCCTTCGACATCCAAGCATCAATTCATCAGGCCATAACCTCCTTCACCACCCTCCTCCTTCAGCCTCTTCCTGATCGTCTTATCCTGTTCCAACTCCTGCCAGACAGCCACCAGATCCTTTCCCCACCACCTTCCCAAGACCTCAACCACCACCTCGCAGATGAACATCACCAGACAAATCAGAACAAACACAGCCCACCACGTCGGGTTCTTGCCAAATTGGGAGGTGAAAGCGTGGTATACGGTGTATGGACCAGGATTTTTATAGTAGATCGCGGAGAGGAAGAGGTTCCAAGCCCACCAGCCCGAGATCGTCAATGCGGCGCCGAAGAGTGGAATCCATGTTTTGTGGTGAAATTGGAGAATCCTGGACCAGAAATTAGGATTCTATACTCCAGAGCCAAGGAAGAAGGGAAAGGGAAAGGGAACCTTACAATAACTTGACGTTGATAAACACCACACAAACCGAGAACGCCAAATTCCCAATCGCGAAGAGACTCTGGTCATCCGTGATTGGCACGACGCCGAAGAGGAAGTAAGTCATCCACCAAAGAACCTGGCTTTCAAACGCAGCCATCAGCATCCACCACGTATACTTCCACATATCAAACCCCTTACTCTCCTGTCCGTACCCATACAACTCCGGCACAGCCAATAACGTCTCGGCGCTCAAATTCTGCTCAAAGATCCCCGGCAGCATAACTGGCAAACTCGTAAACAGCGTATTCCACACCGTCAAGCTGTTGCTCTCATACAGACTCGTCCCCGTATATCCGTTCCACCGCTGATACATAATCTGCACCGAGTAGAACAGCATTTCTTTCCAGAACGTCAACAGGATGTACTTTGCGGTGCGGACGTAGTTCCAATGTCCATGCACTAAGAGTAGTCGCTGGAGGAAGCGGAATTGAGCAATGGAATAGTCTGCTACACGAGCGGCTTGAAGACCTTCTTTCCCGGAGATGCCAACGCCCACATGCGCTTCTTGGATCATGGCGATGTCATTCCCGCCGTCGCCGATGGCAAGCGTGATGGACTTTGGGAGCTTGCGTCGGATGTTCTTGACGATAGACGCTTTTTGAGAGGGGGAGGCTCGGCAGCAGATCACGGCGCCAACTACCAAGAGAAGCTCATAGAATATCGAAGTTAGGGTTTCATTCTTCTCGATGGAGACGAGGGTTTGGCCGTCGATGACGACAACGGTGTGGTTGGAGGTGCTGACTTCAAGAAGGGTGGATGTTAGCTTCTGCTCCAGGTCTCCGGAGGCTTGATCGAGGATCACGACTTGGGAGTAGGGTTTGCAGATTCGCGCTGAGTGTGCGATGTTGATGGCTGTCTCGCGCTTATCTCCTGTCAGCATCCAGATCTTGATGTTGGCTCTTTGTAACTTCTCGATTGTCTCTGGGACGCCTTTTGAAGCTTATCTTCGATGGCAGTTGCTCCTGCAAGGTCCAGGTTCTGTTCGATTAGTTCACCTGCTGCCTCGATCATTTCTTGTCGATTGGTGAGGCTGGTAGTGGCTTCGTGGTAGGTCTTGTGCCAGGAAGCGTATTCTGCTTCGCCGAGAAGACGATAGCCATAGACCAGTGTCCGAAGGCCTTCGCATGCGAAGTCGTCAATTTGTTGGCGACACCGCTCTAGTATAGCTGCGTCGTCTAGTGATTGAGCCTCCTCTACCACACGCCGCACAGCGAGTGCGGGATCGGAAGAAGGGACAGACTTTTCTCGCCAGTATCCTCTGGCGGTGTGCAAGGTCTCGTGAGCTCTTTCAAAGCCGACTGATAATCGAAAACCAAGGTCACTGCTCAATCTGCTCAACTCAGGTCGGCCCATACCAATGCTGAGCCTCTCTAGACTGTTCATTGAATCCTCTTGCATACTTCTCCTCATCTTCGCAACCCTCATTTCATCAATAGATTTCCGTTTCCTCTGCTCAGAAGGAGAAGCATCTCTCGCTCTTTTCTCATCCACTTTCAGCCTCGGTAAGATAACTGAGTCTGCACCTTTGCAGAGCAGACATATCCTTCCATCTGCAAATTTGACAATAACTGACATTCGTTTGCGTTTGCTGCTGAATTCTATGACATCTAAGATCTCATACTTCTCGCGAGTTTCTGAGTCTGTACCGGAAAGTTGGGTTAACAGGGTTGCAGAGTGTGTGGACCTGTCAACGAGGAGATAGCCTAAGTCTTGGGCTGCTTCCACAAGAGCAGTTTCGTCTGGTGACGTTGCTTGAAATGCAATATCTCCGTTGGCTTGGGTTTCGGGAAAGCAGGTATGGCAGAGCGCCAGCGCGAGGAGGAAGATCTGAGCTTTCGCGGTGAAGGGTGCAGATGGGTGCAGCTGTATGTACTGCAAGAGGCCATCCGTGGAGAGCTCCTGGTCCTGGGGAGAAGGCTCGTCAATCTCAATGCGTGGTTGAGTATTCCCGGTCGATTCATTTCCATCACACGTAGCCTCCTTGCGGTCCTTATGTCGCCATGCAGTACCCGCTATGCCCATCTTCCGAAACCGCATAACATTTTCCGTCAAGGTCCCCGTCTTGTCAGAGAAAATATAGCCGACCTGCCCAAGATTCTCAAAAATAGTCTGCGTATTACACACCACGGGTGTGTCAGAGACAGGGTCATACATTTCGATGTCTTGCAGAAGCAGAAATTGAGCGAACTTGATGATCTCCAAGCTGACATAGAGCGCCAGCGGGATCAAATTATTGAATTCGATTGCGAAAGCAATGAAGATTTCCTCGAGCGGGAGATGAGCGTCATCTAAATACCAAGCACGATTTTCAAAGACTGGGGTCCAGATCTCGTACCCTGCTGTACAGCCGATGGAAAGCAGGATGACGAAAATGGTGAGAAGAATCACTACTCGATTGGTCATGTATTGGATTGCAGGTGCCTTTGTTTGTGGTTTCTTGTTCGCGTTCATGCGGATTTTGCATTCTTCACCTGTGTTGACAATCATTCCGACAGCTCTTTTCGTATTTCTCAAGGTACTGCCCCGAAATATGACGTTCTCGAGTGTGAGAGGGAGTGTTGAAGCGTCCAGGGAAACTTTACCGTGGAAATCATAGAGATCGAGGTTCGGATCCTCCACAGCAAAGTTGGCACGGCAGCGTGCAAGATCCGTCACTGTCCCACACCGTTTGGCCAGTTCATCCGGGGGCCGACGACATTTGAGGTTTGTTTCTCCGTCCAGGGCCATGGTCTCAATGTATGCAATACCATCCCGGCCATCGGAGTAAAGGAGCACAATGTCTGCAGGGAGTTGCTCGTCCCTCCGGATCTCGATGACATCCCCGACTTTGAGATCGATCCATTTGACAGTGGCCCAAGCAGAATTCTCGGATTCCGGAGGAGGACTCGCAGTGGAGGACTCCTTGGACCCTGAATACAATTTGGGATCTGAAGTGACGGGCGACGCTTCAATGTCATTTTTCGGTCCAATTCGTCGAGCGATGCTTTTCGACTCCTTCCAGCTCTCTCCGGCAATGCTTGCAAAAGAGCGGATGGTTTTCCCCGCTGCAGCCGTCCAGCTGGAGTCGCGGAGCACACGTGCAAGCCTCCTATTTTCCACCCTATCCAAACGATACCGACGAAAGTCATCATACCCTTCTCTCGCAATACTAAAGCTCAAAAAGAAGAGCAGAGGCAAGATCGTCGTATAGGTTCCCGTCGTGCTCAAACCAGGTATCAACTGCAAGATTCCCATGATGAGGAAGTAGAGATTAGCGATCTTGGTGAACTGGAACCAGAGCTGGAGAGGAAGGAAAGTCCAGATAGTGTAACGGCTTGAACGGATGGTGTTGTTGACGTAGTGCTTGCCGGTCCTCTCGTCGACGAGTGGGGTGGTGCGAGATAGGTCGAGGCTGATGTGACGTCCGTCGTTGCTTCGAGGAATCTCTCGCTGTTTGAGAAGCATGTGGCATGCATACTTCTTGTACCACTGCTTCGTCTGATTTGCGACTACCTTTGACTTTCGTCGAGCCCAGGACAGATTGTTTGGAAAAGAGATGTTGCCGTGCCCTCTCCGTTCACTCGAATGCTGGGTTCTTGGGGTCGCCGGAGACAGTACATCCTCCGTCTCGACGTCCACATCACTGCGGTCAATCGCCATTTTCCCCATCCCCATTTGAGTCAAATCCTTTTCCGAGTGTGCCCCCCGCTCCTCTCCAGCCCGGGAGGCATCTCGTTGATTCTTGGGATCCAGCATGATCGAGAATTCATCTGCCCAGGGATAACCCCTATTCTCTTCGCGCCGATGTACAGTAACGCCCGTCGACAACGTCAGTGACTTCACTCATCTCCAGTCGTTCAACGCGTCCAAACCCAACACCATCATGAATCTTCCAGCGCGTAAGATAATAACAGCGTTGAACCCACCCAGACAACTTGAACTTGGGATTTCGTGTTCTCGTGTTTCTGCCCATCAACCCTGATTTGTACGAGGTTGTGGATCACTCGACCAGCCAATGACAATGGGCGGAGATTACACGGGGGGAGTGCGCTCGCCGCTCGCCGCTCCGCTGTCGCGAGAACGCTAGTCTTAAACCGGTCATGAGCGCCGCACATGTGGGCCCTTGTATATGTTTTAAGATGAAAGCCGCGCAGCACTTGCAGGCAATCCGGTTGTAGAGGAAGAACGCGGAGGTGGGAAGAGAAGTTTGCGTCGAGATTTTGTGAATTGCGGGTGATAAGGGGCTTGTGATGACTCAGCAGAGCCCCAGGTGCTGGTGGTGCAGGGTGGCTTTCCTTCAATTTTGCACGCAACTTCATCAGGCATCATTCTACTCTTTCATCGCATTCGCACTGCATTCCTGTCGATGTCAGCTCCGTTCTATTGGCCGCAGAGAGGGAATATCCAGATCTTGATCACGTGCCAAAGGCTGATGACTCAGCAGCGCATGCCCCCGAAATTAGCCCCCAGCGCTTTGATGGCTATAGATTAAAATAAGCGACTTTCGCAAAAACAAGTCCAAACCCTCGGTCGTCTAGTTGGTTTATGGGTATGTGAACACACCTGCGCATCCTCCCATTTCCAGTGGTTAACATCCCAATAGCGTCCGGCTGTAATGTTCAGTCTCACCGGAATGGTACGAATTCGCAATAAAAGAATTGCTCTCAGTCAATTGCTAACAATTGAAAAAGTCGCGCGTTCGACTCGCGCCTGAGGGACATATGTCACACATCACAACTTTTTTTTGCTTCTCTTTTTGCTCCCAGTTACCCCCCACGCCCCCCCCTCCTTTGTTTTTTAGGATTGACAAGCAGACAAGCAGTTCTCGCTAAAATTGAACCTCTCCTCCCCCGCCGGAAAAAAACGTAGCGCGGCCAGGCTACGGTACTAGGCTAGCCTTCCCACACTGCGTTTTATTTAGGGGTGACTGCTTGGGCGGGTTTTACCTGAGGTCCGGGCAGGCTGCTTTTAGGTGAGAAAAGCGCGAAATATTACTATTAACCAACACACGAACTTGTAATGGCCTAACTAGTAATATGGATAAGAAAAAGTATTTCGGAAATCAATTAAAAGTTTTCTAAAGGCTCTTACTTTGTATCGTTATTTTATAATAAATAAATTACCTTCTAGAATTGTCCTGATTTTGGTGAGGCATTGCTGTTTTTTAGCGAGGCGGCCCGGACCTCAGGTACAACCCGCCTAAGAATCTGCCAGACCAAAATTAAGCGATCGCGCGCCTAATCGCCGCTAGTTATATAGGGGCTACCATCCATATAAATAGGGGGTGGTGGAGGGGTTTAGTGACAGGGTTGCATAAGATGTATACGAAATAAAATACCATGTAGTCGCATGACTTTATGCCGCGATAACCATACTCAGCAGCGACACTGCACAAGAGCGATTAATAGAATCAGGAGGCTTGATCATAAGGTGGAGGCTGAAGGGCTAGTTATCCCTCCGATATTTAGGCTAAGGAGAATTATCAAGCTCAAGCCCAGGTGCATTCCCCGATCTTTGTAATTTCTGAATGCTGATTCACAAGAATACTCGTCCAATGATTACGTTGCTTGGGTGAACTCCTTTAAGGATTGTGCGGCACCGTGTATGAAATTAACTTTCCACGTTTTCGTGCAGACAAGTCAAACTTGGACATTTGGAAATTTCGAGAGAAAAGTGGACGAAAATTTTAAATTTGTAGATGACTATCGACATTGAAGTGCTTTGCGGTCGCGACTCTCTCTTCGGCGAAATCTTGCACAATATATCCACTCGTCCAGGAGAAGCCACCACCACAGAAAAATAAGACAGGTCGAAAGAATGGCTGCCCCGATCAAGGCAATTGCAGTGAAGTAGCGGAGACTCGGCCACAGCGAGTGCCATTGTACGGAAGCTACTTGATCGATGGCCAGCCCCAACCTGCATCGAGTTCAACACCGTGGTCACCACAGCAAAGACAAAGAAACCCGGGCCATGAAGTCTTGCAAAATATTCCCATATTGCCTGCCCATGGATCTGTTCAAAGTTAAACTTGCCAAGGAAGAATGGCGCGTAGAAGTTCAGGCGGGAAAGCCTCAGCTCCCCGTAATTGTATCGTCCTGATATATCGGCCTCTTTGAAAAGGCTGCCCGATCCACGTCATGAGGATTGAGGCTGAGTTTTTCTTGCTTCGCAATGGCGAAGGAGAACTTGTGCCGGATCAGGGGGCAGTAGGTTCGCAGGTAGCCTGAAGCTGCCTTTCGGACTGCATCTCTAGAAACTGTGGTGCATAATAGTGGACGGAGTAAAAGATACTTCCGCTTTTAAGGATTTGGAAATGTGACTTGAAAGAGATAACTACCTGTATCTGTTTGTAGGGTGTATCTTGTTTATAGAGTAGTTATATTTAGTTAGGTTCTGAAGCTGGGATAGATTTGGAGACGGCTGGGGTATAGCGCAGAGGAGGTTGTTGCATTTTGAACTGAGACGACCTAAGATAAAGCCGAAGTGTTAGTGTGAGTGGGAAGGGGAACGGGGAACGGGGAACAGAACTTTCTTTGGTTCAAAATCTCTTTCAATTTATATGTGCAGCCTCGCCTTCAGGATTCTCCCCCACATCAGCATTCGTTTCTACTCAAAAGCGATGATAAAGGTGTTCAGCTGATTGCCGCAATCCTCCATACTTATCGCCACAATATAACGTGTATCTGTTCCACCCCGTTCACCGACACGAGCGACTTGGCAATCGAGACCCCCTATTAGGAAATCGCAGGTTCTATCCCTTCGTCCGCCATGAACTGTCCACGCTAGTAAAGGGGGGGTGGCTGCATGCAAGCCTCACCTCGTTTCATTGAAGTGTAAAAAGGGATAGAACCTGCGATTTCCTAATAGGGGGTCCCGATTTCCTAATCGGGGGTCTCGATTGCCAAGTCGCTCGTATCGGTGAACGGGGTGGAACATATCGATGCTACTGGCTGTCTAAATGTTGTGTAACAATTGGGGCTGAGAATGAGGCTTTTTAAGAATTCGGCCCGTTCACTAATACGAGCGATTGCAGAATAGGGGCTAAGCGAGGGGCCCGATTCGCTAATAAAAAGGCCAAATTTTAAAATAATATATAACTTTCTAATAAAGAGTAAAGGCCAAATTTTAATTAAATAAAAAAGATTAATACTTATAAGAAACTTAAAATAAATCCGTCTTATATTAAATTCTATCAAAGATAAAAAGATTTATACAATTATATATTTTAAAAAACTATTTTATAAATAAAACTATTTATAGTTCTAATAAAAGGCTTTAGCTAAGATTACCTAAATAATATATCTAACTAAGTTACTTTTAATAGATCCTATTAATAGGATTTTAATAATCTATTATTTTTAAAATATTATAATATTTTCAAAATTCGCTTGTATTCGACTTCGTATTTATAAATCGGAGTTTCGCTTAAGTCGGCGATTGAGCAATCGGGTCACACCTCCTGCACGCGGGATTCAACAAGGGCGGGATGAAACCTTCTTTGTTGCATCCGCCAACAACGTCAATGCTACCGGCTGTCCAAACGTTGTGTAACACTTTGAGCTGAAAAGATGGCTTTTTAAATATCACTGAGCCAAAATTGCCAGAGACTTAATTTCTTCCATTAAGACTTTCGGTTGAAAATCCACATCCGCCATCTCGGAACTGAAAGCTTGTAATCTGTAAACGGCAAAAAAGGCCATCATAGGCCGCTGAGATGGGATCTTCCGACAAAGGCCTGGATTGCACCGCGAATTGGGATTTTGAACCTAATGGGGATATCGTTGGAATTGGCGTAAGATCATCTCTACTTACATGCAAAAGATATCTAAATGAAAGCTAATTGAGCAATACTACACCAGATTCTTGTGGCGTTCTTTGCTACAGCTACAGCCACCGTGGGTGCAATCCTTTTTGGCTACTTCACTGAGTCATTTCCCGACTCGTACTTCAACGACCTCGATCGATATGTAATTAAGCGCTACAAAAAGTCGACTGTCTCCCGATCGATCTCGTGGCTCTTTGCAGGGTTGCGTGCCCTCAAGGACGGACTAAAATCATGCTTGGGATTCAAAGTCAAGCCTCCTCGCAGCTTACCTCGACAGAAACGGCAAGAAGCATTGTCTCGATTCATTCTCACTTTGAGTGACCAGCAACTCGTGACTGGACTTGCAACTATGGTTGGCGTTGTTGCAAATCAACGAATTCTTTCTTTGTACGAATTTTCCGTTGCGCTGAGTCTGGCTTGGTTCTCCTCCACAACTCATCTCGCAACGCTGGATGCCCTGTTACAATATTTCCGGGAACATAGAACTGTCAGAAACTGGCGGGTGGGTGGCATGTTGAGCCTCTTGATCCTCTTGAGTTACTGTCTCTTCCTGGAGATGTTTGCCCAGACGAGACTGGAGCTACCGGTTCCTATCCAGTGTTACTTCTCACAAACGGCAAATTCACCTGCAAATCAGGGCGATCTCGGCACTTTCTACACCATGTCAATAATCTCGACATGCCTGACTTTCTACATACTTTGGGGTGGTTATATACTTCGGATTGGGAAATTGTACGATGGCAGTGTGGCTGAAAAGACACTCATTTCCTACAGACAACTATTCTGTCCGAAATGGTCCATGCTCAAGAACTGGATCCGGCGCCACCGTTCCGAGGTAGCCGCCGAAATGAGATCCTCAAAACGGTTACACTCTCTCCAGCGAATTATGAAAGCTACAACAAAATCAAAATGGAAAGCAAAGCTACTTAGCGGCTCATATCAATACAACGCTTCTTTCCTTTCATCTATGTCAGGCGTAGCTTTCAGCTTTTCGTACGGAATCAGTCAGGTGGTTGCATATCGATGGCTTAATCAAGGTGTCTCTATTGGTATTCCATCTACCATCGACTTTGGCCAAATCACGCCAATTTTTCTTCTTGTACTTCCAATTCTGGTTGCCGCTGAGATATATTACGGTACGACTTCATCCTCACTACCTTCTGGGAGAAGATAGTAGGCTAATGGTCAACAGAATCAATTGGTGATACGGAAGCTTTATCGTCACATCAGCAGCACGAGTCAAGTATTGAGGAGAAGGCACCGCCAAATGTCGTTACAACTTCAGCAATTACAAATGAAGCTCAAAAATACGAGGACCTTATTCCTGCTATGAAGGAATATCTGTACAGGGAAATTGAAGAAATACGGTATCAAGAGCGTTCAGCAACCACAGCACCAGAACTTGCCAGCGTTGTTCCACGGAAAAGACAACTCCTATCGGACTTCGAGCAGTTTCGAGCATTCGAGCAAAATCTTGATCGTTCTTTTGCTGTGATAAGAGTGACCTTCGAGGTCTTGCTATCCACGGTATTAGGCATTACGCTCAACGTCAACAATGTACAAGCAAATGTAGCTGCCTATCTGATCTTTTTCGTTTGGTGTTCAATTCCTTTTGTAGGAATATACTACAGCACGGTACGATATATCATGATTTTAATGAACGTCATCCCGTATCGAGCTGCGGAAGAAAGCGGTGGAGCTGTTGCAGCCGAGAGAGTAGTTGGGGGTGATGAGATACAATCCGAGACTATCAGTATCGCTTTTAGAGAAAGTTCAAATGTTCTTGAGGAACATCCAAGCAGTTGAAAGTCGCGTATAGGCAGGGAGAGATGCTCGTTTTTGTTGTATCTCGTCGCAGGCAAGAATAATTTGCAGGGTTGAACGGTGGCACAGGTTTCAGAACGGAAGCTGGACATGGAAGACACCTGGATTAGTTTTTGGAGCTTAAATGGAAAGGTTCACCAGTCACTATATGTTCTATTTTCATACTTTGAAAAGGAGTCTGTTGATGATTGGGGCTCGAGGCGTGGCATCAGGAGATATAAAGAGCCGATACCGATGTGGAAAAATCAGGGACTGAGGCTCACTTTTAAGTGGAGACGTAATTTCCAGAGGTTTAAGGGGGCGGGAGCTTCCATAGAAAACACGACAATCAAGCTTCATTTCAACAACCGAATCGATGCCCCTCTCCAAACTTCGGACTTTTATTTTCTCCCCCTTTTCTTATTTTTTATACACCATAAACTTACTATATATTAAAGGTTAATAGTAGCTTATATTCTTAATTTAACTCGTATTCAGCTCATATACGATCTATCTTAGAACCAAAATTATGGATTCCGCCAATGAGTTCCTCCACGGGTGCGTCGGGATCGCTTTGTTTTTCGCAGGTGCTGCGCCCGGGAGCACTGGCAGATGTGTGGAAGTTTCCTCCTCGCTTCCTGTGTCATCTGGAGTATGATCCGGCAGTGTTCGGCATTAGGTTGAGTTTCATAGGTAAAACCTAGGTAACTTACCGTAGGTCACTTACCTAAAGGATTTATTTAGGTTTAGGTTTGGTATAGGTCACAGGTTGAACCTATTCCGCCTATCAAAATTTGTTTGTAGGTTAACCTACCTACAGCCCTCAAATTAGATTAGGTTACCTACCTATAAAGGGTGTAGGTTGGGTAGGTCCAACCTAATGCCGAACACTGCAATCCGGGTGTCGCACAAGATCAGACAGGTGGGGTTGTTGTGCTAGCTGCTTGAGACACCGCAGGAGAAGAGGCTGGGGCCTGGGGGGGGTCTATCGACCACCAGGATACAGTTAGAAGGAAGTTGTTGCGTTTTTTTGAGCCAAGATCTAAAGCGGTCTTGTGGGCGCCATATTGGACTCCAGCGAATGTCGTTGGGTTCGGAATACCTCGGAGTATCTTTAGGGTTCGATACTTATCGACGTTATATGTTTACGGTAATGGGTTATGGGACGAGAGTTTTCCCCAGAAATCATGCCACTTTGCTAATATGGAAAGAGTTATGATCTGCTTTTGTGTTGAGAGCCCATTCGCTATTAGTTGTTGTGATCATCCTCGCCACCGAAGCAAGCACGTGCAATCATTCACCTTTCTGCTCATCTAACCCCACCCCCACCAGAAACTTGGAAGTTCCTGTACGGTGAGACATCGTCAGCCTGCTATCCAGTGACATGGAGGACACATACTCATTGACAGGCTTCTCTTCTGCCTCTTCTTTTCGTGGAGCCATGCTGGGCTTTGGTGAGGATGTTCGCATGATCGGAAGGATCGGAGGGCAGTGGCTTATTTGAGTAATTATTAAAAGCTAGCCATTTTACGTTTTTTTTTTAAAACCCTATTTCCTTTATATACCTGAACGAGGGAATTCAGATCTGGTTTTCGGGGGGACAATGTGACGGCGCTGGCTAGGGTGACGTGGGTTGGCTATTACCTGACTGGTTTCACCAATTTTAGCTAGTACTTCTCCCCTTATCTCCTCTCTACCCCTCTCCTCTCTTTAGCTTTGTATTTTATAATACTAGAATAAGAGATCTATACACCTTATTCCACTGCTCTAAGCTCCGCCGCTATAACAATTCTAACAAATTAAATTATTCGTTTTTCTGTTTTATAATTACTAATTTATTAATAATATAAATAAGGTAGTAATTAATATATACAGATTTCAAATATAAGAGTAAAGTTAATATAAATGAGACATATGGTGTATAAGAAGTGCGGAGCAGCAGAGGGTTTATATGCCTCTGCAGTTGAGCTAATCTAAAGGGGTGAATCACATGGTTGGCAACTGACAATGACTGTATAGAACTACCTACACCCACGATAACATGTTCCCAATCTCGCATCAATTGGGTCATTACAAATAGCCTTCAGATATTGCTTATCAGACGCGATTACTAGACATCAGAATAGCAAGGGGCTACTTACACATCGCCATGCAGTTTCAAAAGTCCCTCGGATGCCCCTCGGCCTGTTGCAATATGGTCGTGGACAATTCTTGACGAAGTACGCATCCACAGTGCCATTATCGTTACACGGAAACTAGCCACATTATTTTGATTAAGCTATCGATTGACTGGTAGGTATAAAAAGAAACAGAAACTTACGCATTTCCAAAAGTCGCCGTCAACAGCTGCTCCATACGAAGAACCTTGAGCAAATCTCTGCGCGCCGCTGTGCTGCACAGCAGGATGCGCAGAAGAGCGAGAGTGGAAATCGAATGCAGCTGCCTGAGCCTCGTAGTCCCTTCGGCTCATAGGCTTTCCTGTACGACCAGCTCCGTTGGGGCCGCTGAACGTATCCTCGTCATCGAAGTCGTGCATGGGGTTGTCGATGTACTCCTCCTCGTCTTCTTCAAAGGTCACTTCATTTATCCGAGAACTGCCCATATGAGTATGAGTAGTTCTGCGTTGCTGTGTCCTCCGACTTGAATGTGTCCTCCGACTCGACATCGTGGGGCGAGTCACAAAAATCAAATATTGTGTAGAGTGGAACCGATGGAGCGTGGTTGCTTTGTGCAAGGGACTTCCTAAGTCGCAAGACAACTTCTCACTTAAAGACCTCTGTCCATTTCGCCGTCCCTAGCGAGGCTGTCCCTGGCCAGAGCGTGCTTGGTGATGTCGAGGTAGGGGGGACTTCGCGTTTTATCATGAGGGCCTTTGCTTGAGGCTCATGAAGTTGGGCAGCTATTGGGTTGCAACAACCGCCCGACTGCGGTGGTGGAAAGAGTGCGAAGAATTAGTCAATCTAGGCTGCACCAAGTGATCTGAGAAAGATGGGGTCGTGGAGCGAATCAAAATTTGGCCCTGTAAGGCTCGCGACCGCATGACAGTGCCGGTGGCTTGCACAGCCATTCTCGCCCAAAACCGCGTCCTGCAGCAGCTTGCAACTTCGTCCGCGGACCTTTGGCTTGTGGAAACCGCATCTGACTGTTATGAGTGAGGAGCCTCTGAATGCATATAATATTGACATCGAGCATCGCAATCTCGAACCTGCGCAGAGGGTGAGAGCTCTGCCGGTATGGCAGCAATACAGGCTGACGTCGAGTCTGCGCTGGATGAGACGGAGTACTTGCCGGGCTTCGCTGATTTTAGCCATTTCATTGCAAGCGACCACAGTCTATCAATTTACAGGAAATTTGCAGTTCTTGGGGCTCGCAATCTCTTGTACCTGCAAGCGGAACTTCAGCTTCTGGAGATAAATCTTCAAGAACTGGACATCGAGGACAAACGAACGATCGCGACTTCGAGCAATGATTTGGAGAAAATAAAGGTAGAGAAGGGTGCCAGATCTTGGGAGGAGTTGAAAGAGCAGGCCGAAGAAGGCAATGAAAAGCAAGCTGGGAAACTCAGAATAATCTATAGAATCAGGAAGTTGATGCAAGAATATGGTACGTCTATTTTTCACATCATCGCTTCGTTACCGACAGAGATAGAGGAGGCCTTGCTCCGGCGGAACGAAGTTCTCAAGCTTGAGAAGCCGGAGAAATCACCATTCAATGCTTTCAAAGCTTGGTTTCGAAGAAGGCCGCCGGTATTGTGGGGAAGCGGTTTTCGTCTTCTCCACGACGAAGAAGATATGATCGCACTTGGGAGTCAAGATGAGCCGGATAGAATGTCGGCGCTGATGCATCGATGTCTTGGATACCGACTCCGGGTAGAGAGAGAGACACCAAAATCGTGGGGCCCGATGTACTACTATCCAGTCGAAAGAGTAGCATTCATAGTCGGCTTGATAAGCATTCTGGTTTCTGCGGCGTTGCTGGTGGGAGCGATCGTGTCGCTGCATTTCGTGAAGCCCATGGGGATTCGGCTTGGGCTGGTGGGAATCTTCACTACATTGTTCGCTGCATCTATAACGTTGTTGACGCATGCAAGGAGGATCGAGGTGTATGGAGCGACTGCCGCGTAAGTGATCGAGTATCGGCGGGGTTGACAGAAAGGCTAATCGTGAAGCAGGTATGCTGCTGTGCTGGTTGTCTTCATCAGCGTCAACAATTGAACTGCGGGGAAGGAGGTCAGCTGAGTCTAGTTTTGTGACGGCGGCGGTTCCTTCAATCAACCATCACACCCTTTACCGGAGTGCAAGAAAATACAGAACAAATTCAGGAGCACTTCGAGACATGGCTGCTCACGTCTTGATCATGAGGGCAGGTTTTATTCATATATGAAGCCGGTGATGAGATCGTTGATAATACGAAGCTATGTTTTGGTGACCAAGAATTGAAAGAAAGTCGAGTCCTGATTTGAAAAGGAAGGAAAAATGGCCAGCGAGATGTGAAGGGAGAAGGAACTTGCCTTCAAGTGAGTGAATATCGTGATTTCCAATTTGGTTATCTTTCTTCCCCCAGAAAGAATCGAACAATCCAGCCACACTCGTTGGTCGTGATAAGTTAGTCGTGCTAAAAGTTCCATCTCATGGCTCAAGTTCAAGCGTCTCGCCACTCAATTGTGGCAACTGCTGCAGTGGCATGCTAATTCCACCATCCTCCTCACTCGAACCCTCAGAAGCATTTCCGCAAACAGAAAGAACAAGTATGTGCAAAATATACAATCGCAGCTGAAAGAGAACTGAAAAAGTATCTGCTCCGGTTTGCGGTCTTCCTTGCGTTCATCCTCTCTGAAGGATCACCATCTAAATGCAAGCATAGAAATCTGAAGCCAGATGCCTCTCTCTGCTCTGACCTATAGCAAGTATTTCCCCGCAACATGGTAAATAAATTATGAAAAAAATCTTCCATACCCCGTGACGTCTCGCGAAAGAAAGAATATCTACTACTTCCCCCCTCCCCCTAAATGATTACAGTGGGCCCGAGGATAACAACACCCAAGCACTGGCCATCTCAAGGATGTATAGTCATTAGCGATTCTGGAAAGCACCTGATATTTCCTAGTTGGGGGTTATAAACGAGGTTCCAGGATGGCGTTACTAAAGGGCCCACTGTAAGTATTCAAGGGGGGATAGTACCACTTAGGAATACTCTGGAGCCTCAGGTGAGCATGCTCAAAAGGGCTCGCCACCAAATGCCATGCGGGCATCAAATCCCAAATCTCGTGCCCTATTTTCCTCCCAGCCCATAAAAAGCATTTTAGCAGAGTTCGCAAACGGATTGAGCGGCAATGTCTAGATACCAGAAAGAATTTCGAATATTTGCTCGAACCTGGGAACTCTCAGGTGATTATACTCAAATAGGTAGCTACCAGATGTTATGCATTAAACCCCAAGATCTCGTTTGCACCCTCTCCTCCCATGAAAAACATTTTAGCAGGGTTCGCAAATAGATTGAGCGACAATATTTGAATGCTAGAAAGAAGTTCGAACAGTTGCTCCAACTTGGGAACTCCCAGGTGATCATACTCGCACAGATCGCCACCAGACATTGTGCATCAACCCCCCCAAGATCTCGTCTGCACCCTCTCACCTCATGAAAAGCACCCGAGAATTTCACAACCAAATGGAGCAACAAGATCTAAAAACCCAAAACACGATCGAAATATCTGCTCCCACTTAGGAGCATTGTCAACACGGCTCGCCACCATGCAAACAACATTCAGATTCCAGGGACGCGACCACGTTTCTCGCACCCATAAAAAAGCATTTCCGCCTCGCTGGTAAACTGCCCAAGGGAAGAATTGGGAGACCGTTGAAACAGCGCATTGCGTAGAGATGCGCGCGGTGATCGGCGTCGTTGGGTTTATTTGGGTGCTGACAGGGAGGGGTTAGCAGGCGCCGAGGTACCGATCATTTGGGGAATGTAAAAGGGGGTTTGGGAGGAGTCAGTAATTAAAAAATGACGGCTTGGGGTGGGAAGACCAGATAGAGAAGCCGGAAGGAAATGATAAAGAGAATTAATTATATGATTAATATAAGAGGAATGATAAGAACGAGGAAATTAAATTTGTGCTCTTTCACAGTACGAAAGCCATGGCTTTCCCCCTTTCCTCGCAACTGGCATCTCCAAGCGAGCCCGCCGCAGCCCCCCAAATCTTCCCAGCCATCCACAACTCAGCGCTAATGCAGGAGTCAACACTACCAGACAGAATTCCCCGTGATGTGACGGCCAATTTCTGCCATCGTGAAACAGCAGCTCTCAATCCTCATCTCACGACGTTTTCCCTTCGAAGAGGATAGAGAGGAGAGGAGAGGAGAGGATAAGGAGGAGCCCCTCATGCAATAAGGTTACATCCCGCCTATTTCGTGCTTCACTTCCCAGACGAGCCATTTCCCAATCTTTATATATTTTTTAGAGGAGACCTTGCCCTTCCTTCCCCGCAAAAGGAAGCATGCGAAACTCACTACCCAACCAGAAGAAGTGCAGCGCCACCAAAAAGCAAGCCAGGCAGCCCTCCTCCCACCCCACCTACTGAAGAAGACAAAAGACCTCATCCTCCCCGATCGAAGCTTTCTACCAAACCTTCCAACCTTCCAACCTTCCAACCTTCCTTTCCAGACCTTTCCCCCGTTCAGTCCGTCATGGCATCAACGATTCCCCATGTCCAGTAACCAGCATTGAAACCATCCCCCATCCCCCATCCCCCCATCCCGCCAGCCCCAGGAAATCCGCGCGAGTGAAACGCAAATGCGCCACCCTTTCCTACAGTTACCCACGGACCTCGAGAATCAATCCCGGGACGACGGGTATTTCAACCAGCCATCTCCCTGGGTGCTGCTGCTGCCCCCCACTCCTGCATCTGCACAAACGAAACAACACCCGAACGAACGAACGAACGAACGAACGGGCGGCCGGATGAACCAGCGCCGTTTATGTAACGACGCATACACATCCTGTCCTTGCCTGCATCTTAACCTTCAACATATACTTCCGGAAGTGAGGCGAAGCAATTTAACTCAATTTTGTTTATAACTTTTTTTTTGGGAGGGTAAAGAGGCGAAAGATAAGAAAGAGGGTGTGCAGAGCACGCGAGCACAAGGATTTTGCCGGGTCTTTTGGAGGGGAAGATCCGCTCCGCATTCGGTTCCTGCAACGAACGACGCGCCCTGGTTTAATTGAGACGCCAGACAGACAGATACAGGGCCCTGCGCGGGATCGGTGACAGGCACCAGGGCACAGTAGACAAAACCTGATTGAGGGCGACAACGTACAGTGAGGCGAACGAGAGACGATTGTAAGGGGAACGATCAGAGGGGAGGGAGAGGAAAGATAGGAGGGGCGAGGGTTGTAAGATTACGCCGCAGAGAGGGCAGGACGCCACTAACTGGGAGACGGGAGGGCGATTGTGATTTCTGATTGTGATTTCTGATTCTGCTTTCTGATACGGATTTCTGGTTCTGATTCTGGTTCTGCTTCCTTCGATTCTTCACTTCAGAACGGACGAAGCCCGACACCTCGCTCAACCTCTCCGAATACACTCGTTTCGCGCCTCGAACCTCCAACCCACAACCACACACTCTCCTCACCACCCTCACGGGGTGCATCCCCATCCCATCCTCACAATGTCCTCCCCCTCCGACCCGCAGCGGATCACGATAACGATCTGCGGCGACGGCGGGTGCGGCAAATCGTCCATCACGCTGCGACTCGTGCGCTCGCAATGGACGCACGAGTACGACCCGACGATCGAGGACTCGTACTCCTTGACGCGGCGCGTGGACGGCGCGACGTACCACCTGGCGCTGACCGACACGGCCGGGCAGGAGGAGTACCGCGGGATGTGGGCGGCGGCGAACCTGCGCAGCGACGCTTTCCTGCTAGTGTACGACATCACGAACGCGCAGAGTCTAGAGGTGCTGGGCGAGTTCAACGACCTGATTGATATCGAGGCCGAGACGCGGATGGATGGCTGGGAACGCGAGAACCTGGCCGGCGCGAAGGGGAAGGGGAGGACGAGGGGAGGAGGGGGACCCGTCAAGCCGATCAAGATCGTGGCGGGCAATAAATGCGATCTCCAGGAATCCCGCCAGGTGCCGGCACAAGTCGCGTTAGAATGGGCGCGCAAACGGGGATGCGGGTTCATGGAGACGAGCGCGCGGAACACGGTTAATATCGAAGAGACGTTTGCGTTGATTGTGCGGCGGGTGGTGGAGGCGAGGCGGATGGCTGCGACTGGAGGTGCGGGGATGGTGTTGGATGGTGCGGTGGAGCGGTATGGGGGGGAGGGCCGGAGTGGTGGTGTTGCGGACAATCAGCTACTCGGCACGAGGAGGGCGGTCACGGCGCCGTTGAGTCCGCTGCCTGGCGGTCCCGAGAAGGAGATGCGGTTTGGAGAGCAAGGGGAGGGGAAGGCAGCGAGGTTCAAGGCGATTTGGAGGAGGTTGGTGTGTTGGCGATGACAACACACCATAGCTTCTTTTCTTCTGTTGTGATGGGTGGGGAGCGGCATGGAAGTGATGTGTATATGGTAATGGGAATAGGCGTTGGGGAGTGGGTTTCTTGTACAAAGCTAGGGAAGGGTAATTGGTCGGCGAATTGGTAAATGGAGGCTATCTGAGATGGAAGGCACTGGGATGGGAATATATGGATTGGAGGGCGTGAAGAGTGTATTATTAATGGGCTTGCAGAGCTCTGTAGGTTTGATGACGTTGATGAGATGAGATAAAAGGAAGCGAGATGAAATGTAAGAAGTGTTCTATATTGCACTCTCATGCCCGTTGAATCATTAGACCAGTCCAGTCCATGCACACTTGTCTGAACCAGACCTTAGGAAAGAAAAGAGTCGAAATCCCAACGCCATCATATCCTATCCTCTACCCCGTAACCCCTCTATCCCAATACGCAACCCAGCCAACTCCACGCTTCACTCCAACCTCTAATTATTCTTTGGCTCCCCCTTCTTCACCCAATCCCGCCACTGCTTATACTCCTCCCACCCCGCACTCTCCGCCATCCCCTGAAACCTCACCACTTTCAGATCCCCCACCTCACTCCACTTCTCCCTCTTCCCACCCCACCCCGCCTTCCTCATCAAACTCACAACCGTCTCCTCCTTATCCCACCCCTGCTCCGGCGCCACATCCGGCAAATAGCAAGCTCCATACCGCTTATTCCGCGCATAGAAGCTGATCCTAATCCCGTGCACGCCGAGCTCCCAATCCATCGGGTCCTTCGCATTTTCAAAGTCCGTGAGCAGGGTGACGGATACTTCGAGCGTGGGCAGTTCGCGGAGCGTGATGGGGTTGAAGCGGTGGTCGGAGAGTGCGCTGGTTAGGGCGTAGGAACTGAGGCCCGAGGAGAGGGGTTGGGGCTCGAAGGTGCCGATGCAGCCTCGCAGGGACTTTGAGGAGGAGGGCGAGATGGTGTTCCACTGGAGAGGGAGGGTTAGCTTGCTCGAATTGGGGATTGAGATGTAGAGTTCTGGGATTAGGAATCTGGGCTGAATGAGAGAGGGCCTACGGTTATGAAGAGCGGGGATTCGGTGATGTTTGAGGAGCGCTGGGAGGTTCGGCGGGGGTGCAGCCCGATAGGAACGAAGGAGGTAGAGGACGAAGATGGCGTGGTGTTGTTTGTTGATGGCGACAGTGAGGAAGAAGAGGACGACGCTGGCGTTGAGCTGCCGCTAGAGGAGCTGAAGAGTCGTTCTAAGATAGGGTTGCGGGGGACGGGGACCGAGGACAACGGTTTCCCGGACTCATTGTCTGAAGGTGGTGAGGAGTCGGAAGACTCTAGCTCAGGTTGCTCCTCGTCTTCTTCTTCGTCGAGACCCTTGGGATAGGCGGTCCAGGACGACTGCACCTGGTACAATGTCATGGGCGTGCGCTTCTCGAGGTTGGCGGATAGCGCTTCGAAACAGAAGAGGCAGTGTTCGACGGTTGCCATGTTGATTGGTGCGGATTTGTGGTCCTGGCGGCAATCTGAGGAGGAAGTAGTGAAGATCCCCGATGTCAAGGGGGCAGAGTACGGGGGAGGTGAGGTTGTTGTTGGATGCTGGATGGCATTGTCGTTGGTAAATGGAGGGGTTGAGACCGGGCCGGCTGCTAGTGTTGCATAAGCGGAGCTGAGCCTCGTTCATAAAGGGCCCGCGTTGTGCAGCCGCATAAGTACACGTGATTATCGCCAACTTCAGCAGTTCGTTCAGCTTCGTTTAATCAATTTGAAGCCAACTACAAATATTAATCACTTCGAGCTTACTCTGACTCCGGAAACATCTATAGCAGGAATACCCACGTGATCTTCAACCCCTGAAGTGCCTTGAGTCTCGCTTCGCGTGCCATCTCATCTGTAGCTCATCCCAAAGGCACAGCCTCCTCCATCTGAGGCTTCACCACCGGCCAAGTCCATGTAAAACGCCAGTTAGGCCGTCATCCGAAAACATCGCGCTCCTCGCATGAACGATTCTTCGGACTGTCCTCTTCCCATCCGCCCACAACGTCAAAACAAGCATTTTTCCTCGCTTGGCGAGTGCCAAACGCTCCGTCGTCGTCTCAGCCTCGTCTCACCTCAAGGGAAGACCCGCACCCGGATTTCAAGTTCTCAACATTCCCAGCTCCCCCTCTTGGCCAACCCACAATTCTAAAAGCAGAACAAATAGGATTCCTCTGACCAATGCCAATGCTGATGAGAGAAAATCCTCGAAGAAGATCCAATGAACAACCTTACTTCCAAACAGCACCAGTCGCACCAGATCGTGATCAGCCTCGCACAAGCTTGAAATATGGGTCGCAGCCAAGACCACGCTGCTTCAAGACTTTTTGCAACGCGCTTCACACCATAATGGGATGACAGCCGGGCCAGCCCCCTGCCACCCTGCTACTGTCAATCCCTCCCCAAGAAGTCACGGGAACGAAATCTCCTTGGCAATACAAATACTAACCCCCTTCTCCCTTCTTATCCTGATCTTGATCTCCTCCCATCTCATCTCTCATCTGATAAACGCTCTTTCCGTTTCCTACCTCCAACTTTCATATTTTCTTGTATACTCCTGTCGCCGGACGACCTTTTCTCTCTCTTCAGCTCAAGGTCTCCTACTTTCAAACCGCAGACATGCAATTCACCGTCCTTGCTCTTCTGTCCCTCGTGGCTGTTGCCTTTGCTGCTCCTATTGGTACGTCCTCCCATTCATCACTCACCTTACATCTGATGGTGAATGAATCCATTCCCTCTCCACGGTGGATGCATCCACAGCCCCACCACCTCTACGAAGATCAATGGATCATGAAGCTAACTTTATTTCTACAGCGCAAACAACACAAGCACAGCCCAACGGAGAGGCCGCTGCCATGTCAACCCAAGCCGGTGACGTCGTTAATTTCGACTCTACTCAAGTTAACAAAGGTAAGAACCCCAATTTCTCGTCAAGTAAAGGATGGATGCTAATAAGAAATAGTGCCTTCGGCTTGATATAGAGAATGGGGGAGGAAAGGATATATAATTACATGTTTGGCAGGTGGGAGGATGAAGTTAGACGGGGCTTTTAGTGCCTAGCTGTTTAGATTGAAATATATCTTGCTGCCATGCCATATGGAATCGTCGCTCATCTTCGTCAAATGAGCTTCAAACGCGAATAAAATCTGATCTGATCATTAATAATATCTCGCGACTATCCGGTCAATCAGTAATCCTAGATGTATGGCCAACTCGCACTCAGATCATGAAACTGTCTTAGAGACGGGCTCTGGTCATTTATCCTCAGACCTAGCCGGTTCTGCAGCCAGCCTGTACTCAAAGATCCGATCTGAGTTGAAGCCTTGTCACTGCAAACTTCATCATCCATCTTTTATCCATTAGAAAAACATGGCTGATTAATCACTTCGCCATTTCTTCTCGACTACCCAGTTCGTATCCGACACAATTCATGTCGATCACGTGATATCGATTGCGTGATATTTAATCGTCTCCTGGCTTGGACAGGAAGCTCCCTAAATTCAACAAGTCTCTTAGGTTGAACTGAAGTCAAACTTCTTTCTGTTACGCTTTAGTTTGAAAACCAACTCTCGCTCGTGATCTTTGGCGTTGGAAGGCGGGGTTCCAGATGCGGCTAGCAGCGTTTAGCCACCAACCTCGTTGCATCCTTCTCAGCCTCACTTCGAAACGAGACCTCTTCATCCGAAATCTGTGTCAACTTCCTGCACCTCGGGATTCGTTTCTCTTGCAAGCGATGCCAGAGGGATCAGACCTTACTAGGAGCAGTGGTTCTGGAAGTTCGTGACTCTTTGGTATATTAGGTTCCATCAGCCAGGTTGGCCAAATTCGGCTGGGCAGCACTACATTCCCAGCGACAACAGGTCTGAAAACCCAACCATGGTCTTATCTAACCCAAATAGTCTACTCAAAGGGGGGTGAGGGACGGTTTGGCTTCCCGTGTCTTTTCAAAAACCGGTTTCTTGGGTAACATTCTCGAAAATGGCGTAAAATGGCGTACTCGGTGAGTGAAACGAGTTAGATCCCGGCCTTGAATTATAGTCACGAATTCTGGGCTTTTACTGCCTCTCCTTGGATTGCCCTAATGGCCCTTCGATATTGGTAAAATACTATAGAGAAGCACGCTAAACATTATATTAGTTACACGGTTGCGTTAGTAGACAGATCCTGCCGCGTCTTAGGGATATGCACTCCGATGAGCTCAGACCAGATCATGTCGGCCCCCGCACTCGCCCCGGGCTTCGTGGTCTGTTCAATAAGGACAATTGGCTGGGAATTGTTCTTGCATGTTCATGGGGCGGCGGCTTGACTCATGGAGTCTCCCCACCCAGTCGGAAGTTAGCGGATATGAAAAGTGAGGGAAAAAGAAAAGAATATTAGCAAAGGCAGACTTTGGGCATGATCAAGTCAGGCGTCAGGCTCGGTAGGGACTTCAGGTGAGGAAGCCAAAAGTTGGTTCTTTTCTTCAAGTCAGGCTCTCCAATACTCACCTTGAAACCTCTCATTACTGCAAAGGATTGTCGTGCTCGAAACCACGTCTGAAGGAAGAGTCAATTTATCTCCTGAAGAAATGAACACCGGAGTGGACGAGGCACTATCTTGTGATGAGACTCTTGTGGAGAGCTCACGCAGGGCTTCGGCCGAGAGGACTATGGCGTCCCGCCCCCGGACATATGGCCTGTAAGCATTTTTTTGAACCCCAGACGTCGAAAGATTGCAAAACTAACAAAACTTGAAAGCACTTCTGAGTTAGTCAGAGCCGGTCAGTCTTCATACCCGTCCTATTTTTGGCACAGATGAAAGGAAAGAAGAAAATAATCACTGAACCTGGTTTCTAAGACGACCTAGCATTCGAGACAGGCCTGGGTGATACTGAAGAAAGGCAGTATCACTTCACAACAACATCCGACGGAAGTGCTGCACAAGCAATCACAACCAACACTTCTCTTCACATAATCCCTATTGATAAGAGTTATCATCGGGAGAATCAGGGTCGGGAGGCGAAGCCTCTATACGACATCACCCAGAACGGCCTCAAGTTCAAGGGCAATGTCAAGGGCATCAAGTTCATGATAAACCAAGCTACGTCGAGGTCGGACACGTACGTTTCTGGAAATCTGCAGTCACAGGGCCAGGGGAAGCAGGACTGCGGATTCGTCAACCAGGCTGGGGCGCTGTTTTTTCAATCAGTTTCCGATTCCGAAGGCGAAGTGAGGCAATCTGTGGGAGGGAAAGACCTTTTTAAAATCAAACAGGATGCGGTAGAAGTTGAGGGCGAGACCACTAAATTTTTCGTCAACACTATTGACCAACGCGTCTTTTAGAAATTTCAATAGCACATTTTGGTTCTTGAAACTCAATATCTTGATCATCAGATGCACACCACCGTCGGACGCTGCCAATTATTACGGCGTTGCAGCGAGTGATTAAATGCAGCCTGTACTGTGAGATTGCGTTCTAGAAGGCGTGGAATGATTTCAATGAATTAAGGCTTCCAACCACCTGAATTTCACAAGATTTTACTTCTGTTGTTTCATTAAGTTCTCCATGGTCTTTCCATTACCGATATCTGGTCGCATTACGTGCAATAACTGGTGATAAGGTTAACCTCCCAAAACCCATACGTCATGTTTGAGTTTCCTCTGCGTTTCAACTTCAGCCCGAACCTCCCAGTGATCCTCGAATGGTGCACCATACCCTTCTATGCTGGCTGGGCGGGTTGGGGCATTAGAAAATCCCGTTCCTGCGCTTGAGTCAAACTGATCTAAGCACAGGCGCCAAGTACTGGGACCTTCACTAAGGGTTGTCGTGGCGATGTGTAAGCGTCCCCGTCGTCCGCGCCAGGGAAGGCAGTACGCAACAATAAAACCCCAATCCAACACATAGCTGTAGAATTGGGAACCGAGTTTGAGGTACACAGGGGCCAATGCTCGACCCCAACTCTCAGAACATTTGTATAGGAATTCCATTGACACTCTCCATCCGCAATGGTGGGCATGATTGGAGTTATGGAAAACGGACTCTTGATTCCCATTGTCGGCTCCACCTGAAAGAAAGCCTGCAGTGGAGCCAAACTGGAATTATCAATGTTTCCAACCAGGATTGTGCTCAGTACAGCCTTTTCGGCTGAATTTTCGCTGACTGTACACATGTCAAACCTTGAGTTGTGACGAATGCCATTTGACTCAATAGGCAAGGGCCTTAGGCGGACCCCAATGTACCCAGAAAAGTCATTTTCATAATGGCAATTCAAAATACCAATGCAAAGGTGCTCTGATGAATCCCGGTCCTGGCCATTCTGGTCTCCATGGAGAAAAGGCAGATGAATCTGAAGCCCTTCGTTCGTCACTGAATAGTGTGATGAAATTCCAGTACGTGGCAGCAGTTCAACATGACCAGAGCTGAGGAAAGCCGCTGGATCAGGGGCCAGCATGTCAAGTATTTCTTCCCGCAAGAACGCACCTTGCCATACAAACAAGGATTCGTCATGCGATATCTTGAAAAGCTCTTCCTGTAATCTGATGAAGGCTCTTCGACCTTCACCCTAGAGTAATGGCATATGCACCCCAAAGACACCAAGCAGCGAGTAGGCGCGGTCTTCAAGACGGGTTGTAATTCTTCCACCCGCCCACGACATACGCTTTGCCACGCTGTATGAGTTGAGAGTCTGAGGATTCTGAAGCAATCGCTCTGGAATCCTAGTGATTTGCGATATTTCCTTTCGTAATGTCATCCTGCTACCAAGAGACTTCCAGACCTTGCCATAGAAATTGACACTTTTCGGTGCAATGAGCTCTTGGAGCGTCCAGCCGCGCGTGAACCACTTGCTGTTTGAAAAAACCGATACCGAATCCTCCGAATACTCAAGCGCGGATGTCGTGTTGAGGTACGCGTAGCAAATTTTAGCCTCCTGGTACCACTTGAACATAGAGTTGATAGCCTCTGAAAGCTCTGCGCTACTGCTCTTGTCAATGCAGCAGGTGTCGACCCAGACATACTCTAGGCCATGCTGTTCAGCTTGTCGGCAGCTGAGCCTGATTTTCTCGTACCCGAGCATGCGTTTGGCTTTGGGAAGGTCGTGAACATCCTGGAACGTGACCTCATCCTTGTCCCAGACATGCGATAAGATGGCATACGGTGGAATCTCACTTCTATCAAATGATTCTAGCGCGATACTGGGAGCCATGCTACTAGGATTGGAGGCGTTAATGACGGAGGCCTTGATTAGACGCATTGTGTGTGGTACGCAATTGTCGTTGTTCTTGGGTTTCATTCCAGCACATATATGGGCGGAACCTTGTCGGTGGTATTCGATTCCAATATTGGAAGGTGAGCAAAGACGCCATCTAAGGTAGGTTTTCACGGATATCGCACTAGTCTGGTTGACCACAGCGACGGGTCAGTGGCGTATTTCGCCTTATTTATAAGGCCCCAGCTAATTATTTTAACTCCATTATCTGAACTCTACTAACTAACTACATAAATCACACTTTATATAACCCACTATAGCTTAATCTGAGTCATTTATACTCCCGTTTTAGTTATTAATAGTCTCGGATCTCTTTAAAATAAGCTCTCAGCTCCTAACCCTCTCTCTAACCTATATATACCCCCCATACCCCCACCACACACCATTCCACACATATACTAGCCAAGCTCAATAAAATGGCAGCTCAATAGCAAACTCAGTAAGATCTGGTAGTCTGGACTCGCCTGGACGGCTTTAATACTATCTATTACTTCCTTTACATAGGGGGTCATCTCTAGTCGCAACTGGCCCGACATCGAGGAACGTCTAGATAGAGTCAGACACAAGATGAGGCTATGCCTCAAGCTAAACCCCAAGTTCGCTCCCGCAGTTGTAGGTACCTATATCGAGCACAAGACACTTCAGCTGGCGGATCAAAAGAAGTACGACAAAAAAACTCGAGAAGCCATATTTACAGCATTTGGTCTCAAACGCGAATGACACCTTTCTTTGGGTAGCTTTGGTCTGCGAAATTCTCAAGGACATACCACGATGGAATATTCTTGGGAAGTTGACCGAATCTCCATCTGGGCTTGATTCGCTTTATTCAAATGATACAGATCTTGTAAGGAGATCCTTGCTATTACATCGACAATGTATCGGCTTACTACCTTAACAGAAATAACCTCCTTCGTCGAGACGCTAGAGGATATGACGGACGACCACGAGTCCTTGGCAGCAATTATAGGACTCTGTGGCTCATTTTTGGTTGTTCGAGAAGGCACTATCTACTTTATCCATCAGTCGGCAAGGACTTTCTGCTCAAAACGGCATCTAACGACATCTTTCCTTCTAGGATAAAAGATGTGCATTATACCATGTTCTCAAGGTCGTTACAAGTTATATTCAAGACACTTCAATGTGATGTTAGTAGCCTAAGCGCTCCCGGAATGTCTATCGATGAAGTCGAGCTGCCCGATCCAGATCCCCTAGCCGCAGCACAGTATCCCTGTCTCTATTGGGTTGACCATCTACTCGACAAAAGGCAACGGCGTGGGATAGCTGCATTCATCTGTCGTTAAGCCCTGCTCTTAATAGGGCTTTAGGCAGCCTCACTGTTGTGGAACTCCTGCTGTATGGTAATGCCAGGCTTCGGTGGTCCGCAGTCATAGGAGGCCTGTATACAATGGGTATATTACACAAGAAGAGAATGGTTTAGAGAATTAAGCTTGGGAGAATAACGTAGTAACGTAATGATATAAAATTTAATATAAGAGAAGAACAAACAGTTTATTTACTATTCTTTGAGAAAGGGCTGGATTCATATAATGCTGTCTAGTATAAGAAGCAACCAAGTACCGAACCTCAAATGAGTTTAATAGTAGTGATCCTCCAATCTTCGTTAATTATATCGTCGCCTTCGCCAGACGAGAGCGGGTCTCTTTCCCAATGCCCAATACCAACGCGCCTGCAGGCATCTACTGTCGTCGAAGATTTTTCCAGGACAAGAAACCACAAACTATTACCCTTGGGCTTGGGTTGTCTTGCCTTGAACGGCCGCGCCCCGCACGGGAGTGCATTTCCCAGGTAAAAAGCCGCAGGCAGAAGAGCTCTGACTACTTATTTTGGGTTGAAAAACGCAGCTCGAGACTCAGGTCTGCATCCCAGAAAGGATCCATCCAAACCCTGAAGCTTTGAGTGTTTTTAGTTTTACCATGGCCATGTTCGCTTTCGAGCTGTGCGAATAAAGAGGGCGCTGCTGGTCAATGTTGATTAGTTCAACCGGTATAATCGGCCCAGACATTATGGCGTATCCTTCGACGACTGGACTTATCTGGTCAGACTCTGTCATACTTTTGCAGATGACCTCTTCCACTGAACAATTTAGAGTCTCGACTGGGTCGTGCTTCCAGGAGAATAAGGGCTCCTGGAATTGATAGCGTATTGAACCATCAACTGACGCCCACTACTTCCCATCAAAATCAGCTTCGATTAATAAGATTCCAGACTTAAAATTGTAAGCCTGAGATTAGGATTACTTTATGCTCTTGAAGCTTTCCTCAGGTTTTGAGAAGGACTCTAGGACTGCAACTCGCAATATAAAGTAGTCTGAAGAATAACTCACCGACCAACTTGGTGCAATATATCGTGGGGTTTGCTTTATTTCGGGGATTCGAATTCGATCTTTGGAGGTTATCGCGACCCATGCCAGGTCGTAAACAAATTCTTGCTGCCACAGCCCTGCCAAATAGTCGCCGGAGGATATTTTAGGGCACTGTGGTCCTGGATTGCGGCTACCAGCATCCCCCCTATAGAGCTTATAAGTGCCTTCGGCCTTCAGCCAGCCGTGCTCTTCGCTGAATTCTTTAGCTAGCCCAGATATCGCGCTCAGCTTGTCCGTCTTCTGCGTAAGGTATCGATCAGAATATTCTTCGACCAGAGCCCTCCAGTGTTCGTAACTTTTAGGGCGTGCATATTGATCGAAGAATTCTGAGTGGCTGGTGGAGACCATTCTGGGCTTGTTTTTTACATCTTCCGCCAAATATACATGACCACATTCACAATATTTCTCTTGCTGACACTGCCAGAGCATCTCGCTTCCATTCAAGAGAAGTCTCCGTCGAGGTAAAATACTCTCTTGAAGACACCAACCTCTTTTGTCGAGTGAAAATATCCACTCGCCTGGCTGGGGAGTATCCCCAAATCGAGCTAATAGTTTGGATCTGGTTCCTCCAAATTCAAAATGCCCGTCACCCTTGAGAGGAGACTCGCAAGGGCGACTGATGTCTCGAAAATACCCGCCACCCTCACGAGGATACACACAGTGGCCATTGATGACTTGAACAGGGACATCAGTCTCGACTGGGCGCTGCCACTCACATCCTCCAAAGGATTGTTTTCCCAAGAAACCCAGCTTGCAAGAAGCCGGCTCCACTGCAGAAAGTGTGAGATGCGAGTTTGAGTAGATCTCTCGCATTTGGGCGGAATCTTTGAGCCATTCTTTTTGGTCTCCTTGGATAATGCAAAGAGCATCTACCCATAAATAAGAGAATCCTAATCCACGACAGATGCTGATCGCATCCCGAATTGTGGCTGGCACTGTAGCGAGAGGAATGGCTTTATAGTGGCTGGCCAGGTTGGCAGCCGTCGTTACAAGGACATCTTTCGTATCCGGGCCCCAACAATAACTCAAGCAGAGGTATAGGACAGGCTTGCTAGGTTCTACCAGGGAAGGTTCTTCTTTCCCGAAAGAGCCGACATGGATGAGTCGGCGTGGTATATAACTTGGATCCGGCGGTTTGCAACTCTCATGGTTCTCGATGCAGTGCGACAGCCATTTGGAGATCCGTTCAAGGGCCAGTTCCGAGCGTGTGTCTTCAATTATATCGAGGCTATAGAAGTCTGCTAAAAGTGATGGATGATCTCCTGCTCTCCTTCGCCGACTTTTGCGCCGACTTTGGCGATGAGCAGGAACAACAGGCTTAGCTAAAATAGGCTCAGCTAAAATAGGCTCAGCTAAAATAGGCTCAGCTAAAATAGGCTTAGTGAACTGAGCTTTGTTGTTGTAGATAGGTAAAGTAACAATCCTAATAATAGATGTAAAAGAGCTCTTACATATCGGACGTCGTAAAAGCTGAAAGTGCAAAATGAACTTCAACGCGCCCTGGTCTTGTAAGGCCTTTTCCCACAAGAATGATTCCGACGATGAGCTTCCTTCATACAGCGCGACATCTAACGGATGTTCATCCTCGACACGCGTTGTAATCCATCGGGTTGCGTAGCATTCTCCTACCCAACCAGGCATTACGTCCTCGATAACTCCAAGAATTGAATCGCATACGGCACATCGAGAACGAACGGCGCGGTATGTTGAGAGGGATTTGAAACACCTATATTTATGGCTGATGCAAAATTCGTCGTGCGGACAGAGGTGCGGAGAATGCGACATTGAGGCTGATGCGTGAAAAAATAGATGTCTTTAGAAAAGTTGAAAAGAGGGAGATGGGAAGCGGTTGCCTCGAATCGTGGATTATCTTTATTATTGGACGCCTGGGGGAAGGCTACAGCAACGCCTTAAAAGCGTTATCTAGCCAACAGTCCAACAGTCCCAACCTATTCAACCGCTCAAACCGCAATTTCACCATAGCACTGGTATAAAATCATAAAAATAAGCTTAGAAATGTGATCAGCGACCTCAATAAACCAATCTGAGAGGGGTTTATAATTTTCTAAGCCCTTTGAAATCATCTCAAATTTTTGGTGTTCCGATAGGGGTACCCCTTTAACTCGTGAGACATGCACGCAAGCCTTTGGAGGCATAAGAACACTAAGGCTGCTGTCTTGAAACCACAGCATGACCGTAAGCAAGCCAGAGCCAGAGAAGCCACTTATAGCGAGAATAGCGGGAAAATATAAAATGACCCCCCACCTATCCCTATCCCCCGGCCCCGGGTGTCGATTGGGGCTAGGATGTTCACAACTTGTAATTGGCTACTTAAGCTCCTTAAAGACCTAAAGTTAGTTTTTTAATATAAGTATAAGCTAGTATATTACAAGGCTTATAATATAATCACGTGCTTCTTAACTTAGAAGAAAAATATACCTTAAAATAGAATTCTAATTTAAAGGAATTTATGTACTAATTTATTAAGTTCTAGTTTTTTAAGCCCTATAAGGCCCTTTAAACTAGGCGTATAAGGCTCACCGGTCTTTATTCAGAGACTTGTTCGCTAAATTTCTAGGCTTTCTTTGGCTTGCTTTAAGGCATAAAATTTTAACTTTTTGATTTATTTAATTTAAAGAACTATTACTAATTTATATTTTACAAAAAGTTTATCTTTAGATAGTCATTAATTAGCGCTGTAAGAGAATAAGTAAAGTATTAATTTCCTATTAATTTCTTATAAAGTAAATTAACTTGAAAGAGAAAACTAGGTTTTTAGTGTTCCTGTCCGAGCGCCTCTACTTTGGGTTAGTGGCTAGTCTGGTCCCCAATCGACATTTTCCCATTCTGCTTAATAAGACGTGGGCAGGCAGCAGACGTCGGCCTGAGAATCCTTACCCAACCCATTCATCACCATCTACAAACTCACACGCCCTTCGAGCAGTCATCGCCAGATGGCGCGGGTTTATGCTGATGTAAATCAGAACGTGCCTAAAAGTTACTGGGACTATGACAGCATCACTATCAGTAAGTTTTAAGTTTATATTCTATCGATCTCTCATCATATCTTGGGTTTCTAATCATCTAATTAGGCCGGGGTTTCGCGGAAAACTACGAGATCTTGAGAAAGATTGGTGAGCCATTTCATATTGTATTATGTAGAGAGATAGATATCTTAATCCACATCATTGCTGACATTGCACAGGCCGGGGCAGACATTCCGAGGTTTTCGAAGGAATCAACATCGTCAACAATCAGATATATGCTATCAAAGTCCTCAAACCCGTCAAAAAGAAGATATTGAATAGAGAGGTCAGAGTCCTGCAAAACCTTGCCGGGGGCCCCAATATCATTTCTTTATTCGACTTGGTTATGGACAGTCAGGTATTTCGTCCTTTCCCACATCTACCCAACAACGACTAACAAGCGGCGCCAGAGCAAAACAACATCGCTAATATTTGAATATATTAACAACACTGATTTCAGAAGTCTCTATCCCAAATTCAATGACCTCGATATCAGATTCTATGTTCTTGAGCTGCTCAAGGCTCTAGATTTTTGCCACAGTAAAGGCATTATACACAGAGATATAAGGCCTCACAATGTAATGATTGACCATGAAAACAGAAAGGTGAGATAACCACACTGAATTGAAAGACTTTAGACCAAGATTCATAATCCAGCGCAGCTTCGACTTATCGACTGGGGTCTGGCCGAGTTCTACCATCCAGGAACAAAATATGATGTCCGCGTTGCCTCCCCATGGTCCAAGGCACCCGAGCTTTTGGTTGACTACCAAGAATACGATTATAGTTTGGACATGTGGAGCCTGGGCGCCATGTTTGCGTCCATGATTTTCCGTAAAGAACCTTTCTTCTACGGAAATTCTAACTTAGACCTGCTTGTCAGAGTTTCTAAGGTACTTGGCACGGATGCTTTGTTCGAGTACCTGGATAAATATAAGATCGAATTGGATTCTCACATTAACGATAGCCTTGGTCAGTTTGAGAAGAAGCCCTGGAGAAGCTTTGTGAATATCGAGAACAAGAGATTTGCCAGCAATGAGGCGCTTGATTTCCTGGACAAACTTTTAAGATACGACCACCAAGTGAGCTGCTAGTTTTATTTTAGGTTTGTCGTTTTACTAAACTCCGCTAGGAACGCCTCACTGCCAATGAAGCTATGTGCCATGCCTATTTCAACGTCATCAATGATAAGGCGACTTTACGGCAGCTATTGGCTGGCCCCTCCATTAACGCCAATTCCTGACACCTGGGCTCTAGAAATAGGGGAGAGGCCAAGGTAGCAAGGGTATCTTTCGATCTTTTCCGATGCAGAGTACCTACCGAGCGCAAAGGGAGTGGGATATTTTTGTATATTTCTACATGAAAATAATATAGGAAGTATTATCTTCCGTGTAGATTCTGATTTAGCGTCTCTAGAATGGTTCCGGTGGTTGATATCAAATCTCTATATCAATGGCACCACCCAATTCGCCTGCTGATGGTTTTGATGCAGCATCTGCTACATCTCTAGTTAAAACAAACAGTCCCAATCGATAAGGCCAGAGTGGTGATAGGGAATTTGGATGCCTGCCCGAGCTTATGCTAGGAAGGTTGGTCGACAAATCAAGGCCAGGAGCAGGAAGGCTAGGGTCTCAAAATCTCAGGCTAGGTGTAGGAAGGCTCGGTCCTTTAATAGGTCGGAAGTTTGAGAACACTGCCCAAGAGTGATATCTAGCTGTTCGGAGGGAGAACCCTTAAACTTCTTCATCGTAGGGATGATGTCGTCCTATATGTAAGAGAATGCTGTGTACATAGCTTCATGAACGGCGAGGCGATGGAGCTTTGGAAAGCGGACAAGCTACATATCGGGGGTTTGACATGCGATAAATCGTCCTTTAATATCATGTATTCTGCTTTCCTTCCATCTGAATTTCATAAGAAAGCAACTCAAACTCATCAGCCACCTCCCAATTACCACTTTATACACAATTGACACCGCTACCACCAAACCCTCCTCCTTTCTCTGACTACCCATTCTACCCTACTTCCTCAAATCTCAACTCTCAAGAGGCACCAGAGGACACTCCTCCCACGGCGCATAGATCCGATACCACGCCTCCATCCCCTTACTCAAATGCGTATTGAAATGGCAAATCACCTGCCAGAGCCCCGGATTCGTAGCGGTCATATGCGTGGTCAGCATCTGGCCGGGATTGATTGGTACGCTCGCCATCATGACTCCATTATGGAGCACGTTGTTGCCGTGCCAGTGTGCAACGTGGGTGTCGAAACCCATATCCATGATGTAGAAAATGGCGGCGTCGTTGATGCACATGCTGAAGGGCGGGTTGTTGGAGAAGATGAAGCCATTGATCTGGAATTTGTCAGTTGTCGGTTCTTCTCTCCCCAAATCCACCAAAGCATGTAATGGATGTAAAATGGTAACTCACGGGGAAGAAATTCGCTGCAACAGATGTTTCGACGTTCGTAAGCGGACTATTAACCTCCTGCGGATACCAATAACTCTCATTTCCCTGCTGCATCGCCGGATACGTGCTCGTCTCATTCATGACACTCCCCGCCAAGCCAGGCAAATACTTCATCACATTATGCATCGCAAGGAAGGAATTACTTTCCTGGTTGTCCCCGTAAAATAGGATGAATTCTCTGTTCTTGGCCATAGTGGCATTCATTGTACCAGGGTTGTAGACGATTACGGGACCAGTGAGTCCAGCGTCTGTGTCTTCATACATGCTGATATAGCTGTGGTAGGCCCAGAGCTTAGAGTTTTCGCCTGCATCGGGGGCGGATGCTGGTGGGATGAGCCACTTGTAAACCACGCAGCCTCCAGGTGCAACAGCATTCCCGGGTGCGAATTCATTGGTACCGTTGGGATACAGAGAACCTTCGCTATCTTTGGTGTAGAAGAGACCCATTGAATGCATCGTTGCATAAAATGGATCTAATTTGTTAACGAACATTATCTAGATAGCCGTATTAAGTTAGCACAAAGTCATTTTACGTTGCGGCAAGAATGGGAAGGGGAGGGACGTACCTCAATCATATCTCCAACCTCCCCTCTCAAAATAGGACCATTGAAGCCAAGCCAATCTGGCTGCTCACTCTGCTCAGTGAAATCGGGACCAGTGTATCCTCGATACAAGGCTTTGTCGTAGGTCGTCCCGATGCTGCTGTTTGATGCAAGGTAGCCCCATGTTTGAGCCCGGAAAGACTCGTTCATTGGGACGCCAAGCCAATTATCCCAGCCTGGACTCTTTGTCAACGATATACGCGGATGTGAAAGGCTTTTTGGGAAGTGACGGCTTACCAGACGGTGCATAGTTCCAAGTTTCAACTTCAGCAGCGACATAGTAGCGACGGATAGTCCCGCTGAAGTTAAACCCCTGTGGTTGGTAGTATGGAAGCTTGCCATCCATTTGAGTGGCGCATGATGAGAGGTCGGTAGGTATTGAAGTCACGGGTGGGAGAGAGGCGCCGAGAATTGTTGCTGCCGAGGCTGCAATTAACAAAGTTGAAGTCCACATCTTCGCCAAATTTCTCTCGGGCCAGTGTAGGAAGATTCGAAGTGAGTTGGTTTGAGCAAATTTGCAGGAACTCTGAAATCATAGAGGTTTTATATACTCTGTCTTGAACAGTCTCGACATGGATTACGAGTAAACAGCATGGTCATCATGAATTCGGATTACTTGAGATCCGTAAAGACCTGCGTGAACACGAGTGACGGCCTCAGAATTTTCCTCTGTGAACCTCTCACATCGCCACTGAATCTTAGAAAACACGCAGCTCGATATACGATGTAGATGAAGAACAAAGTTCCGAAGACCACAATGACATTCCATGAGCCTCAATTGCAGGCGACTAGCCAGAACAAGCATACATGATGCTTTACCGCAGATTCACGGGTTCCACTTGGGCACGAGCTTTAGTCAGATCTTGGCTTGAGACCCACGGAGACATACCGTTGGTGACAGACTGCCTAAAATACCTTCCTAGGGGCGGAGGCGGTCCTGATCGTGATTTGATGAACGAGCAATGTTGAGAACGAGCTTTGAAGAACAGCGCTCTGTGCTACACGGATTCGATAGCTTCCGAAGGTCAGCGGCGACACCATTGCTTACGAACTGCAAAGTCTTGATTTGCAAGTCGATTCAGAGCTCCAGCCATGAGTCGAAGTAGTCAAGCTCGGAAACCTCGGATGAGATTAAGGGCCGACTATCGCCGACTCGGGTATTATCTGTAAGCGAGAGTTAAAGGAGCAATGATCTTCGATATCCATCCGAAGAGTGACACTCCAATGACGCTCAAAGAAAGTGAAGTTAAAGTTTAGTGGCGTGCTCCCCATACACCTTCGGGCTGTTTATAAGATACAGAGACTCCAGTGCTGGACTCTGGATCCGCGGGTCAAAAGTGTTTCATTGGAATCTTCGTTGAACTCAACAGTAAGGATGGGGCAAAGGTTCCTTCTCCTGGACTCTATTTTTGAATCTATGACGTTTTTCCGAGGACTAAATTGTGTATAAAGATCGTTCCAAAGCAGTTCCAGTCAGTAGGGGAAGTCACCCTTTCAAAGGCGTCAACCACGTTACCGGGAAATGATATCCAAATCTCGACTCCCAAACAAGGGGTTTTTGTCTAAAATATCCATCCTGAAGGTTTCCGAAGCGTAAGAAAGGGGCCTGCAACCTCGTGCTGTTGCAAGGAAGTGGCTGTCAGCCAGCGATCTCCCGCTCGGGTGGCGCCAAACCACATAACGCCACGCCGGAGAAAGGTCGGACCAACTCTTTTGGGTATTGCGAGTGGCAATTACTTCTGAATAAGGCTGAATTTGGCTGAGACATTTTGAAGCAACACTTAGCCGCCGTGTATAAAAGAAGTACAACACGGGGTCCCTATTTCCCCATCTGCAGCTGTGGGTGAGCCGTCGAATCAGAAGATGGGAATGTCGAACAAAAGGGGGTAAGCGCTGGCGCAGAGTCAAGGGGTAGAAGGGTGCCGGCTTGCAAATTGCAACGCTCTCCGGCAAAAGCGTGTGTTGATCCGTTGAGATAAGTACAACTGTACAAGGCGGGATCGCTTTTCCTTTTGACGCGTGCTTCTTGCTCCTCTGTCTCTGTTATGCGTGTCAAAATGAGGCAGATGCGCTTGGTTCTCCCAAGATGACCCTTTTCAGCCTCGTACCCATCATCTGTTTCTTCCCTGTCTTGCTTCTCCTGCCCGCTCACACTCTCGCAGAAGCGGGCGAACTTGTTCTCTTCTTCGACGCCTCTTGCACTAAGGCAAGCACAGTTCTACTTAGAGTCTCACTTGACCTATCCACCTGTATGGTACCCGTAGGCGTATATGGACTCGTAATAGATCGTTACCTAGCTTGCCACAACGGCAGCACTGTCAACCTGATCATGTAAGGCTTATTTTCCCTGTGCACGAACTTCCACTTTCAGACATTTCGAGATTTTTTCTCCACCCAGACATGACTTTGGATCAAATACTAACGAAGCACTGCTTCAACTGCCAAAATTACTGTTTACTGGGCAACACTAACTCCAAGCTCATCAGGTACAAAGACAGCATCCGTGCGCAACAGGTGAAAGGTTTCCAAGACACATTATGCCTTCGGTACTCTGCAACCCTTCCTATTTCTAGCGTAATGTTCACCTGCGACGATCTGGCGAATAATCCTCAACCGACAAGCACGTTTACCGCTACTGCCCCAAGAATTGCGGGGTGGCGACAAGTCCAGCTCAAGGAACGAATGCCGCAACCAGTTCGAAAATTTCGGCTTCAACGATGACTGGTGGGAGTTTGTCGCCAACTTCCGCGAATGCTGGAAATAGCGGGAGTTCTTCAGGAAGTGCGAGCAGCACAGGCTCGTCGGGTCTGAACGTGAGTGACAAGATAGCGATTTGGGTTGGGGTTGGAGTTGGCATCCCGAGTATCATGATTGCTTTGGTGGCTTGGTTGTGGCCAAGACATGGGAAGGTTGGGGGAGGGCACGTGCGAAATAGGGGGTGGAATTAAGTGTCTTAAAAGCTGGTATTCAAACCATACCATGAGCGTGAAACTTCTTAAATCAAGTGCAGGTGCTTCCTGCTGGCAAGACCGAGTACGATTCCGGAGTGAAAATCAGATCGCCACCTTCCTCAATCCCCTTCGGATCCACATAGACTCGCATATCGATGGTCTCTTTGCCGAGATTGAATACACGAAGGATGATATATACCTCAGAGGAAACTAGTCCTTTTGTCAATCTCATTCGTTCCATCTATACTTATTAGCTTCCAAGTATCATTCTTCTTGGTCTGGATCCACATACTCTTTGATATTGGCTCTTGCTCACGAAGAACCGAGTACCGCATTCCTTCGTTGTAGTTTTCACTTCAAGGTAATATTTAGGTGTCGCGCCAATCCAAATGTCGTCCAAATACATATTTTCCACCAGGAGTTTGGTGAGCTCCCCATCCTTGTCGTCGTAGGTAATATCGGCAGTCTCTGCTCCGTTCCATGCCTCCATGTCATCATAGTCTTCGTGGACTTTCACATATCGGCGAATAGTGCTTTGCCAGTTGCCGCGACCAAACCCAGGAAGGCGGGTTTCCAATCGGGACAGAATTTCAAACACCTAGGAATGAATCAGCAGAAATTCGAGCAATTCTTATTTTGGATCTTACGTATAGTTCCCCGGCTGCGCCCACTTTCATGTCATGAGCAAGCTGATTCTCGCTCCTGACACCGAATGCCAAATCATAAGAAATGGGCCCGGCGTCCGAATCAATGGGGAGAGCGTTGAGCAAAACATCGAGGTTGAATGCTCCCCGAGTGGGAAATCCACCTTTTTTACTTTTCGCCGCTGCGATTACATTGTTGATTAATCGTCGATATTCCCTTTGGCCGCTGTTGACCGAAAATGGCACAGGTTCATCGCTGAGGGGTGTAGAGGGGCGAGAGCTAAAAGAGCTTAAGGAAGGTTGGTGATACGTGGGCGTTGCTCCCCGATAGTTGGTCCTGTAGGACGACGAAAGCGGGGTTGAAGACAAAAGTCTAGATCCCGCTGAAGATATCTGTTCTGGACTTTGCCTTCTTTCCTCCCTCGTTGATGAACGAGATTCGATTTGGCTATTGACCGGCGAATGTTCTGCATGTTGAGGCGTTGACTCGGTAGTTGACTGCTCGTACGCTCTAATGTCAAATCCATCAGGGTATGGCACGGGAATAATGCCTGCATCATCTAGCAGATCGCAGACCACTTCATCGCTGGAGTTGAAAAGAGCAGCTGCTATTCTGACAGCCTCTGAGTCAGACGCTAGGGTCGAGTTGCCGGTTTTATATCCCATGATCACTTGGTTGAAAAGCTTTGTTGGCAAGTGCTGGAGGAAACAGAGTTCTTGATCCTTCCGACCTTTCGGAACGTAGATTTTCAGAGTCTTTGAGTCTTCAGCAATATGAAGCTTGCGTCTATCGACTTCGATGGTTACAGTCTCGGAGCATTGGGTGTGTACCAAATTCGTAACTATGCCATCGGTTTCGTATACCTCACCTTGAAGAAGTAATTGGTAGATGAATTGGTTGTCGTCACGGATCCTCGGGCTACCAAAATGAGCAGCACATCTATGCATACTGAGCTTTTGCTAGTGAGAGGGAAATTGCCGGAAGTTTACCTGGCGAGCGCATGTGCGCGGCTTCTCAGCTGTCTCGTTCGTGTCCTGCTTTGCTCCCCATTCTCGCCCTGAAACGACGATATCTCACGTACAACACGAGATAAGTATCGATTTTCAAGCTCGAAACAGGACAAGAATGGTTGCAATCTCCGAACCTCTTCCAATTTAAAATCAAGGATATCGATTTTGCCCTCAAACGCCTGTGCCCACGGCTGGCGGTCGATGATTGAAAACTTCTCATTCTTCACTCGCAGCACAGCTGAGTCCAATCCTGTTCCCGCAGCTTGAACTGGAAAAATTGGGAGAGTTTTCAGTTTCTCGAGAGCCTTGCGTGATGGCGAAAAACTGTTGATCTGCCATATGAGGCTCTTGACATCATCGACTGAAAGGTGCGCGCTTCCAACCCGGCTGAGTTCATCGACGAGCAGGCCAAGGTCAGGAATCTTGACTTTCAGTGTGCCAACGAAGAAATCCTTCAGGTCTCCATATTGTCTCAGGATTGTGACTTTTCCAGGTATTTGCGCATCTTTAGACCAGAGACAAGATGAAGTGGAAACCCAAGCTGGGCGATGAGCGTCATATACGAGACCATCTTCCTCGAACGAGTTCCTGTTAAAAATTAGGATATATACTGTACAATTGATGCTATCCAAGTAATTGCCTTCAGGACTACTTACCTTACATCCTCAAACTGCAGAGGCGAGAGAGATGAAGACATAGCTTGAAGGCGAGTATATACGTCGCGAATATTCTCCGTCTCCTTCGTAGAACGGGGCATGGTATCTGATGATTTCTGCATGGATGCAAGTTCATTCAACAGATCACGATAGCTAACACTGGAGATCTCGAGGGTGTCCACAAAGAAAGCTGTAAGGGTTGGATTGTTTCCATCCCGAATATTCGGAAGCAGGGGATACTTTACAGTTAAATATGAAGGACCATCCCAAACGCATTGAATAGACGAAATCCAATGGTCTCCATCATGGGTGGTGGGGGTACAGAGTAGGCAATTGTCACGGATAACATCCCTAGGGTATGATCAGTATCATAACTAGAAACAGACGAGGATCAGAATATTTTGAACATACTGTACACGTTCAAGGTCGGTTGAAGTTGAGTTAGCCCAGATTTTCTTTTGCATCTCCTCGTAAATTCTATAAGGAGAACTCGTTTCGCTCTCTTCCAAGCGAAGCAATATCTCCAAGTAGAAGTCCAGATTAAGCTCCACTCCGACACCTAATATCTTCAGGAATTTCCATGCTTCGACACTGGTAGCACCATCGAGTGTAAGGAAAGGAAAGATTTGAGGATTTACAAACTGGCTGCAATGTGTTTCGAGCTCTTTCAATGGGAGAAAAGTCTCCCGCAGTTCTTGCCATCCGGCATTTGTGCAGGGAATGACCACTTTAGAAAGCTTCTCTGTTATTCCAGAATTCATGTCAGGACTTGTTCCGCAGTTGTAGTAGTCCCAATGCGCTTTCAAAGTTCCAAGCAGCTTCTCCGGGTGGTTTATAATGATATAGCGAAAGATTTTTGACAGCTCGGAAGGATGTTTCGGGTCTTGGATTCGAGGAGCGCTTAAAACCCCAACCATACTCTCTACCCATATCGTGAATATAAGGGAATATTTTTGGGGGGGTGGAGACTCGAAATATTTATTGTTGATGAAGGAGCCGAACTCTTCGCTTCCTGGATTCTCTTTAAGAGCTGGCACCAGGAACTCCTGGATACCATACTTGTCGTCTCTCTGGAAGTACAAGTCGTGGTTGCCGTCCACGGGGACATTTTGATGGTTGAACAAGCAGAAAGGCACAGACTTGTGGAGGCCGAAATTATCGAAATCGCGCGTCTGGGTCCAGTAGAGATAATGCAGGTGCTTGACAGAAAATTCCAGGGTAATCTTGTCCCAAGATTTCTTGTGCTTTTCCATAATGAGACTCCTTACAAGCTGTGCATTTGCATCAGTGACACCTAGTCCAACAAACAACTGCTTTCTAGTAGCATTGGCGGCCGCCTTGGGATCGACAAGTTTGATTTTAAGGTCCGAAGGTATTGGCATGCCATCAGTGTCCGGAAAGTACATATCACCATCCGTTGTCGAAGCCCAGTGGTGATCTCCAAGAGGGATCAGAGGTAGGCTCCTGACATATGTTTTTCTCTTCCAATGATGACTCTCCAATACTGATAGAAGTATATGTGCAACACGCTCGTGCCAGTCGTCATCAGCTAACTTCATTCTGGGAAATAATGAATTGGCGTCTCGACCAATTCTTTCAATAAAATCTTTGGTACCCATAACGGCCAAGCCGAGAGTCTTCAGTTTCGAGTGCGCTTTGTGAGCTTTCTGACCATACCTTGGGTCCAAATACATCTCTTGGTTTCTCTCTGGTAAGTCGGCAACTAGAGGCTCGCCATGGCTGTCTTGAAACTTATTGGGGAGAATCCTGAGTTGGCTGATGAGTCTAAGTCCAGTCCTGCTTCGTGGCCAGAGGATCGGGGCTGCCTTGATTCTCTCCTTTATTCGGATCAAAAGTCTAGACCAGAAAGGGCTTGACACTTGGTCGTCCTCTGGAATGTAATGCATCCAACGATACTGGAGAACTGGCTGATGAGAGAACTGTATCACTGCGTCCACAAATACCTCAGCCACACCTTCAAGGATCGCTGTGTTCCTCGCGTTTTCCATGACATCTTCTCGACTTGCTTGGGTGATAAAATCTGAGTGGATAATGAACTATTTCTAGTCAAAGGGCCGAGCAAAACCACTTGAACCAACCACACTTACCGGAAATCCGAAATCTCGTATTGGTAAGTAGGCGTATACTTGTTGAGGTGCAATGAGAGGCAGGTCAACGCCCTGTAACTCATAGACAGGAAAGGCGAGGGTCACTTCAGCCGTATTGTAATCACGTTGACCATCAGCTGGTAAGTTGGATAAAGCCTTTCGAGCGATCCGGTATTCGTCTGAATCTAAGAATGGCCCCCTAGCTCGATGCTTTGATACGGTCACCCTGGCTCTCCCAATGTTCTGGTTGAATTCGCAGGAATAGGTGGTGATGCATCTCTCCCGGGTCTTTGGCTTCGCCTCTTGTTCATCTTCGTCGTCTCCGTCATCTCCCTCATCTTCAATTTCTTCGTCAACTTCGCGCTCTTCATCAGCTTCATCCTCATAATCATCTTCATCTTCATGCTCTTGTTCTTCTTCGCCGCTCACTGCATCTTCATCGCCTTCAATTTCTGCGCCCTCCTGAATTTCTCGCTCCTCTTGTACGTCCTCGTCGATAATAATTTTGCCCATCTTGTTCAAGAACAGAAGCAAAGTGTGGGGAAAGTCATCGAATTGCGACAAAAGATCGTCAAGATCCAATGACTCAAGAAGAGTCAACGTAATTCTTGTGAGAGGCTCGTCCAAGGTGGCATCAGAGCTCTCCCACACTGGGGTGATCATCCCCATGCCATTATTTCCAGGCTCGTGTTCAAAGAAGAACGAGAACGGGCCAGATTGGATGTGAACTTTGGAAGCCACCATAAATACCGACTTGAATCCAATTCCCTTTTCCCCAATATAGTACTGAGCGTTTGCCCTTATCTTGGTGCTCTCGCCGATCCGGCAGATGGCTCGGACATTTTCAGGAGTAAAGCCATCTTCGTTGCAATCGATGACAATTGTATTCGGGCGGATCGTAAACTTGATGAAAGGCTCTGCACCTAGAGTCTTGGCTCGGGAATAATTGTTGTCTTCTGCATTCTGGATTAATTCGAAAAGGAAGCGGGCATTACTTCAGTAAAGGCTTTGAGCTAGTCTAGGCAGAGTCAGCAGAGAGTTCTTGAGGGCTCAATGACAAAACTGACGTTCGAGCAGCAGCTCCTAGTCCGATCTGGAAATGTTCAATGGCATCCAGTGCCTCTTGATGTGATTGCTCGCGAGCTGTCGGGCTGATCCAACCATATTCTTTGGCAATCGTTTCAACAATCCCTCGTGCCTCTGCCGGCGAAATCACTGGAGGCGTCGACATCTTGAGGAGCTCTTTCGTCGAGGGGAGAAAGTAATCTTACCAAAAAGGTGACATAAATGTACTCTTTATCAACGTAAGAAGTCGAGCCCTGGGGAAGACGCATCACCAGGCATCAGCAAGGAGATGATGAATGCCCCGCTTTAGATTTCGGCCAGCAACAAGGTCGGCTGACGGCGGTGCCGAAAAACCAACAGGCGGGACAAGTGGGGCCGAAAGTCTGCGACACCGAAAAACAGCTCGAGGGGGTGAACCAGACTGTCGGGGCGCTTCAAACAATTCTGTCGGGTATTTCAGGGGAGGGGGGGGTTCCCCGTCGGTTGGACGGGAACACATTTCCAGGGGCGGCGACAGGGCGTGTTGTTTCAGTGGGTGTCACCCTCCTTCGAGGGCATCAAGTCTTGAACGGCTGCAGAAAAAGGCTCTCTCCAACCAAACCCCCCCCCCCCCCCCCCCCCCCCTCGGCACCGCCACGGCTTCAAGAAGAGAAATTATCCCTCTGCTCATGGCCCTCATAAAATCTCCAAGAAGTCTTGAAGTCAGGCCCCACATCCTTCTCTTCCATCAAAGCTCTCAAAAACTCAATCGGCATCATGTTTTCCCGCAGTACCCGATCATGAAAATGCTTCTCGCCCATCTTTCCACTATTCACCTGCTCCTTCCTCAAAGAATATATTTGCAGAGCACCAAGCATGTACCCCGCTTGATACAGCGGCGAATAATCCCCATTGAAAGATCGTCTGATCTCTCCCTCCGCCGTGGCTCTCTCATGCCCGACCATGTCCACAAGCATATCGATGCATTCCTGGGGCGTCATCTGCCCGAGATGAAATTTAATCGAGAAGATGATGCGAGCACAGCGGTGCATCCGCCAAAACAACATCCCAATCTTGTTCTCAGGCGTACTTGGGAACCCTCTGTCCCAAAGTATCATCTCCCAGTACAGAGCCCATCCTTCAATCCAGAACGGGGTATCAAACATCTGCCGATACGGTTTATAGCGAGCAAACATGTGGAACTGGAGATGATGGCCTGGGATCATTTCGTGGAAGACCGTCGAGCGTGAGAAATGGATATTGTTCCCTCGCATGCTCATCATCTTCGCTTCGTGGTCCATTGTATCATCTGGGTACGAAACAATAATTGACTTGCCTCCCAGGAAGAAGGGGTTGACCTTTTGCCTTGCTGGGGACATCATAAACATTCTCCAGGTTTCCTCGGCAATCCTGGGTACCGTCACTAAGTCATGTTTCTTGACGTAGTCGATGGCTTCCCTTGCGAGGAAATGGATGAGTTGTGGTTGCTTGCCGGGTCCAACATAAAGGTTCTTCACATGCTCCAACGCATCTCGCCACTCGTCCCCATATCCCAACTCGCGAGACGCTTTCTTCATCTCAGCTTCACACCAAGTGTACTCTTTTTCGCCAATTTCTATCAGCTCCTCAGGCGAGTAAGGAATCATCTCAGACTCCAGGTCAGTTATTAATCCGTGCCTTCCAATCGGCTCTCCAACAATTGCATCTTCGTCTCCTGGCTTGATACCCACCAATTCTTTCCGGACCAACGCTGCAAAATCTGCAAGCTCTTTGTCGACTTTGGCATACGGTTCAGCAACCCACCAAGTAAACATCGGATCAAACCCCTTGAAGAACCCAAACCATTCCGCGAGATGCCAACGCAGCCTTTCAACCGAATTAGCAGCTCTGAAAGCACTCGTTTTACCCACCCTCGCCTTTCCTTCTGTCACTTCGATCTTCACTTTTGCAATCTGTTTCGAGACCTGGATTAAATAGTTCGCAGCCATTTCCCCGTCCACAGGTTTCATCCTCTGCCTGTCCTCGCAAAGCTTCGCAATCGTCCCAGCAAATGGAATCAACGGCTCCATCTGCTCATCCTTCTTCTCATCAAGTTCGAGTTGTTTAAGCCCCTTGCGTAGAAAGTTTTGCAGAAGCAGAAAATCAATTTTCCCTTGCTGGTCGTAGGTCCTGAATGACGTTTCTCTCAGATCTGCGAGCGCTTCCTCAAGATACTCCTTCAGTCGAGCTTTTCGAGTGCCAGAAATCTCAATGTTGTAGAAGGCTTGAAGATCCTTTAGATCCTCGCTGACTCGATCGATTCTTTCCCGCATTGTCTCATGATACTGCTCTCCAGAGGATGTTGGCGATTCTCGCTCCTTGTCATCATCGATTCTCTCCCAGTCTTCATGGCTATCCCCAATACTTTGCCGCATAATTGATTTATCCAGTGCTCGTCATTGCGGCCCAGTGCTCGAGATTGTTCGTCCGATGCTGGTGTTAAAGATGAGATATGGATGAAGCAGGTCAGACAGAGTGGGGTGAATCAGGCTCAGACAGGCTTGACTGCATCGGGCAAGTGCCTATTCTTAGCGATTTGCGGGGAATTTCATCGGAGACAGGGGCTTGATTATAGGTTATCTTTATCCCTTGCCATCAATTCAGCATGCTGCAGGTTTGTTACTTAATGACAAGCTGCACTCTCTTAGCTTGTATTGCCTGAGCTTCGTGAAATGGCTTCGTAGTTGTTGGGGGTTATCACTTTGCAGTGCGGGCTCGTTCACGAGAAGTTTGAAGACATTGGACAATTCAAATTTCAGAATTCGCTTCACACACAGACGTCTCGTTGTGGATAGAGAGGAGAAAAGATGTCGATAATGTCGCTTGAGCCTGTAGAGCTTAAATTATTTTCGTTCCAAATCTGTTGCATTTAAATAAGAAATTTGCAACAGATGGTTCGGTAATCGTAACTTCGGAATGTAGAATGATAACCAAAAGACATGCAATGTAAGGCAAATACAGAAGGGAAATACAGAAGGGAAATACAGAAGGGAAGTTTCAGGCTAAGCAAAAGCGAATGCGGCCGAATTTTGAAATGAATGAGCAATTTGTTCTGGCTAGTGAGGGAGTCTGATGCCTTTGAAAAGGAGGACGTTAGTTGAACTATTAGGAGATTCTAACAACGTGCTTCTTTCGAGGCTTTCGCTTTCAGCAACTGAAAGGCCACATACAAGCCACTCCACACAGGGATCAAAATCGAATTCTGTTGTGTCACAACCGTTCTTGGGTGGTCAGGTTCTATGCCGTTGAGGGGTTCGCTTGATTCAACATTCATGACAGTGCTCCGGTACAACACTCGTGAATTCTCGTCACCTGACCTCCAATTTAAATCTTGTTGCTCATTTCGACTCTCTCATCTCTGAAGGAACACACCTTCATTCGCAAAATGAGGAGTCAATTGCGACTCACAGCTATCAGAAAGTATGCGACGACCCCAAGTCCCAACCTCGTTACAGAAGTGGAGCTTTGAACTTCTCCCCCTATCCCTACCGATGCAGCCGCGACCCAACCCCCAATATCGTTTTCAAGCCAATCTTAGAGAAGAACAGTAAGGATTCTGCCCCCCCCCTTTCAGTGACAGAGAAACTTAAACAAAGCACAATGGTCCTTTTCTCATGCTCCTCAAGTTTCAATGGAATCTCTTTCAAAGTCCAGTTGATTTGCCCCCGGAGAAGCTGAACTTCCCAACCCCCACGAAATGTCACTCGGGATAACCATGTGGGCCGAGATCGATAATAAGTCCATCTAGGCGCACCCAACACACATGTTCCATCAAGAGCGGCATGCAAAAAAAAATCCGTAGCCTGCTTTGCTCTACGGTTTTTCCAAGCATCACGATCGTCTTCATAAGTATACATGACGGAGGTGTAGGGGCCAATCTTAAGCTCGATGCTGCGCTCCTGCCTGACCTCAGATTGGCGTTTCTCTTGCTAGGGAAGGGCAAAAAGCAAGGCAAGGATTGACAAGTGCCCGCTTTTGAGTATACCATTTCTTTCGGCTCCGGCTGGCTCTATACAAACATCCATAATATTAGGCAAGAATATACAAGAACCTTCATGAATATTATTCCCCAGGAGACTGGAGGACCCATATACGTCTCTGTCTCGGCCTTACTTAGGTCAAACTCCATCCGGTGCTCTGCGTCCCTCCGGTCGGTCTTTATATCAAATCGCTATTTGGCAAGTTCCTTTTCAACATCTTTTGTTGGCACGAAATAATAGGAGTTGTTAACTCCTTCATCCATAGAGGGAATGAGATAACATTCAGGATATGGCCTGGTCCAAATCCGAATGCAAATGGAGCATCCTTATTTTTTGGCCTCACGGAAGGCGACAAGTGTTTTACGGTGACTGCCCCTGCCTCGCTCGTCCACAGCCAGCTTGCAAGTCGAACATAATCTAGCAACGAATGCCATCACACGCATAATAAACGAGAATTGTATAATGAATTAAGAAGTCTTTTAAATTAGACATTCCGTGGTGAATTCATGCGGCAGGAGACAAAAGTGATCAGACCATGTCGGAACGAGACATATCTGTTTTGGCAGCATCCCTAGGAGGGTCAAATATCAAGCCACGAAGCACTGATTGGACAACTCCCCCGCATTCGCTTTGACACATATTGGACCGATATCTTCACCTCAGCAAAGTACCATCATAATCATCATTGACCAAAAGGCTAGGATCGAAAGATGGCTTTACCCATCTAGCTCATAAGTCGTCGTTTCCGACCTCCTCGATAGCCTTGATCAAGCCATCAATTGTTCCTTGTGTAGTCTCTCGATTGACAACAACCCTGAAGAAAGACCCTTTCTCGCCAGGCGCATAATCGACCATGAATCCTCTCGGTATTAGCCGCCGCACAATCTCACTTGTGACTTTTGTGTTCTCGTCTGGGCTCGCTGCCAAATTACCCTCTTTTGCGAAGTAAAAGCACACTTGTAAGCATGGAGGTGGATTTTCCGAAACCAGGACAAAGTCCTTCCGATGAGAAATTTCAGTGGCGAAGTAGGAAGCGATGTCGAAAGCGTTGTTGATCTGTCTTTCGAAACCTTCACTGCCGTAATAGATCCAGCTCAACGCAAGCTTCAAGCTATCGCCTCTTCGTCCGCACTGCAGAGTTAGATCAGCCAGATCCCAAAGCTCTCCGCCTTCGTTGCCCTCGTGAAATAGATACCCCGCAGGAAGTGTATTCGCTTTGTGGAATTTGGTGAGATCAGGACCCAGGAGGAACGAACACGTGATAGGTACTCCCATCATTTTATGCGGGTTGACTGCCAGACTGTCTGCCAGTTCAACTCCAGCAACTTTGTGCTTTTGTTTGGAAGAAAAAATAACAGGTCCGCCCCAGCTAGCATCAACATGCAGCCAAAGGTTGTATTGTTTGCATACTGCGGAGATGTCTTTAAAAGGATCAAATGAGCCCAGTACTGTGGTTCCTGCTGTGGCGTTGACATAAAACGGCGTCTTTCCTTCATCTTTCGTCTTCTGCACGAGCTTCTCCAGCTCAGATGGAATCATTCGTCCTTGGGAATCGATCGGGACGGAAACGACGTTGTCAGATCCGATGCCCAGCATTTGGGCTGCCTTTTCCAGGGAATAATGGCCATGGGCGGATGTAAAGAGGACGAATTTGTGGTCTACATTTCCCGCAGTCTTGCTGGCGGGATACAAATTATTGCGAGCAATGACAATTGATGTCATGTTTGAGGCGCTTCCACCTTGACAAGAAATGCCTCCAGAATGAGGAAAATTGAATCCAAATAAGTTTGCAAATGTCTTTGCAGTGGTTTTCTCAATAATGGTGAGAGCTGGTGATACTTGGAAAACGTGAAGCTGCTGATGTTAGATGCTGAGCATGAAAACAGGGTCACAAGTGACTTACATTTGTATTCAACACAGCCAACAGAAGCTCAGATATGACTCCCACCTATTCGGTTCAGTCCCCACAATAATTTGTGACAAGGGAACTTACAGAATTTGTGCTAGCATACAATTTGTCCAAGAATCCTTGGTCCCAGGTGTTGACACTGTATTTGAGCACTTGTTCGACAGTCGCAAGCAACCCCTCTTTTCCTTTACCACTTCCAGGGAGCTGAAAATCCATCAGGCTCAGAAGTTTTTCGGGTTTATGGTGTTCAACAAGGGAGGTTCGGGGGCCTCCTCCAGCGATGGCAAGTCCGTGTCCTGCCGGCTTGGTGCTTGCATCTTCATCAGCGGACCGAATGAAGGGAATAATGAGAGATTGAACGGCTTTGAGGAGCTGAGATTGTCAGCCATGTGCCCTTTGAGAATTATAAACTTTAGTCGCATTGTGAATGATAATATGAAGGCCCTCAACTCACTTCATCAACTTCATCCGCACGATTCAGCAGCGGAGCCGTGCTCGAGCCATTTCGGAGAGGCAATGAGGTTCCATTTGAAGCCATTGCAAGTCTAAATATAGTTAAAACGTCTAACAATACAAGTCTATTAGTGGAATTCAAGCAAAAAAGAGAAGTTATTCTGAAGACGATGGAAAATGGAAGGAAGACATGACGTGCTAGAAGTTTTTAGGCCAAGAAGTGGCAGAATTTCCCAAATCGGTCAAGCCCTCATGTCACCGCCAAATGCGGCCGCATCAAAAATACTCCGCTAAAAAAATATCTCGCATTCGCTTCAACTCCAGCACTGAAAACGTAGAAATCCGCTACAATGCCACGAGAACACAAAGCCAAGCGTGGTCGCCGAGAAGAGAAGAAAGAGGAAAAGAAACTCAAAAGGAAGAGAGAGAAAGGCGAGGATGAAGCTCCCAGACTCAAGAAGCAGAAATCGCAAGAACAAGACCCCCCAGAGACGACGATGTCGAGATCACAGGGTTGGACAATCACTACATACCCCTCGTCGACGAAGAAGACAGAGGGGCTACAGAACGGCCATTCTACGGCATGCTCGAAGATGAGGAGCAAGAATACTTCCGGCACGCAGATGAACTCCTCGAACTAAACGATTTCCCCTCCGAAGAAGAACGCTCCTTGTTTTTGGAAAATGTATACCGCGAAGCAGACGGCAAGGAGCTGAAGATTGCATGTAGCCAATCGTGTTCGAGGCTGATGGAACGACTGATACTGTTGAGTTCTGCGGAGCAGAAGAAGAAGCTGTTTGAGAAATTTGCGGGAAACTTTGCGCATTTGGTGCAGCATCGATTTGCGAGCCATTGCTGCGAGACGCTCTTTATCCAATCTGCACCAGTAGTTACGGAGGAACTGACTGCGGCATCGAAAAAGAAGGAGGATGTGGAGGAGAAGGATACTGTGTCAATGGAGACCCTGTTCCTACAAACACTGGACGAACTCGAAGGAAAAATGACTTTCCTCCTCACTGACCGCTTCGCATCTCACACCCTGCGAGTCCTGCTCGTAGTCCTCTCTGGCAGGCCGTTAGAACAAGCCTCAACCAGGTCGCTCCTTCAAAGCAAGAAGAAAGAGAAAATATCCATCATAGGCCTCGACAGCACACCCACCAAGCTCACCCTCACCAAGCGCTCCGTCCCCTCCTCCTTCCAATTCGCAATCGAAAAGATAATCTCCGACACAATCGCAACCATGGACCAATCCTTCATTCGGATCCTGGCCACACATCCCACGGGAAACCCAACTCTCCAACTACTCCTTGAGTTAGAACTCACGAACCCCAACACCAAGAAAGGGTCCAACACCGATGAGAAAACCATTGTCTCTGCCCTCCTGCCTGATAATATTGAAGAAGAGGGTTCTGAATCAGCAACATTCGTAAATGGTATCCTCTACGACGCAATCGGCTCCCGCCTTCTGGAAACAATATGCACCTTCGCCCCAGGGAAGCTTTTCAAGTCCCTGTACCGAAGTACCTTCAAATCCCGTCTCGGCGCCCTCTCACGGAATGAAATCTCTTCCTACCCCACTATCCGCATCCTTAATCGGCTTTCAAAAGAAGACTTAGAAGAAGCCATCGAAGCCATAATCCCACAACTCGAAGGTCTCGTCCAACGAAGCCGGACAACCGTTATCAAGACATTATTCGAGCGATGCGCCGCAAGAGGCGCAGACACCACATCTCTCACCACCGCGCTCACCTCAGCCTATGGTTCCGAACCCTCGACGCTTATCCTAAAAATGGCATGCATAGACGACCTCGCCTCTCTCCTCTCTACAACCTTCCCTCCTCTCCCTTCATCCACCCCCGCCGATGATTCTCAACCACCAAAACGCCCACCACCAACACTAAAACCCAGCCCTCCGCAACTTCACGGCTCCCTGCTCGCCCAATGCCTCCTTCAAATCCCAGGCCCACCTTCAGAGCTCATCCAATCTTCCCTCCTCGCCATGGAACCCCAGACTCTCTTGGCATTGGCAATCTACCAAACAACAACACATATCATGCAATCCGCGCTCCTACCAACCGCAACAAATACGCCATTTCGCAGGAAACTAATCAACATACTCCTTTTCCCGCCCCCAACCTCCACGAACCAAGAAAATCCGGTGATCACCCTAGCACTCTCCCCCACAGGCTCACACGTCCTCGACAGCCTCCTAACATCAACCACCTCTCCCTCTTCCCTCTTCTCTCTCACCGAGCGCATTGCCACAGCTCTCACATCCTCCGAAGCGATGCTACGAGATTCATTCGTCGGCCGCATCGTATGGCGGAACTGGAGTCTCGACCTATTTAAACGGCGACGCGGAGAGTGGGTGAATAAGATTAAATCCGAATCTGCGTCCCTCTCCTCTTCCCAGCCATCGATTCTGCAAGCGTCTGAGGTTGTGGTTGATGAAGGAGCAGTTGAAGAGGAGGGCAAGGAGGGGAAGAAATCGAAGAAGGACAACAAGCAAAAGAAAGACAACAAATCCAAGCTTCCCCAGGAGAGCTTCAAAGGAAAAGGGAATACAGGGGGCAAATCAGCGATCCAGCTCGCGCGCGAGAAGTTCGCAGCAGCCAAGGCTGACAAGATGACTGGCTCCAACTCCAAACCTGCTTTTAAAGCCGGAAAAGGGAGGGGTACGGGGGCGAATGCCATTTAGGTTGATTCCCTCCCCGCTGTCAACTTTCTTGGAAAGGAAGGACACGGATGGCGGGAAGGAGAGATGGAGATTCACTGTAGATAGCAACGCAGGAGGAGATGAACGAATGAATGATACCCCGCACTTCTCCTGCTCAATCCGAATGCCTCTCGTGAACTCCCTCCATGACTTACTTGAATCAAGATCTCAGGCCCGGGATCTGAGAGTTCAGATGTCCCGGCTCTTCCTGCCTTCCGTGGTAAAGCATAGGAGAAGGAGGATGGTTGAGCACAAGATGCCTGCGAAATGCAAAGTCGAAGTATGAGCTTCAAGTCGCAGAAGGTTCATGATCTCAAGTTCTCCTGAAAAACGAAGAAATTCTTGAACACCAACCAAGGAGCGAGTCCTCAAGGAAAGCACTTGCAAGTTCAACTCCCCAAGCTGTTCGATCACCATCACATGGCACAAGGAATTCAATTGAGATCAACGGTGGTTTTGATTAGTCTATCTAAGCCATCGCTCTCTCTTTTCGTCACTCATTGCTCATTGCTCATCATTCATGATTTGCATCCACCGCCAAGCCCATGCGACTTCCAAATAACTCCTATGTAAAAGAATCGAAAGTATGTGCAAGTCCGCACCCCATCAAACCCGTTCCAATCAATTAAGGCCAGATGAGGAAAGAAAAGGGTACAGCCAGGGATCCGAGGATCAGAAAAAGTCTAGTAAAACATCCCACCAAAGAATCGAATAATGGAAGATCGAGAAGAAGCAAGTGCAAACAACTCGAGAAGATGAAGTGCCTTAGATGTACCACATACCGTTGCGGATCTTGTGGATCAGCTCAGGGCCTTGGTCGGGGTTGCCCAAAGGAACAAGAGGAGCAGCCTCGGTCGGCAAGGAAGAGCCAGTCTGAGAAGAACCTGGTTGAGTGCCACGAACGGCAGCACGGATGGCAGCATCTTGGCGAGCCTCCTCGAACTTCTGACCACCGCGAGGACCTTCAGAAGCGGGTGTAGACTCATGAGCACGAGCACGGTTGGATGCCAAGTGCGCATAGTAGACCGCAGGGACTGGGATAAGTTAGTTCTGTTTGAGAAATCAGAAATGAATTACTTACAAAGAGAGACGGGAGTGGTGGATCGCATGTATTGGTACGAGAATTGGTAGATCATCTTTTGCAAGTCATTGACAGGAACCTTGGCCTCATCTTGAAGGACGTGGTAGTGAACAGGGCGGGCAGTGCCTTGAATGGCGGAGTGAGCGCTGAGGTAGAAGTCATACTCAAAGGGGTGAGTGACATCGCTCTCAACGAGAGTACCGGGAAGTGCGTTGGCGTTGCGGTCAGCTGCCTGGCTGTCACCGTCCTTAGGGAAGAAACGGATGTGATGACGCTTGGTGCAGACAATCACGGTCCACTTGATCTGTTTTGGAGTCAGCGAAGTTCGAGTTTCCAGAAGGCTTTGTACTTACACCACCAGCAACTGGGGCACCATACTTCTCAACCAGGGCTTCCTTCATATCGGCTAGCTCATTGTTCAAAACATGAGCATACTGTCCCTCAGAGACACCATCACGGAAGTAGTAGATGTGGCTTGGGCCACGACCACCACCAACCTTTGTGATCCATTGCTCGAAGAGGGGAAGCATCATGCTGCGGATATTGGCTGGCGTAATCATCTCGACACGGTGGCCATTTGTCTGAACGGCAGCTGCATAACGGCATGCGTTCTGATCGAAGGACATGGTGAGTGCGGCCATGGATGCCTGTGGACTACCAGGAGAGGGATGAGATACATCGGCACCTCGGAAATGTCAGCAGCATCAACATGAACAAAGTTGTGAGACTTACCAAGGATCATAGTCGGGACGGAGAACCAGTTCTTAGAGCTAACAACCTTGGAAGTTGTTCCACCCAGCTTGGCATTGACCTTCATGCAAACGTTGGAGCAGTACTGAGGCTGAGCCTTTTGTACATGGGCAACGTTGACACCTGAGAAGTCAGCGATGCTCAGAAAGATCAGAAATAAGTGACTTACATTGAGAGACCATTGCGAAACGGCACTCGGTGTTCTTCTTGAGTCGTTCATACATGAAGGAGTCGCGACCACCAAGAACGTAGAACATGATCTGAGGCAAGAACTTGGCTTGGTTGCCAGCAGCATTGCGAGCATTGGAGACGCAAGTCGGAATATCCTCACCACGGCCTTGGTTGTAGATGACCGGGTTGCGGTTCTCAACCTTACCACCATGACCAATGTAGGTCTGAATAAAGACATTGATGAAGTTCTTGACGACTTGCTCGTTGGTGCAACCTTGCATAATGACGATACCCCATGACTTCAGTGGTTCAGGGTTTGGCAAAAAGAACTTTTGACCACGAAGGTCCCAGCGGCCTTGAGTGCCAGGGTTGAGCTTCTTACCAGCGAATTGGACCTCGGGGTTCTGGAGAAGACGGGCAGCGGTCTTGAAAAGTCAGGAATGAAGAACGAAGTTTGAAGAGGAGACTTACCAGGGTCATATTAGGATCAATGTTCATGCCAAAGTGCTTCAAGTATGGATCCTCATTCCACTTGAGCATACCGACACCATGGTTGATGGACTCAATACGTTGCTTTGGGCGAGTGACAGCAAACTTGATCATAGCAGAGGTCTGGCCTTTGTCAGCGAGAATTCAATAGAATCTGGAGTGGGTGGCTTACCTGATCAGGAGACAGCTTGAAGTTGTATCGTTGATTGGGAATCAAGTGGCAGAGTTCCATAGGGAACATACCGGCTCTCTCTGTAACGATCAAGGGGAGATACCAGAATTGAAGGTCGATATTGTAGGTGCGCTTGAAGTAGTTGTACACTGTAATCTCCTCTTCGGAGTTGGTTTGGCGATTCCTCAGCTTGAAGAGGGTGTTCTTGGCGTGGGCACCCTCATTGTGATATGCGGAACCGGACTCCCAAGTGAACTTCTTGATCGTATAGGTCTTGTTGTCTGCAGCACATGTCAGAAATTGGTAAAATGAATTGGAGATTTGACTCACCATCAGCCTTGCCTCTGTGCTTGACACGGAACTTGAGCTTCGCCAACTTGCGTAGATTCTTGAAATCCTCCGATTGGGTGACAACTCCAGTCTTAGGATCCTTAACAGGCTTGAGGAGGTCACGGAAGACTGTGTAGGACAGTTGACGGTTGCGGTCGCGGCAAAAGTTGCGGGCAGCCTGGTGAACATCTTGAGGAGCCCAGAAGGTGCCATTGGCAACATCAACGTTGAGGGCCAAGCCAGTGCTTGGTTGACCAACAGATGACTTGGGCTGGATCTGGTCAGTGATGGTTTTGGATGGCTGGAGATGGGAAGCTTACATTGCAGAGACGAATGGACGAGTAGACACCCTTCATGGCAACAACGACATTGTCAAGTGGGGTAGCAACATTGCCCTTGGTGTAGAATGAGCGCTTGATCAAGGTGTAAGCTTGGCTGGGCCATTGGCGCATGAGGTGATCAAGGAAGCCTGAAATAATGAGTGCCAATTCGTTAGGTCAAGGATGGAGAACTTACTGATGGCTTCCAAGATGCTGTTGTCGAAAGGCATCTGCTTTGAGAGATAACCTTGAATGACACCCATGCGAATCTTCTTGGAAGGGCGGATGATACAGTAGCAGGTGTCAGGACCCTTTTGAGGGTGAGGTTGACGACCCTTCTCGGCATCAAAGTCGACCAAGATGCGCTGCTCTTGGAACTGGGTTGAGGACCTTGAACTGGTCAATCAATGTCCAAAAGTGAGTGAAGGATTCGAACATACCAAAGCAGCTTGTTGCCATCCCAAAGAATGGAATTACCCGGACTGACCTGCTTGAGGCGCTCTTGAACTGCACGGGACATCCAGACGGCCATGATCTTGCCTCTCTTCTCGGCACCATTTCCGACGTTGATCTGCGAAAGATGTTAGTTTGGTGTTGTTAAAATCGAAGTTGAGGGTGAGATTAAAACTTACATCATATTGGTAGATATCACGCTCAGGCCACTTGGTGACCTTGAATTGGTTGACACGGATTTGGATGGCCTTACCGGTGGTATTGATTCCAGGGCGCAAAGGTAAATCGGAAGGGAAGTTGTACTTGGCATCATCAGTAACCTCCTGAGTACGAAGACGGAAGTTCTCGGGCTCCATGATGAACGATGTATGAAGGTGATGAGGTGATCAAAGAAGGATGAGTGTGAAGATGAGTGGAAGATAAGTATGGTAAGGTGTTTAGATTGAGCAGACGACAAATCAGCTGTTGATTTGGCCTTGCGTCCTTGTGTGTATGATTGATATGAATGAAGATTGATGTTCGTGTTGTATGTGGTTTTGAGTGATTGATTGATTGAAGGGAAGGCAAAGACAGAAGAAGTTGTTGTATGTGTGGATGATGATGGAAGAGGAAGAGGTTGTGGATGATGGAGAAGAGGGTTCTTTTATAGAGGGGGAGGGAGGGTGGTTGATCTGGAAATCTGGGGAGGGGCGCTAGCGCGGTTCGCGAAGCTGTCGAGGGGGGGTGGTTCCTTCCCGATTAGGAAATTCGCACCTTCTCTTGACGGCATCATCATCATCATCATCATCAACATGATGAGATAAGATGAGACGATTTCACCTTTGAAAGATGAATGGCAAGGGGGAAGAAGGAAGGAGCAACCCCGAACGAGAAGACCCTTAATCCTCGAAATCCAGCAATTCTTCTTGCCAGGAGTTTCGAATTGGAGCAATTGGCTCTTTGGAAACATAGAAACTTCCTGGAAACTAAGAAAAGGGCCTGCAAAACACCAAACTTCCAAACTCGTAGAGGCAACCAAAACAACAGATAAAATAAGATTTTCAACTTACTGAACCGCCTTCCAGCTTGTATGCGGATGCCGGCAGCTCGATACGTGTGTTGGTGATGACCTTTTCCTCGACTGGCTTGGGCTTTGCAGGATCGTAGCCTAAACCTGGGCCGTACGGATTTGGACCACGCGAGGGCTCTCCAGGTCCATCAAAACCTCCAGATCGAGGCTTGTCGGGCGGAGGACCGTGCTGTTGGTTCATAGGAGGACCGTTGTATTGCTGCGGAGGGGGCGGGCCACCAGGGTAGTTGTTGTATTGGTTGAACAGTGGGTGGCCAGGCGGCGGACCTTGGTAGTTTCCATTGTTGGGAGGTGGACCTGGTGGACCACCGTTCGGAGGACCACGACGTGCACCTGCACCACCTGCCATTGCTCGAGCGGTAACGGCGTCAAGGGGATTCGAAAGATTCTGGCAGAAGGGAAAGTCAGCTATTGCTCGATTGCGTCACAGCGACAAAGAGGTGCAAACCCTCATCAATTGCCCCAATTACACGCGAAACAGAGCACTCGCTCTATTCCCGTGTTGGAATCGTTGCCCTAATGATACATGCATAATGTTGAAGGGTATTGTTGAGACTTACAACGTGGCCTTGCTCTGACGCTCCTTTGTTTACACTCTGCTCAACTCCAAGATCGGAGGACAGCAGACTCAATCTACACTCCGTCGTCAGCAATCGATTGACCATTTACCACATCGCCACACAAATAAAGTAAGCCCAGGCAGGAGTTGAAGTGTTGCAGCCTCGTGGGGCGGCGTATGTCGCCCACCAGCCAAGGTAAACAAACGTCCTCCTCCCCCTCATCGCAAACAAAGAAAAGCAAAGCGCGCGGCAGACTTACCACTCAATCTCTCTCTAGAATCTCTATCACGAAAATCGGCGCGAACTGATTGTGGTACACGACGAATAGAATTGAGGTAACCCAGGATCGTGTTCGCGACTGGGAAGGAAAGGAAACAAGGCCAGGCTCGGGAAATTCGCCTCTTGTAAACAAAAAGGACGCTAATTTAGTACACTCGCAATGCACGCACGCAGCCTTGTGCATTGATTGCCTGCCCTTCTCAGTAGCAGAAGCGTCATAGTCTGGTCACTTGATCATTTTAAGCTTAATTCAAAGCGGGGAAGTTGAAGTTGAGGATTTTGACACGGATGCAAGGAGCAAATACTTCAGGGAGGGGAAAGGGGTAAAGTCAACAGTTATTTTGAAGCTATCCAGGTTATTGACAAAAGGGGGACGTACATAGAACGCAATCAGCCCATTACAACTCAATTCAAGACATTGTTGCCCCATGAGGAGCTCAATGAGATTTCTTTGTTTGCATAAAGTGACTCCTTTATGCCCTCCAAGGAGGGACCCGCTGCACCGAGCCACATTGACGACCTGATTTCGCAATAGCCAACGGTCGTTGAAAGCGAGGCAATACTGGGCAATGCGGGGAGCGATGACGAAGGGTGGCGTCGTCGAGGCCCTTAGCTGATTCTTGAGCTTGAAGAGCAGCACAGAGCAATGAATGGAAGAGCTGAAGATGCATGTGACGATCTATTCGCGATGATGAACCGAACCCAGGGGGTGCAGAACATCTTGATGCATGCACCTTCCCAGGGCAGGATTGGCAGAAATGTAGGTAGCAGAGAATGTAATTCCGGACTAGATTTTGTTTGTAGATTGCAAATGGTGGAGCTGGAGGATGGCAAGCTTCGAGCAAAATACAATCCAAGCCATAAATCAACAGTCAAACTCAAAAGATGGCACGCAAAGAGATCCAAAGCTGCAGGTACGGAAAAGGCGTTGCATTGATCCTACTGTAATCTTACATCCCCTCCACAGCTTTTGAATGCTGCCCCTGGAACGCCTTGCTGTATGCCGCGAGAAAGAGCCGCCAGATCCTTGTGCAGCCCATTCTCCCCTCTCCATAAATTCCACGCGCAGAAGAAACGAAAAGGGGATGTCCCGTAGACATTCTAGAACATAAACTTTTCATCCAACCATGCTTTCCTTCCCTAAAAGATCCTTCCATGCCAGCCACCAACCAGTATCCGAAAACGAGAAAGCCGAAATACATCCGTGAGGAGAAGGTCACCCGCGATGTAGGAGAAGGTCATGTCCAGCGATGACTTCTATTTAGCGGAAATATCCTGCAGCAAACCCAAGTTAGCTATTGGGAGTACCAAAGGTGGGCAGGCAGGAGCTGGGGAGGTGTAGCACGGTTCTCCTGACCAGGATCGGCAACCACATGGTACCCAGACCTACTTGGGACTGGTAATGGTGGCGGAAAGGCTGGTCGAGGTGGGAGTCCATGTACTGCTGGTAGCCTGGAGAACGCATCACGCTGGTGAGCCGCACCTGGGTATGAGGCATGAGGTTCTGGATACGGAGGCTGGCTGCCGTCATTCTGCCAGCTACTGCCTTGATCACCATATTGACTGTTTTGACCACCGGATTGCTGCTGCTGCGGATATGCGTTTGGTCTGGGAGGAGGTGGAATGTGAGTGGAACGCGTACCATCATATCGCTGAACGGGTGGTTGGGATTGATCCCGCGCAGTCTTCCAAGTGCTGAAGTCGGGAACAATTGTCTCACGAAGAAGCCGCACGAGAGCTTCAGGACTGAATTTTGTGGACGTGTAAAGATCAGCTCTTGGAATGATACTGAGAAGGAATGTGATATCGCGTGGAACAACAAAAGGTGGTGCATTTGACTGCCAAGTTGGTGTTCCTTGTTGCAATCGCTTCTGCTGATCCAGCCGTCTACCAGCAGCACCCTTCAGAGGAGACTCGCCACGAGCAAGTTTACGGGGGCGATTGAGATCGTCGGAATCCTCGATTTGAAAGGGTCGCTTCGGAGAATTGGTAGCTTGGAGGTATTGCGGTCGTGGACTGGCTTCCTGCACGTAGTGAGGACGGGGGCTGTTCTGAATCGAGGATGGCTGCTCAATCGATTGCATGATTGTAGGACCAGTAGATTTTGGCCGCATCTGCTTTGAAGGAGAAACAATGAGTCGGACAGCAGTTGGATCGAAGCCTTCTGCACTATAACGTGCTGCAAATGTTGCGAGCCTAGGATCTTCCGGATACACCTCTGTCATGCGCTTCTCCAATTTCGAAATTTGCGATAGTTCACCATATTCAGATTCGTACTTATGGAAGAATGCATAAAGAGGCTTTGCTTTCGATACCATGTCCGGCTTTGGGGTCAAGCGGCTGACAACTGTTTCGAAAGTAACTCGAGCATCTGCGTCACTGTTAGTATTCCGTAGTGGTCCTGTTTTGGGGAATAACTTACTTGTAATGTCACCGATAGACACCAGATGCTTCAGGTACTCTAAGGTGAAGTTCACATCCTCCGGGAATAACTTTGCACCACGTTCAAAAATCTTCGTTCCAGCGGCTTCTTTGTAAACATGATGTTCGAGCAAAGCAGCAGCTACATAGACATCACTTGTGAGCCTTCCACGTTGGCGTGCATCAGCAAAGATTTTTCTCATCCCTCCAACTAAGGGATCCTTGGGCTGGCCTTTGCCCTGAACTCGACGCATTGCTCGCATCAGGGCAATCCAAGCAAATGAAAGTGTTCTTGAAAGCAGCTGTGCCTGCATTGCATAACCTTGCTGAATGGCTTTGATCTGATTAGCTTTAGCGGCTTCTCTGGCCTTTATGTCTGCCTCTTTCTCCTCTTCGTCATCCTCAGCCTTGCTGATAATTGCACTGATCGAGGCATCAAGAGCTGCCGATTCCTCGAGCTTGGCAAGGTCTTGTGCTTCGCGTGTCTTCAGTTGCTTGATCATATCGTATAGGGTATCGAGGAGTTTGTCGTAAGGTGCGCGAATGATTTCACCATGCTCAGCTGGACCCTTATCAGCTTCGTTAGTGGATAATGTTGTTTCAAGGCGGTCGGCTTTCTTGAAAGTAATCAAACAACTCTCAGGATTGGCAGACATTCCATCATTTAAGAAACTATCCCCTTCTTGTTCCAAGCCATTGGCAAAGCACCAATCGGCTGCGTCTGCCCAGACTTCCGGCCAGAATCGCAAAGCCATAACAGCCTGCTTGAATACATATAACACTCGCTGTTTGTAGATCTGAGGTTCCTCCTCCTTGAGAACCAAAGGATCTTCTTGCTCCCATGTAATCCATTTCTTCCAGAGCTCAACTTGCTGCAGGTATTCCTGGTCACCATCGAAGCCAAGAGCTGGGGGGAGACGAGGGAGGGTTGTTCTAATTATTCCGCGGGTTAAGTTTTCCAAAGCAGTGTTCGCGCTCCGAGCAGACATGTAGCCGGGAGACTTTTCTTGAAGAAATTTCCGACCCTGCGACTCATTAGCACGCACTTGAATTTGGACGCGGAGATTTACAGTTATCTTATTAAGCCCCATCTCAAATTGGTCGTATTCCTTCCAGATGCCGTTTAATGTAGACATAGGAACCATGATGGCTCGTTGGTAAGCTTTTCGGAGTTGGTCCATCTTCTGTTGGTCTTGCCAGCTACTACCACCAATTTGGCCAGGCGCGCTTCGAATAAATTGTATGTATTCCTGCCATATTCTCCCCGCTTGACTGTCGATGCCAATGTTTGCAAGGACAAAGTCGTATGCTTGGGATACGGTTGTTCTCGCCGTTCCAGACACATCATTGGTTAAGTCGTTGCGGCGTCGAATATAGTTCAAGTAAACAGTCCAGAGTTGGACGCTGAGAACGGACAGCAGAGATGCACCGAATACATGTTCAGCGCCTGCAAAGTTGTCGTTCTCAAGCTCCATATCAGCCCACTGTACCCATATTTCGGCCTACGAAACGTCAGCAAACTCGAGTGAAGGGAATTTATGGGACCTACGGCTTGAGGGAATACTTTAAAGAACCGGTCGTATACAGCTCGGGCATCGTCAAGCTTATTGCGCTTCCGATGTTCATTGATCAGACCCAACCACGCATCCAAGTCACCTCTGGGATCCTCCTTGATCCGGTCCTCTAGTATACCGGTTGTGTCGTGTGGAAGACGGGCTTTTGGGAGCGATGCTGCTTGAGTAGTGGATAGAATGATAGGGTTGGAATTTGCGACGGGTGCTAGTTGAGCAGAGGATGGTTGCGATGTCGGTGTGGGAAGCGTTAGTTGGATGGCTGGTTCTGGAACTTCAGCAGCAGAAAGCGTTTGCGGAATATTTGCATCTGTATCGTCCGCAGCAGGAAGCTTCTCTGCAATCTCCAGTTCTGTAACGTCAGGTGTAGAATTCTCAACTGGAATGTCCACATCTGACGAGGTGTTGGACTCGTTGGAATCGTTGTTCGCGCGCTGTGCCATGTCAGTGTCCGAGGCTTCTGATGTAATCGAAGAGGGTTGACTGACTTCCGCGTCCGCCATGTTGATGGCTTTGTCTGGCGATCCGTGATGATAGCTGTTCAGCCTTGCAGTTCTCAAATTTGGAGCTCGAGCCAGCTAAGCCTAAAGGGGAAACTGCTTACCTATGATTGGCGCTAGTCCTCAAACACTCTAGTGGCCATTTCCACACGTGCGAAAATAAAGTGATTTTTGGAAGTCGCGGTCAACGCGCCCCAAACGCGTCCCACAGAGAAGCCAGCGTCTCCCACTCTCCTTCACCATCCTCCGCAGTGTCTCACCCTCCTCTATTTAAGATCAACAACCTCCCGTTTACATCCAACCTGTTTTGGTCTACCTTCAATTCTACATTCACAACATACAACCTAAAATAATCACTTGCTCAAGATGTCGGTCGTATCTCTCCTGGGCGTCAACGTCCTCAACAACCCAGCCAAGTTCGGCGACTCATATCAGTTCGAGATCACTTTTGAGTGTTTGGAGCCTCTGCAGAAAGGTATGCAGTTCTAGACCGGAAACAAGCTGCTTCAGATGCTGATTTGCGTCATTAGACCTCGAATGGAAATTGACCTACGTTGGATCTGCTACCTCGTAAGACCCTCGCTCCATCTGCACAGAATACATGCTACCATCAATCAGAGATGAGCACGATCAAGAGCTTGACTCCCTCCTCGTGGGCCCAATACCCGTCGGTGTCAACAAGTTCATCTTCGAGGCGGACCCACCGGACACCAACAGAATCCCAGACGCTGAAATCCTCGGTGTTACCGTCATCCTTCTCACGTGTGCCTACGACAATCGAGAATTCGTGCGAGTTGGCTACTATGTCAACAATGAGTATGACTCCGAAGAGCTCAATGCCGATCCCCCAGCAAAGCCGATCCTCGAGAAGGTCCGAAGAAACGTGCTAGCAGAGAAGCCAAGAGTCACTCGATTTGCCATCAAATGGTACGTGCTGCAGACACAAACCAATGAGTCACCTACTAACATTCAATCTACAGGGACTCCGAGGCTTCTGCTCCACCCGAATTCCCACCTGAGCAGCCCGAGGCTGATCTGACAGCTGATGGAGATCAATATGGAGCTGAAGAGGCTGAGGAGGAGGAAGAGGAAATCGAAGAGGGTGGCGAGGCCGCGCCGGATGCCATGGTCCAGGATGCTGAGATGGCTGGCGCAGAGGGTGAAGGTGCCATCGTCGCTGGCGAGGAGTCCGATGACGGCAGCGAGGATCTCGAGGCAGATAGTAGCGGGAGCGAGGATGAGGAGCTCGAAGAGGAAGAAGTCGAAGTTGAGGGCGAGGGCGATGATGCTATGGAGGTCGATGGTGTCGAAAAGCCCAATGGTGTTGAGCACCACGTCGACGAAGTCATGGCGCATTAATTTCCCGATACCCCATGGCAATCCTACCTGTGTCTAGATCTCATTACTTGAGAAGAGTTTCGATAATTGTTTATGGAAGCGCAGCAATAGTTACATGAGAATAAATGATGAATGAAAAAGAGCATTTTCTTTTATGTTCGGCCCCGCTGGTGAAGTTAGAAATGCCAAGCACGGCGAGTGTCGAGTCTTTACTTTGTTTGATGTTGCAGCCAAGTCATTAGATGTTTTGAGAGGCTTTGCACTGTATCTCGGCATCGTTCCTATCTGGAGATATGAGGATGAGCCCATGGGTGCACGTTTGCAGCTTCTCTAGTCAAGCGAGCACACCGACAGCTGGATTCCGCTCTCCTGCAATAACATCGAGGGTTATCGCTACTTCCTAATCAATCCACATCTGCCAAATGATTGTCAGCTCCTCGGCAATTAATGGCCAAACCCATGCCAGTTAGTTCGCCCAAATTGACATGCCATTGGACAGGGGAACAAAGTATATGTAGCCGGCAACAAGTACTTGTAGATTCCTCCTTGTTCAAAGCTAACCTTTGTCATCATAGAACATATTGTTGTCAAGTTCACTTGACATTAACCGAAAACGTTTTGAAGATCTTCCGGTTCAAAATGAGATTCGTTTTATCATTTAATAATATGTACTGCCATCTGCAGGAACAGGTAAAAACATCAGACACTCCTTTTGTTACAAGAGAATAAGAACTGTCAGATCTGGGACATGGCAGTAACTAAGCCCGTCGTGACAGCCAAAGCAAAACCGATTATACATCTACTTAGGGGCTAGCAATTGGGTCCTGGCATCACTCTTACACCACCTTCCGATCTTCTTATCTATTCATCTTCAGCAGGACTTACCCGCTTGGGCAAATTGTTATCACTTGACTGACTCAATTGAATCAATCATCGAATGGATTAACTCAATGGCCTTTCACATTTGAAAGTACTTGGAAGCTCTGGAATATTCAAAATCATGTGCTATTGAAATGTACCACCTGTTATGAAAAATCAAATCCCGTACTTTCTGAATATTCCTCAAGGTCTTGAGCGTCTGAGTCCCACAGCATCCGATACGAGCCGTGGGATATTCACAATTAAACATTCTATTCTATATATTGACTTAATATTCCACCTTCCGTAGCATTGAACCACCTCGGTTTTCTCCCCTGTATGTCGAACTCCAAGACCACGAAACTATTAATAACATGACGACCTCTTCATCAAATCTCACCAACGGATTTGGCGCCACTCACAATACCACTGAGAAGGAAAATGAAAATAGGAAACTCACCAAACATCCCAGGAACTGCTGCAGCGGCCCGCGATACTCAGGCTACGCAAATTGCCCTCCCTTCATGTGCTCCCTTTCTAATTTCCACCACCTCACACCAGAACAGGAACGCTGTGGCCGTATCAACAAAGCTGGGGATGATAATGTAAAGCTTGAAGACATGGGAGATGTGGGAAATGTCCTGTGGTTGTTGAGGATGCTCCTTCCATGAGTTGATGTCGACGCCGGAGGGAGAGGAAGCAGGCTAATGATGGTAGGATTTCTCCCCATAATTTGTCATGTGAGTGAGATAGCTTAATGCATAGACTTTACCCTAGGGTCTTTTTTCTTTTTTGATTGTAAATGTGAAGAATGGGGTCAAAATGTATATTCACTTTTGTATCCCACCACTACTCACTTGATCTGAACCCCTCAATATCAAAGCTAAACATACAAAGTCAAGAAATCGATGACTAGACCGTATGGCAGACAAGGATCAAAGTATTATCAATACCGAAGTACTTGGGATACAGTGGGAGTATTTTCGAGGAAGTGGTGGACCGGAAATTTTATGTTGGTGACGGTGGGGGCGAGGTAAAGGGGCTCGCTTAGTGTTTGTGAAAAGGGGGAAGTGGGGGTGACCCGAAAAGCTCAAGAGAAAAATGTTCTACTCCTCTATCCTCGTCTTACACACGATGGCAAATCATGGAGAAGTACCACTCCAGCCTGCTCTTTTCCGAATGCTCTGCTTGGAAGGACTGAAACGCAAGCATGAATTATGTAGTATTGAGTCTGCTAAATATAATGATTCGTATGAAGTATTTGCGAGATTCTGATAGTAATATAATCGCAATACTTCCAAGGCCCTCGTTTTATATAAATGCATTGAGATTGTCAGCCTCTGCCCACGACCAGAACCTTTTAAGTCTACAGTACCCGAAGACCTCAAGGACCAAATCGATAGAAACCCACACCCGAAATCTCACCCAAGCCCTGGACAACAAACTTTCAAAAGCAGTCTCTGAAGGTGCGAGAGACCCGAACGAACTTTGGCAATGCACGAACTTCAGTCATTACAGGGTAAAAGTTTCCAATATAATCTACCGCTCTTATTTTGACATCACAAGCACAATTATTGTTGCTTGCGATTATTACACCCAAGTGTCTCCCAATCAGAGTCATCTACACATCGAAAGCGGTTTAGTTCTGGTTGCCGGAGTCAGAGAAGGAGTACGCGGAGTCACTAAATGAGGTGGACTACGTATTTCCCATAGTGATTAAAGAGTTTTCTCGGAGAACTTCTTCGTATTCGTGACCGGTGGCTATTTTACTTCACGGCACTTGTTTCTTTGGTCAAGAAATCGAGCATCACAACACCTCTCCACCGTAACATACTAGAACACATCAAACTCATATCACGCTTGCTAACAATTCATTTACATGACTCGATCTTTGATTCTTACCACACTACACTTACAATACAATCGAGGACTTTGTCTCCGTCCTAGCTACAAAATGGGCAGCAACTCCTCGGAACAAGGAGCATCCAAGTCTGGTCGAATTCCAAACCCAAGATATACAAAAAATTGCTGGAAATGTGTCAACAACATTGACGATAGAGATGTGAGCTATCCTTGTTGAATTGAAAAAAGAATACCCTGATGTTTCTGGAATGGTAAATGCGGCACTTTCAACTCTGCAGAAGATGCTGCAACTCATCCGATTCGACGCAACCGGACGTCCTTAAAACCATCCGCTGTCACAACCAAGATGATCTCGACTTATGATTTTGAATCAAGAAGGTGAGGAACATGATGGAAAGTATTATTAATGGCTTTTTCAACTCGCTGGATTCAACGGCGTGTCCGTTTACTTATCTACGTACTCAAGATCGAGAAGAATGCAAGCGCAGTTGCACTTCACAAATTCAATCAAGTCTTCGAAGAAAAGCTTTCACAAACTTGGATTCCCAACACAAACTCTGGCCTGAACTCCCGGAGAACCTTTGCCCTCTTTCATATCACCATGGGTTGCTATTCTCCGAAGCCTCAGAGACCTCGTCAATGACACCTATTGAACCCGCAAGCCGAAAAGCTTGGGTTTACTGTAAGAAACAGGGTAATCGCCAAATAAATTAGACTTTCTTCTTCTGGCAAACTCCCAAACTAACAGAGGCAACCCTGTAAAGCAACAGATTCAAGTCGTTCGACATTCTGTCGTTTATGTACATACGATAGAGTACCATTGTGCAGAGACTGTTCGGTGGCTGGGGGACATACCCAAAGCCAGTTGACTCTGTCTCATTCCTGTTTGTGGCTCTTGACTTAAGGATTTCAGGATACTATTGGGGAAGTGGGTGAACCCCGATATACATGGGAGTTTTCATTAGCTATGATCGGGGAAAACGATGGGCTGATCTCGGGTACTTGCAGCGCTGGTGTGGAGAAGTAGACCACTCAACCGGCAGTGTTTCAGTGCGGGATTTTGGCTCTTCCAATGTCTCAGTTCCATAAAGATGTTTGGCACAGGCTCATATGTATGTCTAGCACACTAAAGGATGTCTCGGGAAGGGTGGCGAGGTGCATTTTAACGGGTTCGGGTACTTAATCACACGAGCGGGATCTCCCAACTTCAGCTCGAGTGGTTGACGGGAGATTCACATTGCACATTGTGATTCAACTTGGGGGCAGAAATGCTCGAAACCCAAAACTCTCCTTATTGACAAATAATTTTGCAGTTGCTGAGGAGCCATATATTTACACACTCGGGGCTTCTCCGACTATTCATTAATCTACTCACGGTCTATTGCAGCCACAATCCAAGAAAGTGAGACTCAAAACTTCGCATCCACATCGAAGCGGGCAACTCAGGACAAAAACTACGCAAAAAGGTATCAAATACGATACTTGGCATTTGACAGCACCATGGGAGGATCTTGGGAATGTTGTCGTGTAACTGACCCCTTTCCCTCAACCACGCACCCGAAATTTCAAGTGCCCGACTTCTAATTTAGAACAGTGCGACAAATTGAACCATGGAGAAGCAGCTATGTGCACCAGATGCTTGCACTACAAGTGTTGGGATTGTACCAATGTTGGAGGAAGGCTGGTTCGCCTATTCGAGCGAGTACGGGAATTGGGAATGAAAAGTTGAGGTGTGAGTGGAGGGGTATTCGAGCTGATGAGGAATCAAGCATGGATAGCGTGGCTTTTTCAGGTGGATGATATTAAGAATCAAAGATGAGAACGATTCTTTGGTAATTCGTAACGTAGCAAGAAGTCGAATGGACGAATATCCGTGAATAACAATCGTGATTCCGAGGCTTCTCTCCAAATAAGTTTGCCATTCTTTGCACTTCTGCAATTTAGCGACTAATTTGCCAATTTTCCTGCAAAGGCATATCGTTTGAGTTCAATGTCAAGGTTGAATACAGAATTGGCAACCAAATGAACCAACCGAAGAACACAAATTATCAAAACACCGGACCATGACAACATGAAATGCGGACTGTGGGGTAAGCAAGTTCTTCCCGATATCTAAATCCAAGCAAGGCATTATAAACACCAAACAGTGCTGAGGGTGGAACCCACACAGCTGTAGAGACTGCCTCTACTGTTGGCAAGATAAACGTGAAGAATGTCCAAACTGCTGGACGTTGACTGCCTTACAGAATGTATATGTTCATTGGGGTTCCGATGACCGCAGACTCGGAGACGCATAGTAATATCTTTGAGGATTGAGAATCGGAAGATACCATTCCTAGATGGTGACTGGAGTTGGAGGTTTTGAGAGGGGTGAAAGGGTGGGGCGAGAGAAGACTACTCCGAATTGCTCATCTTGATAGAAAATGACACTTATTTTATTTTCACCACTATATAGCGTAAGTTGGTGCTTCAGGTAGTCTTCGGAATACTTTCTAGAAGGAAGGAAAGACAACTAATTTCTGACTGGAAGCCTTGCTTAGAGTGGAGGGTCCTGACACTGAACTTTGTAAACAAATTTCACTTTGGAATTATTCGTGGTAATGGAATCCTGGCAGCAAATCGATTGATGTCAGTGACAACCAACTATCAGAAGTCTCCTCTGTCAAGAACCCGAAGCTCTCACACGTCTTTTACGTGCGTAATAAGAAAAGGGGGGTGGGGCGGGCGGCGGGGTACTTAGTCACGTGTCACCCATTCTTAAGGTATTCAGCTTTCCTAACCTTTAATTCTGGGTCCCCGCCTTTGAAGCCTGAAGCTCTGCGGCGCAGACGAAAGCAAACAATTCAATCCGCACAGAAGCCCCATTCTTGCTGTTAAATCTTGATGAGCTGGCAGCCAAGACATATCATACGACTAATGACAAATTTATTGGGCACCATGCCCAGTAATATAGGGAGTCTACATGTGATAGGCAACAGCCTTGCGCTGCCAAGGAGGTGGGGGCGAGCTGAGAGCTGCATGATCAATCCCACAGCGCTTCCTGAGCCTTGCGGCTCCTTGCGCTGAATGCTAAGAAAAGGAGGAGGTGCTGCCCAGTTTCTGCGAACTGCCGCCCTTGATGGATATGTTGTCCTTCTCTCGTCGTATGGCATCAATCCATTGTACGACTTCGGAAAGCCATGTCGGCAGCACCAAGCGTCGCAGAGCTTCTGAAGAAGCTTGACGAACAGCAGCAAGCGCTTGGGAAACAGCAACAGGCCTACTGGCAAACACTCCGCGAGGTCCACGAGGCTCTGGTCCAAGCACCTGCCAGCAACCCTACTCCAGGTCCTTCGGGAGGACCTCCAAGCACGAAATCAGCGAAGAAACATTGCAGACGGTCGACGCAAGAAACAAAAACCGAGCGACCTGCGGATTTCATTGCAAAGGCAAAGTCCGACTGGCCAAAGGGTGCCGATGGCAGACCTCTCACTTTGGGCAGCTCGGTCATCACTGGCGACAGCGACGAGTCCGACGTCGAAGAAGAGTTCTACGTACAGAAACCCCTCCCTTCTTACACATTCGACCGCGAAAACCTGAGAGACCACTTGAAGAAACACAAGTTCAATGAACATGGGCAGGAGCTGTTGAAAACGGAGGTCGACCATGGAAGGCTCCTGCATCCAACACTATTTCGTGAATACCCCCCGGATGAGAAGTGGCACAATTCCCACTACTCAGTTTTTGATGTGAGCAAAGATGGGGCACCATTGTCGAGGAGTGAGGTTGTGGAAAAGGGGAGCCATATCGACTCTGCCATCTGGCAAGCCATTCAAGTAAGAAACCTTACTGCACTCTTAGTCCACTCGAAACTGATCATTGGCAGAATCTAAATACGGATCCCGAAAGTCAACGACCTGCAGTTGGGCGGATTACAATTGTCCGAGAACCATCTCCTATAATCCTGGGTGCCTTGCACATGACGATGAATAAGGATTTCAACATGGATGAACTTTTCGACTATCTTGCCAAAGACGATCAGTCGCAGGTGAGTCGCAGATATTGGGGCTTTCGACTTTCGACTTCGGCACTCTAATCCTCGGTAGGCTCACGTTTTAGGCCGAAATTTTTCCCACGACCACCGAGAGCAGCGATCATTCGTTTTTAAATTTGACTACTTCACGATAGTTGAAAATGACGTGCAGCCTATGCCATGGCAGCAATCGGACAGTGAAGAAAGGTTACGAAACAAGCCGCTGGACCACATTCCACTCTCAAGATGCAGCTCTGTGGTAGCCTTGTCATTGTCTGGTGAACATATGAAAAGACTGCGAAATAATACAAGAAAGGCGAGGAAAGAGCACAATGAGCACGGTCTCATTTTTGATCCATGGGCGCCAGTTAGTTCTCTCGTCGAGCTTGCGCTTACGTCTCTTGAGTCCTCTATACTAACCAGTTGATAGTGGCATGTTGTGAACATCCAATGCTACCCGGACCATAAAGCTAGCTTGGACATCCATGACTCAACAAAGCATTACGTGAACGGTCCAGAGGCCTTCATGCACACAGTGCTCGCTGAGTTCCAGGACGCCGAGAAGAGATTCGCGCAAATTTACAGGAGAATCAGCAAGCTTGTTACTCCTCCTTCGGACTTCATGTTTGATGGAGGACTCAGGGACAAGCTTCTCTTCGAAGACGAAGATTTTACATACTCACGGCGGTACTTTTGGGCCTTCCAAACTCTCGGTCTCATGCGAGATGGCATAAAAGCTATCCTCGACGCATACGAGAAAACATTTACGGATGACGTTTGGGAGGGGAAGCATAAGACTCTTTGGCCGATGATGGACGAAAAGTCGAAGCGCAATGAGCACTACAAAAAACGAATGGCCCATCTCAAGAAAGATTTCGAAAAGATCATCAAGGATCTGCACAGGCTGGATGACGATAATGATGAACGAAGGAAAGAAATTCGAACCCTTCGTGACCAGTTGTTCAATGGGACAAGTGTTCAAGAGAGCAGGAAGAGTGTGGAATTGTCGGCCGTGACCATCTTGCAGGGACATAACATCAAGCTGTTGACATTGGTATATTAGCCTCGTCCACTCCAATATTTATGCAATGCTAATCTAAGAGATAGGTCAGCATTTTCTTCCTTCCTTTGACCTTTGTCACGGTCAGTACCTCCGGCCTTCTTTCTCCCCTCCCCCTCAACACCGCGACGTAACTAACGCGAAATTCAGTCCGTCTTTGGCATGACAGATATGCCATCTCATAATTCCTTCAAATATTTCGCCGTGACCATGACTACAGTCTGCATTCCGTTCTTTCTCTTGAGTAAGTCATCTATATCCTATCCTTAAATTCTCATGCCCAATGGGAGGACCTCCTAAACAAATTTTCGAATTACCCAAAGACGTTCCTATGTACGAAAATGCTAACGGTCGGATCTTCAGTTGGTTCACTGAACACAACCTCTGGGATGGAGTTTTGGAGGAGAAAATGGCATGATTTTCTTGACTGGACCCAATTTTGGAGGTCACGTCACCAGGATGACGCGAGCGAACGGAGCGATGGTAAGATTTCCCACGCATACGATCACCAAAACGTCAAACTGACGGCATCAGAACACACAACAAGGAGAAGATCCATGTCTATAGACCCCAGCTTGGGCCGTGGCCGACGAACCTCGATCTCCAAAGGACAGCGCGAATCGATAGTTTCAATGACGACTTTAGGAAAAGGAAGGGCAAACTCTTCGGCCGGACATTCTCAACCTCAGAAGGAATCTGGAATTGAACTCACGCAAGTTAGCGAAGGCGAATCCGCCAACTCGACCGCAGCGAAGACAGTAACCCAACCCGTCACACCTGTGGCATCGGCCGAGAATGGGACTACGAAGAAAATTTCGTGGTTTGATAAATTGACTGGGGGTCGGAAGAGGAGTGATGAACATAATGTATGAGTGGTATATAGCTGGATTTTCCTTGTTGAACGATTTTCGGCCTTTAGAAGCGCATAGTGGAGCGGGATAGCATCAGATACCACATGTTTTATGTACGGGCGGCTCCGTCAGCCTTCTCAGGTTAATACCTTGATAAAAGTAATGATTCATTCTCTTCATCGAAAAGATTCTCTCAAACTACCAGTGCCGAGTACTTTCTTGCGAATGGCAAGCGCTCATCTCGTTTTCTGTCTCTTGAGTGATACCTGGCCGGTTTCATAGCCAAACTATCTGAAAATGGTGGCGATGCAGCTTGAGTTCGAAAGCTGGATTGGTCTCTGCAGTAGCAGAGCAAGAAAGGGGTATCACGTGCCCTGAAGTTCACCATTAAATCAATCAACAATTCACTGCTATGGGAGAATATCTCACTAGCTTACAATACTACCTGGCAATCTAGAAACAAACTTTGACACAAAAGTGTACAACTCGAGTTCAACCACCTATCAATTATCCCCCAAATCCCACCAGCGTCGAACATCGTGTTGCCAACATGGCTCGTCCGAATTGAATTCGATGCAGCTACACCTTGACATCAACCTTCTACTCAGCAATCCGACCCCGAAGCACAGGGATCCCAACTAAAGCTGCAATATAGCCAACCCCACTAAAAACACACGCACACACATAACTCCCTCCATGTCCTGCAACAATAGCACCGCCAGGAGGTAGGCTCGTCAAAGTCTCAATACTTGCAATTGCCATCACACCGCCCACACAATATCCTACTTCGCTCATTGGAGATATATTCATGATGAGAACGGGTCCAAGACCAATACATACCCCTGAACCAATGCCGAAGAGGGCAGCGAAGGTGATGATTACTGCATGACTATGTCCGGGGAGCCACAACCCGGAGATGATGGTAGTAAAGAAGAAAATCATGACGCCCATGACGTTAAATCGGCCATGTTTGTCTGCGAGTAGGTTTGGTACTGTTCAACCTATAAAGCTATTCAATTTTGCTGAGCTTGGGGTCTTGAGAAGTAAAGGGCCTGGGGAGTGGTACTTGTCTCTTACCTCGCGCCGTTGAGTATGGAAATCAAATTAAATGCCAAGCTTGTGGATATGCCGTCATGGATGGCTGAAATGACAATTTAGTTCAACGGAATGAACATTCCCCCTGTCCATAATCAGCTTCATTCCAGCATTGTGAAACAGAACTTCTCATACAGCACAGAAAAAAGCTGCCAATGCACATGAAGAGAAAGTTAATTTCCCGCAGTGGCCCAGTATACTGACTCAGTTTGAAAGGATTGGAATCGTGTTGGAGGTAAGATGAGACGGTCAAGTTCCTGACGATGAGCAAGCCGAGGATGAAGAAAGCGCAGATTCTCATCGTCCAGCCAAAGCCGACTCTGGGAAGCAGGTGGATCACCATTATTGGGAAGATGACGCCCCTAGGGATGAACGTGCTATTGCTAAATCACCCACAATAACTCGTCTCTTATGAAAGTATGTCATGGGCTAGGGTATAACGAAGTCAGTTTTGAGCGATCGGGTAATGATGAGAAGTGTTTACCGCTGCAATTATGGGAGTAAAGATTAGGGACGCTCCGGTTCCAGAGCAGACCGACTGACTCAACACAAATTGGCAATATTTGCTATGAAGGCTAATCACCATGAGACCAAAAACTTGTATGACAGTTCCGATGGCGATGGGATGGCGTGGGCCGCATTGGTCGAAGACTCTGCCGCTCAGGGGCGAGATAAAGAGCATGCAGAAAACTTCAACCAGTCAGCAATCAATTTTTCCCCTTGACACTGAGATAGCTCATACACTCTATCAAGGTTATCCAAGAAACTTCTGATGTCGTAGATTCCTTCAATTGGTTGATTCGTACTCTGCTTGGAAAATAGCGATGCAGTTGACCCAGCCGAATGAGACGAACATCCTGGCGAAGGCGCCAGCGACCGCTAGATACGCTTTGATACCTCCTTCCAGGAGATCAGGTAGCTCACCGACTTGTAGAATTTGCTCTGGAACTGCATCAATTATATTCCCTTCGTAATCCATCTCTCTCCAGACTGGAGGCGGCTGCTACAGCAGTTCTGTTCTTTGCCAGGGATGACATGATGTCGTGGTGAGCTGGCCAATAGAGAAAGTAATGAACAATTGTGAGGATAAACGAATTCAAGAAACAAGCTTGGAATGTTAAGTGTTTTGAGTTTGATTTTGGCTTAATATAACAAATTTACCTCTTCCATGCAGTGGTTATGAAGGCCTGGAACAGCATCCGTGGGAGACGTGGAGCTCCGTGGCGGGCAGAAACTTTCCTAGTTGCTCGAATACGCATTGAAATCATTCGTTTCACCTTCTTCATAACTTGTTTTCACTCACTTTCTATTGTTATATTTTTACTTCACAATTCAAAGCCCTCCGTCTGAAGCTCAAACCCAAACTATCGCTTTCATTGAATCTCACTCTTAACCCTTCAATACTAACTCTCAACTAATGATCCATTACCAGATATCTTGCAGCCCATATCATTCCTATAAATTTGAAAATGTCTATAAGTACCTAGCCTCTCTATACTAGAAGTATTATCTACTTACGTTGCAAATTATTCCACGGGATAGGTTACGTCTAAAAATGCACATTAGCACTATCTATTAAAGAAATAGTTATCTAAGGTTATTATTAACTTACCTCCCAGGTGCAATCTATGGGGTTTGCCTACGCAAGCTTTCCCAATTAAAGAACACCATACCCTCGTATTCTGGAAGTTCAAAGATAGCACATTAGTACCCGACGGCCAAATACCAATAGTTATAAAAGCCATGCACTTACGCACTCGCACCACCCGTCACAAGATTGCCAGGTACTCCCTCTACATTCACACGAATTTGTCGTTTGACACTTAATAGTTCGAAATTCGCGTTAGCACTTTACTCCAAGAGTACTGCTACTTTGCTAAGTGTAAGTCTAAAGTTTTGTACTTACTGTTTGTCTCTCTTCTACTAGGGATACAGCTCTTGGGTTTGGAACCGCACAAATAGTAGTAAGAAGTATACTAAGGGCCAAGAGCTTCATTGTTAATACTTTATTGAAATATCTTCCCAGAAAGTATTATTAGTGAAAAGAATTAAGGAACCTTACTACTTGCTATATTGGATTCTATCCTTTGTGAGAGGGTTACTTGCTTTTATAGTCTTGGTATATTATTATATTATAGGAATGTTTTATTTTTCTATATTTACTTTTTTTTCTTATTCTTTTTTAATTAATAAAAAGTTTAAATACCTTATTAAACCTTAATAACTCTTAGAAAATCTCTTAATTACCTTATTTAAATACCGCAAATCTGCTATCGGGCCTTTTTATAGCTAATATTTATTAGTAATTACCCGAATAATTATTAATGCTTTTATAATCGGTCTAATATAATAATGTTGGTACGACCGGTTTCCCCGGAGGTCATGTGATTTACGTCACATGACCTGGTTTCCTACATATAGGACATGGGACATACAGCGTGTATAGCAGGCCACGCACAAGCTACCTTTAACCTCTAGAAGGATTCTTATTTATTAGGTTAGATTAATATTAATTATAATAGACCCTAAATAATAAGGAAAATTAATAATTATATAAAAGTAAATATAATTAGTCTTTTAATTATTAGATATAATACTTATATAATTAAAAATATTATTAATAGACTTAAGAAATTATATATATAAAATTTAATTCTTTATAATATAATAATAATTAAAGGCTTTTATATAAATATTATATCTAAAGCTTATTTAATAAAAAAGAAAGCTTAATAATATAAATATAAACTTATAATTAGATTAGAAATAAAGAAAGAAAATATTATATTAATATAATTAAAATATAAATTTAATTTAGTTTTCCTTAAATATAAATTAATTCCTATTTACTTTACTACTTTATTTGAAATCCTTACTAGTACTAGTAATATACTTAAATTTCTAATACTTAAATAATTAATTAGAGCTTAGTACAAGTATTTATTTACTAGTAATATATAATACTAGTTATATTAATTAATATCGGTTTACTCGTAATATATAATATTATTATATAGATGTGGAATACTAATTATATAAGTATTAGTATAACCGGTTTCCCGAAGGTCATATGATTTACGTCACATGATTTCCTATATATAGGACATAGGACATAGGACATATAGGAAACGGGACATGCCGGACACTAGTACTAATTAGTCTTAGCATATTTAGGGATTATATATTAGAACCTCGATACTATAATCCCTACTTACTAGAATACAACAACTTCACTAACCTACGTAATTAGTATTCCACGCCTACGTGACGATACTACGCATTACTAGTGAACCGATACTAATTAGTTTATATATATAGATTAGGAAGGATTAAGCTACGCTTACTCAAGATTTGGTTCCTTAGGGGTAAAGCTATCGTTTAAGTTAAAGAGGGGAAATACTATTAACTACTTTACCTATAATTCGGTTCTATAGGGAGGAAAGATACTATTTCTTACTAATTAATGAATAGTTAGCTATTTAACTATTTTTCTAACCTTCTTTTATATTAAAATTAACTTTCTACGATTACCTAAACTCCTAGAAACTCCGATTTTTAGAACCTCTTTTCCGGAAATCGAGATATTTTACCCCTAAATTTCTCAATTTCTAGTAACTACCTCCTATAACTACCTTTACGAATTACCTAAACTACCCTCTTTACGAATTACCTCTTTATGAATTACTATACTTTAGACTAGGCATGAGCCTAGGGGACTACTACTAGTATAGCGGACGATATCCTCTCTGGATTAATCGAATCAAATCCCGCTCCCTCCTCTATATCTAATAATAGCTAAGATAACTATAGAGAGCTAGTATGAAAATAGAGACCTAGAATCGTTATAGCTAAGGCTATAGATAAAGATCTCACTAAATTCGTGAATACTAAGCTATATCTCTATTACCTCTATAAGATAATTAATAATAACCTATAGGAGCTATTTAGATATGACTTTAAGGGCTTCACCTCCTAAGCTAACTTTAATAGACTCAATTTCGTAGAACTCTAACGTCTATATAAAGTCCTTTAATATAGCGGAGTACGTATTTAATAGAATAAGGGCACTACTATAATCGCTTATACCTTATTAGTTATTATAAGAGAGAAGGAATTATATATATAGATATAGGAGGATATACTTAAGGCGGAAGTAGATCTTATAAAAGGACTAATTTAATTAGCCTTTATTACTACTATAGAGAATAAGCGCCTATGACCTCGACCTACTATACCCCTTTTACTACCTCCTACGATTCCACTACCTCCTCCTCTAACTACTCCTCCTCCTCTACCGCCCCTACTACTATAGTATCCTATACCTCTACTAGATTATATAGGTGTAGCACTTATAAATACCCCTAGAGTAATAAATATAGGTATACTACTATTCCTACTAGTAAATATACTAGTATTTCTACTACTACCCCTACTACCTCTACTAGACCTAAATATTACCTAATTAGGTTCAGTTACTAGACTCATTACAGAAGTAGCTAAGATCTATATAGAGGAATAGAAGTATAATAGTTCTAATAATAGCTTTGACTATAAACTCGTTATCTTCTACG
>JAJTUR010000330.1:0-5000 GCA_021399475.1 Hyaloscypha finlandica
CACACATCGTAGTCGGATACGAATAGGCTTCGGCCCTGAATCTTAGCTAGTTGGCAATAGTACTATAGTTGAAATCTGTAGTACTAACTAACGTCTTGCAATTTTACCATGCGTGGGGATAGACCCTTTGCATACGACTTAGTCATAGAATACGGTGCTGTAAGCAGTAGAGTAGCCTTGTTGTTACGATCTGCTGAGGCTAAGCCGCGCTTCTTTACGTCTGTTTTGAAACCAAAACTCCCCCACTAGCGTGCTCCTTTGATTAGGGCGCTAGAGGAGGTGCTTAATCACAAGTCATGCCAGGGAATTGAGGAGTCATTCCAGGAATTGAAGGGTCATTCCACCAGAGGTCTTTGGATCTCTGGTCCTTTTTTTAACAATCAATGCCAAGACTTTTTGTGGGTCATAAGCACGTGATATGCCTCATGATACAAAAAAAACCATCAGTCCACTACTCGGTTTCGAGAAGAAACTGACACACGTGGGAGCAGAAAACTTTCGGAATCTCTTGATTAGCGCGGACTAGGCTCAACTAGCGTGTCTTGACAGCAGACCCTCTACATTACAAGCAGGCACTCTAGAGGTGCCCTGTGAAGTAGGGAAAAAACAAGAGCCTGATTAATTGATTTAGTTATAGAATACAGAGCCTCTTAAGGTAGCTATAAAGCGTCCATGTCCTGAACGCCCTTGGTTAGAAAAAAAAAAAACGAGCAGTAAATCTAGAAGTCAAAAAAAGGCCACATTAGTTACCCTGCAGCCACATTCAGGCTACCCTGTACTTCACATTCAGGTTACCCTGCTAGACAGGGCAGCTCTACAGTGAAGTTACCCTGCACTCACATAGTGGTTACCTGGCAGGAGGACTTGGTGAAATTTCCGTGACCACATTCCAGCTACCCTGCACGACAGGGTAACCAGCATGTGTAGCGCAAATACCTTGTCCCTGCTGACAGGGACTTGTTCTTTAGGGGGGTCTTAGGGGGCTTAGGGGGGGCTTATAGGGGATGGGTATGCTATGATCACCAAGTCGGTTTGTCTTAGCGTATTAACTCCTTCGTTTACTGAGCTAATAGGCCTGTAATTAATTTTTTAGGCACTAAACCAGAGATGCTCTACATAATGGTGTGGCGCTAGCGAGGTAACTATGCCTAATTAGGAAGTTACTACATTCGGGTTACCCTGCGAGGTCTCACATATATAGATCTGTTCAGCGCGCGAATCGGGACAACTTTCATTTTTAGCGTTTTTTATAGTGGGTAACACCTATAACTCTAGGCCTCGAGTGTACTATAACCACTGAGTTGTGATATTCTAGTGTATTAACTTCACTATTTAGTGATATATAGGCCTTATAACAACATTTATAGGTAGTAAGTAAAGGATGGTCGTTCTAATGGTAAGACGCTAGTAGAGCTACTAAGCCAGATCGGGAAGTTACTACATTCGAGTTACCCTGCACTCACATAGTGGTTACCCTGCACGAGGACTTGGTGAAATATCTGTGACCGTTACCCTGGACTCACAAATTGGTTACCCTGCATACAAAATTGAACAGGGTAACCAAAATGTGGCAGCCTAGGGAATCTTCCTTTAGGGTATCCTTATAGGGGTTATGCCCTGTAATTATAGCGGCCTCACATGCTATAGTCTGAGTCTAATTCAAGTTAGGCTATTAACTTATTAGGTTACTAATAAAAGTATATACTAAGTGATTTAACTAGTATAAAACATACTCGAGGGGTTTTAATAGTATGGCCCTAGTAGTCTGACTAAGCTTAATTAGGGAGGTACTAGTTATTGAATATGGTCATGTGACATACACGTGCACATGACCACGTGTAAGGCCAACTAGCCTGTTGAAGGGATGCACGTGCACGTGTAAGTGAAGTGTGTAAGGTAGAATCTTGATTTATTTCTTATAGAATGGAAGGTGGGCAGAGCCCACCTTATATACATGTGTGCTCGGCTAGTTGGCCTTGCACGTGGTCATGTGCACGTGTATGTCACATGACTATATTCAACATAGCCAAGCACACACGTATATAAGGTGGGCTCTGCCCACCTTCCATTCTATAAGAAATCAATCAGATTAGACTACCCTTCGATCAGTTTGGACCCCCCCCTAGAATTTGTCGGAAAATATTTTCTGACCAAAATCATATGCAGACGATGTCTAGAGCTAAACGGGGTCGGTGGGTATATAGAGGGGGTCAGTCAGAGGTACCAGGTATGAGGGAGATACTTAGGGGGCCTGATAGATGATGGCAGAGTGTAGATATAGTATTAGGGGTAACTATAGAAGGCAATGAGTTAGGTTATAGGGGGATTTATAGTGAGTCGTGCACTATCATTTAGGGACCTGGGGCTTGTGGGTATCGGGGGTGCGTGGGAATTAGGGGATCGTAGCCTCCGCTATAGGTGAGGCCTAACCCGGTGAGGGTCAGGCTACTATAGGGGGCTAAAAGGGGGGAAGGTGGAGGGTAGAGGTGTGAGTGATGGGGTGCGCAGGGTAACTGGAATGTGAGGGGCGGATCCTAGAGGGAGTTGGTTCTCTGTGTTTATATTATTTTCTCTCGATTCCCTCCTCTCTTCTTTCACTCCTCGAGGGGACCCACTTTAATTTCTTGTATTATTTAAGCAGGGTAACCCTAATGTGAATACAGGATATATCGACGGAGGGAGGTTCTTACGTAAGGTTAGAGAGGGTAACTGGTCTGTGAAGACTTTAGGGGCTTGTTACATTGAAGTTACCTGGCTATGCAGGGTAAGTATTTTGTGGGGTTACCCTGTTGGTGAGGGTAACCGGTTGCAAGGTAAGCACTTCTCACATTCGGGTTACCCTGCTGGACAGGGTAGCTCCACAGTGAAGTTACCCTGCACAAGATTCCGAGATCTGGTTGTGCAGGGTAATCCAGATGTGAGGGTGATCTCTGGGAGGCGCCATGGTGCTAAGTGAGCTCCGGGGGGTAATCGGGGCTACTTTTGCTTTTAGGGCATTTTTATAGGGGGCAGAGCCTGTAATTATAGGGGTTGAGGCGCTACACGCAGGTTTATTTCAGGTGGTAGGGCTCTAACTCGTGAACTTAGTGTATAAGTACCTTCTGTATTCATTTTATAGGGCTTAAGTAGCCTGTGGTGAGTCGCCTGTAGCGGGCCCGGGCTGGGAGGGGTGGCGAGACGCGTCCAAGGGCCGCGCCTCTCACAGTGCGGTTACCCTATCTAGCAGGGTAACTCAAATGTTGTACAGGGTAACCGTGATGTAACTACAGGGTAACTCGTTTGTGGGCAGGGTAACCTGGATGTGAAGCAACCCCCCCCCCCGATGAATTTATCGGAAAATAAGAGGGGGGGGTCCCCAGCAAAATTGATTTTCCCTAATTCTTATAGCTAGCACTATGTCTAATATATTGCCTAGGGCCATTTTTTACGTAGATTCCAGTGGTGGTATCCATCTAGCGATTAGAAGCCCCTAGGAGGCGCTATAAGAGGTGTGCAGATTGCCTAGTCACATACACCATTGGATAGAGCGCGAGAAACTATATCGGGGACGTTTTGGGACCCTATAGAGCCGTAATATAGGGTATTAGGCCCCTGACCAGATTTTATAGGTACCCTATTTTGCACCCCCCCAAAACAAACCCCTATAATATTCTTCAGGGACCCCCCCACTAAAGGAACCCCCTAAGAAGGTGTTATAGGGGCCCCCTTATAGGGGATAGGCCCCCTAAGCGTGCCTTAGGTGGTCAAGACCCATTGAATTTCACCAAGTCCCCTTTTGCGATGCTATTTCGGGAACTTTTTGTGTGGTGGGGGGGGGGTCGAAAATCTTTGGCACGCAAAATAATTTATCGGAAAATAATTTCCTACCAAAATCATATGCTCACGACGTCCGAAGCTAAACAGAGTCGGTGGGTATATGAAGGGGGTGAACTGGAGCGAGACTCGGAAAGTCTTAGGGGCTGTTATAGTGTGTTTAGGCATTGCTATTATGGTTCTTAGGGGTCTTATGGCTTAAGTGCTTTATAGTGACCACGATTATCGCTGCGAAGGTTCTCCCTCTACAGGTGTTCAGTGTTCCGATAGCACTATATCACTATACCCCTGATCCTTATTTAGTTAAGTGTTAAAGGCAATAGTAGGGGCCCTCCGGGTGAACTACGGTATGGTGTGATGCGATAGGGGGCTGGACCCTTATGGTGGGTGCATGGGCACTCTTTAATCCTATTTAGTTAGGTGCGAAGGACGGTTAGGAGCCTTTCGGGGTGGACTGCCAGTGCCAATTAAGTGCTGAAACCCAGTGGCATACCTTATTCCTATTAGATTAGGTGTAAAGGCAGCTGCACGGGGCCTATTGTACCATAATTGCATACTCATCGACCTACTCTGGTACTCTGAAAGCGGTCTTCGGGTCGCGTGGAAGGGTCTGGACGGGCGAGGGGTTAGCGCCAAAGTAAGCTCGTGTCTTGACACTCGCTTATAGAGGTACCTGAAGACCTGGCAGCTTCGGCTTGTTAGGCTCTGATGGAGTCTGTGGATGACTGACCGATGGTTAGGCCTATTCTAAGACACTTGGGGGTAAGCCTAAGCTGGTATCCGTCCTATGGACGTGACCGGCAGACGGTATCCTCCTCTTGCAGGGCGTATGTTACACCGTGGGACGTGCGATGCACTGAACTGACGTGTGGCGGACCGTTCTGTGGGGAACCTAGTGGGGGCAAATGGACGGGTGGGCGACCCCGTGAGCTATTGCTCCGGGGGTTGACCCTGCCCAGCGGTGCTTAGCACTGCGGTCAGATAACACAGCTCTGCCGGGCTTTATTGCTCGGTTGCTAACGGCTCCGGCCCGCGGCGCAAGATAGTTACCTGGTTGATTCTGCCAGTAGTCATATGCTTGTCTCAAAGATTAAGCCATGCATGTCTAAGTATAAGCAATCTATACGGTGAAACTGCGAATGGCTCATTAAATCAGTTATCGTTTATTTGATAGTACCTTACTACTT
>JAJTUR010000330.1:15000-17500 GCA_021399475.1 Hyaloscypha finlandica
CTAGAATTTGTCGGAAAATATTTTCTGACCAAAATCATATGCAGACGATGTCTAGAGCTAAACGGGGTCGGTGGGTATATAGAGGGGGTCAGTCAGAGGTACCAGGTATGAGGGAGATACTTAGGGGCCTGATAGATGATGGCAGAGTGTAGATATAGTATTAGGGGTAACTATAGAAGGCAATGAGTTAGGTTATAGGGGGATTTATAGTGAGTCGTGCACTATCATTTAGGGACCTGGGGCTTGTGGGTATCGGGGGTGCGTGGGAATTAGGGGATCGTAGCCTCCGCTATAGGTGAGGCCTAACCCGGTGAGGGTCAGGCTACTATAGGGGGCTAAAAGGGGGGAAGGTGGAGGGTAGAGGTGTGAGTGATGGGGTGCGCAGGGTAACTGGAATGTGAGGGGCGGATCCTAGAGGGAGTTGGTTCTCTGTGTTTATATTATTTTCTCTCGATTCCCTCCTCTCTTCTTTCACTCCTCGAGGGGACCCACTTTAATTTCTTGTATTATTTAAGCAGGGTAACCCTAATGTGAATACAGGATATATCGACGGAGGGAGGTTCTTACGTAAGGTTAGAGAGGGTAACTGGTCTGTGAAGACTTTAGGGGCTTGTTACATTGAAGTTACCTGGCTATGCAGGGTAAGTATTTTGTGGGGTTACCCTGTTGGTGAGGGTAACCGGTTGCAAGGTAAGCACTTCTCACATTCGGGTTACCCTGCTGGACAGGGTAGCTCCACAGTGAAGTTACCCTGCACAAGATTCCGAGATCTGGTTGTGCAGGGTAATCCAGATGTGAGGGTGATCTCTGGGAGGCGCCATGGTGCTAAGTGAGCTCCGGGGGGTAATCGGGGCTACTTTTGCTTTTAGGGCATTTTTATAGGGGCAGAGCCTGTAATTATAGGGGTTGAGGCGCTACACGCAGGTTTATTTCAGGTGGTAGGGCTCTAACTCGTGAACTTAGTGTATAAGTACCTTCTGTATTCATTTTATAGGGCTTAAGTAGCCTGTGGTGAGTCGCCTGTAGCGGGCCCGGGCTGGGAGGGGTGGCGAGACGCGTCCAAGGGCCGCGCCTCTCACAGTGCGGTTACCCTATCTAGCAGGGTAACTCAAATGTTGTACAGGGTAACCGTGATGTAACTACAGGGTAACTCGTTTGTGGGCAGGGTAACCTGGATGTGAAGCAACCCCCCCCCCCGATGAATTTATCGGAAAATAAGAGGGGGGGTCCCCAGCAAAATTGATTTTCCCTAATTCTTATAGCTAGCACTATGTCTAATATATTGCCTAGGGCCATTTTTTACGTAGATTCCAGTGGTGGTATCCATCTAGCGATTAGAAGCCCCTAGGAGGCGCTATAAGAGGTGTGCAGATTGCCTAGTCACATACACCATTGGATAGAGCGCGAGAAACTATATCGGGGACGTTTTGGGACCCTATAGAGCCGTAATATAGGGTATTAGGCCCCTGACCAGATTTTATAGGTACCCTATTTTGCACCCCCCCCAAAACAAACCCCTATAATATTCTTCAGGGACCCCCCCACTAAAGGAACCCCCTAAGAAGGTGTTATAGGGGCCCCCTTATAGGGGATAGGCCCCCTAAGCGTGCCTTAGGTGGTCAAGACCCATTGAATTTCACCAAGTCCCCTTTTGCGATGCTATTTCGGGAACTTTTTGTGTGGTGGGGGGGGGTCGAAAATCTTTGGCACGCAAAATAATTTATCGGAAAATAATTTCCTACCAAAATCATATGCTCACGACGTCCGAAGCTAAACAGAGTCGGTGGGTATATGAAGGGGGTGAACTGGAGCGAGACTCGGAAAGTCTTAGGGGCTGTTATAGTGTGTTTAGGCATTGCTATTATGGTTCTTAGGGGTCTTATGGCTTAAGTGCTTTATAGTGACCACGATTATCGCTGCGAAGGTTCTCCCTCTACAGGTGTTCAGTGTTCCGATAGCACTATATCACTATACCCCTGATCCTTATTTAGTTAAGTGTTAAAGGCAATAGTAGGGGCCCTCCGGGTGAACTACGGTATGGTGTGATGCGATAGGGGGCTGGACCCTTATGGTGGGTGCATGGGCACTCTTTAATCCTATTTAGTTAGGTGCGAAGGACGGTTAGGAGCCTTTCGGGGTGGACTGCCAGTGCCAATTAAGTGCTGAAACCCAGTGGCATACCTTATTCCTATTAGATTAGGTGTAAAGGCAGCTGCACGGGGCCTATTGTACCATAATTGCATACTCATCGACCTACTCTGGTACTCTGAAAGCGGTCTTCGGGTCGCGTGGAAGGGTCTGGACGGGCGAGGGGTTAGCGCCAAAGTAAGCTCGTGTCTTGACACTCGCTTATAGAGGTACCTGAAGACCTGGCAGCTTCGGCTTGTTAGGCTCTGATGGAGTCTGTGGATGACTGACCGATGGTTAGGCCTATTCTAAGACACTTGGGGGTAAGCCTAAGCTGGTATCCGTCCTATGGACGTGACCGGCAGACGGTATC
>JAJTUR010000330.1:20000-21394 GCA_021399475.1 Hyaloscypha finlandica
GCCCTTTGTACACACCGCCCGTCGCTACTACCGATTGAATGGCTCAGTGAGGCTTTCGGACTGGCCCAGGGAGAGTGGCAACACTCACCCAGGGCCGGAAAGTTGTTCAAACTTGGTCATTTAGAGGAAGTAAAAGTCGTAACAAGGTTCCCTTCTGCAGCGCAGCTCCGGAGACCTTGCACCCCTTATGGGAGGCAGCACGACGATAAACAAAGCTCGCCGCGTGCAAGTTGGCCGCACGGTCAGCAACACAATCGAATTGACGGGGACCTCCTAAAGCCTGCAACACCAACCGTCCGGGGAAACTCGGGCGGGGCCCTCACGGGGTGGTAAGAGAGTGCAGGATGAACAATGGACGATCCGCAGCGAAGACCCTACCGGTGAGAGCCCACGGGTACCGTTCACAGACTAAGTGATTGTGGGCGGGGCGTCAGGCCCCGTCTAAGATATAGTCGGTCTCTGCTCGAAAGGGCAGAGCCTAGCGCGTCCGTAGGTGAACCTGCGGAAGGATCATTAAAGAATCGCCCCGTTTTTTGAAATGGGTTCTATTCCCAAACCGTGTATACATACCTTTGTTGCTTTGGCAGGCCGCCTTTTAGGCGTCGGCTCCGGCTGACTGCGCCTGCCAGAGGACCCAAACTCTTTTGTTTAGTGATGTCTGAGTACTATATAATAGTTAAAACTTTCAACAACGGATCTCTTGGTTCTGCATCGATGAAGAACGCAGCGAAATGCGATAAGTAATGTGAATTGCAGAATTCAGTGAATCATCGAATCTTTGAACGCACATTGCGCCCTTGGTATTCCGAGGGGCATGCCTGTTCGAGCGTCATTATAACCACTCAAGCCTCGGCTTGGTCTTGGGGTTCGCGGTCTCGCGGCCCTTAAAATCATGGCGGTGCCGTCTGGCTCTAAGCGTAGTAATTTTCTCGCTATAGGGTCTAGGCGACCACCTGCCAAAACCCCCATTCTTTACGGTTGACCTCGGATCAGGTAGGGATACCCGCTGAACTAAGCATATCAATAAGCGGAGGAAAAGAAACCAACAGGGATTGCTCAGTAACGGCGAGTGAAGCGGCAACAGCTCAAATTTGAAATCTGGCTCTTTCAGGGTCCGAGTTGTAATTTGTAGAAGATGCTTTGGGTGTGGCTCCGGTCTAAGTTCCTTGGAACAGGACGTCATAGAGGGTGAGAATCCGTACGTGACTGGGTGCCTTCGCTCGTGTAAAGCTCTTTCGACGAGTCGAGTTGTTTGGGAATGCAGCTCAAAATGGGTGGTAAATTTCATCTAAAGCTAAATATTGGCCAGAGACCGATAGCGCACAAGTAGAGTGATCGAAAGATGAAAAGCACTTTGGAAAGAGAGTTAAACAGTACGTGAAATTGTTGAAAGG
>JAJTUR010000331.1:0-21286 GCA_021399475.1 Hyaloscypha finlandica
GTCTACGGGATAGGCCGCGCACGCAACGCGGCACGTGATAATCTATAAAAGTGTATTTAAATACTTACTTTCCCTAACCTTAAAAACTCTAAGGAACTTCTATTATTATATAATAAAAACTATAGTTTAGAGCTTATAATAACCTCTTAGTAACTTATTAAGGTTAAGAATTCTAGTCCCTTAAAGCGAAAAGGAAAGCCCCTTAAAAGAAAGAGAGGACCTAGAAGGCCTAAAAAATAAGTATAAATAATAATTAAGATACTCTTTTCCTAGGTTTTTACCTAAGAAAGTTCTTTTTTTCTAGGGTTTTATTAAGGCTTATAAAATTACGTTTATGTTTTAGGAATAATTAGGGTTAAGAAAGGTTTATTATAGATAAATTAGTTATAAGTATCTTAAAGAAAATAAATACTAAGTCCTATAAATCCTATATCTAAAATTACTAAACTCTATATACTAGCCTTATTTAAGACTTAGTAAATTACTAAGAAATAGCCTCTAGAATCCACTTATCTTTTACTAGAATATATTAATACTATAATAATATTAGTAATAAGGAGGTTAAGAGGAGCTAAGAGACTTATAACTATTATATAGATCTTATAGAAAGCCTAGATCTCTATAATTAACTTATAAATAGTATTAATTATCATATTCTTAGTACTTAAGGTACTTATTATAGACTACTACTTAATCTTATTAGAGATTTTAGTAATAAGGTTAATACCCTAGAGGTAGATATTCTTATATTCCTTCTAGGAGTTAGTTAAGTACCTTTCTTATTATATTATAGAGTACTTATAATTAGAATATAAGCCTAAGTTACCTTATCCTTAGGCTTTACTAAGTAGTAAGTAAAATCCGTGAGCTTATTAGCTTATATCTAGTTATTAAAGATCTAATTAATAAGATAATTAGTATCTATAATATAATTATAAGGGTTTACTTTAAACTAAGCTTTAAAGATTATTATAGTATCTTCCTAGGCCTAGTAAGTCTCTAAAAGGTTATAAGGAATCTTTAAATCATATTAGCTTTAGCTTAGATTTAGGGGAAGAACTCACTAGTTTATAGGACTCTAAACCCTTATTATATTAATTATAATTCTTCTTACTAGGTATTATAATATATAAGGAGTTAGGATTAATAAGTAAATACTTGAAATATTTCAAGTATTAACTAATAAGAGAAAAGGAGGCTATAAGGTTACTTTTATACTTATTATAAGTAGTAGTAATAATGAAAGATATTATAGAATTAATTAAAAATAATTAATAAAGACTTAAAGAAGAGTAAAAGAGGAAGCTAGAAGGTAAGGATAGATATAGAAAGATATAGTTATAGTTATAATTATATTTAAAAGAAGAAAGCTTTTTATATTATAAAGAAGTCCTTAAATAGAAGTAGGGAACTACCTAGATTAATTACTAAAAATTTCATACTAATCCTAATTAGAATTAATATAACTAGTTACCTTACTGTTGGTATGGTTTCCCGGAGATCATGTGACTTATGTCACATGACCTCGCTTCCTGCATGTAGGAAATGGGACATGGGACATGGGACATGCGGGAAACGGGACATGCCAGACACTAGCACTAATTAGGCTTAGCGTATTTAGGGATCGCATATCAGAACCTCGATACTACGATCCCTACTTACAAAAAACAACAACTTCACCAACCTACGCAATTAGCATTCCACGACTACGTGACGGTGCTACGCGTTACTAGTGAACCGACACTTACTTTCCTAAGAATCTAAGAATAACCTTAAAGAACCTAGAATATTTTTATAGGTTTTTCTATATAAATATCTTAACTAATATTTAATTTAAAGTTATTTAAAGTATTTTAAACCTATATCTAATAAGTAGTATTAATCTTATAGGGTAGTACCTTAGTATTCTAAATAAGCTAATTAGAGCACATATCCATATAAACGAAATCGTGATTACTACTTAGCCCTTACCTCTAAGCTATAATTATAGTCGTAATTCTTACTTAATTAGATACCCTTTAAATTAGGCCTATATAATAAAACTACCTCCTAAGATACTAGAAGTTTACTTTAATAAAGTCAAATATGTTTTTTACTAGGATATATTAATAGATCTTAGGGTCTAAGATCCTTAGAGAGGGGTATACTATAATATATAGCGGGTTATATATAATATTAACTTATATAATATACCTCGGCTCTTGAGTAATATAGTTAGTAATTAAGAGAATTAATAATCCTATTATATTATAGGAATACTACTAATTAGTAAGCTAGCTAGTGCTTATTAATTACTAGATTATATATACGTTATTCTAGGCTCCTATTTATAGGAGCTTGCCCTAGACCTCTAAGAAGGGATAGAGATTAGTTCTATAACGGGTTACACCTATAAGTTAAACTCGACTACCTTAGGTAGTTCTCATTACCCTAACGACTACCCATTAGCTCCCTGTGAGACCCCTTATAGGCCAAGAGCTTGAACTTCTCTCTTTTTCTTCCTTATATAATTCTTCTTATACCTTATAGTAGCTCATGATATACTTTATTTAACCTAGCCTATTATATTAGAATTATATTATTCCTTCCAAGTAGCACGGAAGCCCCGACTACTCATTATTTATAGTACGGAAGCCCTGACTATAAACAAGCGTAGAAATGATAGTAGAATAAGCTCTAGCTACCTATAGATAATGACAATAATAATTAGAAACCGACTAAAGCCTTAAGGCTAAGATAATAGTAGAGCATAAGCTCTTACTACTTACGGATAATAATAAGGGAAGATATAGACGGCAGATATGGGTATAGACCCGTAAATAACCTATAACAAGTAGGAATAATAGTAGAATAAGAGGGTATATAGGCCCCGGAATAGTTATAGATAATATTAGGATAGTAGTAGGAGATAATAACCCAAATAGCTAATTAGTTTAGTATATCGCTAGCGACTATAGTAAACCAGATTAGTTATTTAGAGGAGGCCCCTGGATTAACCCCTATTCCCTCACCGGCGCCTAAACCGTAAGTGGTATTTACGGAGCCTAAACATCGAGTTAAACCACGGCTACTAGACCCTAAGAGGTATAACGGGGTAAACTTAAGCCTATACCCCTAGTTTAAAGGCATACTACGAGCTAAGCTTAAGATTAACGGGAATACGATTAGTAGTAAATAGGAGAAGGTATAGTACGGATTTAGATAACTTATAGGTATAGTAGTAAGTCATATATACCCGTGGATAAACGCCTACTAGTCCACGGATATATTTACGGTCTACTACTTCTTCGAATAGCTAGCGGTAGCTTTTAGTAACCCGCGACGGCGAGAAAAGGCCCTACGTAACCTTAATAAAATCTAATAAGGTTCTCGTCTACTCGTAGAGTTCCTTATAGACTTTAATAGGCTACTATTAGAAGCTAAGGTATAGGGGTAGGATAATAGAGTAAAGAAGGCCTACTTAAAGTTAGCCCTATCTATATAACTACTCGAGAGCTTAGTTAGAAAGGAAGAAAAGCCAACCTATACCGAGTTTTACGGTTAGTTATAGATAGTTAACGATAACCTTATGGACCTATAAGAAATCCAGCGGTAAAGGAACTAGTCCATAAACCCCCACAAGTGCCCTCTATCGCCCATACCTGCCACGGTAGACTATACGGACTAGTAGACTATGCTAGCGGTTATAGTAAGAGTTAATTCTCGAAAGAAGGCTAAATGAGTATCTACTACGGAGCGCTAATAGAGGTTTAACGAGCACCTATATATATGTTATAGCAGAGAAGGCTATATTTAAATAAAGTATAACCTAGCACCACCTATAAGACCCGCGAGCACCCCGTTAACAGACCGTAAGTTAATAAAACCGAAGCGGCTAGCCTATATAGCGGCTATAAAGTCAAGAGTTAACCCGGTAGAGTCTAATTTAGATAAGGACTCGGGAAAAGAGTAACTCCTAGCCCAAGTCACCGCTAGGAGTTAAAGGAGGTTATAGAGAAAGCTTAGAGCGAGTTTAAGAAGGACTCTATAGATAGTTCACCTATCCTTATATCTATACTTATTAATCGAGAGTACTTTACTAAGACTCTAGTAGATACCGGGTGCCTCTTATATAGTATTATTAACTCTCGCTTTATCTATAAACATAACCTCCCGCGCTTATAGATAGCCCCCTATTCTCTTACGGGTTTCGATAGTCCGGTAATAGGCCAGATTAATAAAGTCGTAGCTATAAGGATTAATATTAACGGCTATATTAAAGAGAAGGCGTTCTTCGTTCTTTTATATAGTACTACGCTTAGCTATATACGATTTAATCTTAGGTATACCATAGTTTAAGAAATAAGACATACGCCTATACCTATAATAGTCTTAGTTAGAGATATACTCTACAGGAACTCATATACGGAACAGGACCTTATAAGAAGACTAGGAGTTAGACTACACTACTATTACGGCCACTACCTTTAACTTACTAACCCGCAAGACCTATTAACGGCCTATAGCCAAGGTATTTATAGCTAGCCTTACTAATATTAAGAAGGCCCTAGCCCATAAACTAGTTACGGACCCAAAAGCGAAGCTACCGGACTAGTATTTGAATTTCTTTAACTTATTTAACCCGTAATAGGTAGAATAGCTACCCCCGCTATATGGCCCGGGAGTAGACTACTATATTAAGCTAGAGAAAGTAGATAGCAAGACCCTAATAGTACTATGGGGACCCCTATATAATATGTCCTAAGATAAACTCTTAATCCTCCGGAAGACCCTAATAGACCTACTAGATAAGGGATTTATAAGAGTAAGTAACTCGCCCGCTATAGCCCTAGTACTTTTCATATAGAAGGCGGGAGGAGGTTTATGGTTCTATATTAACTATTATAGGTTAAATAAGCTCACTTATAAAGACTATTACCTACTACTACTAATTTATAAGATACTATGGAATCTCTCTTAGGCTCATTGGTTTACGAAGCTAGATATTAAAGCTACCTTCTATAAGATTAGGATAGTAAAGGGAGATAAGTGGCTCATGGCCTTTCGGACCTATTATAGGCTTTATAAATAGCTAGTTACTCCTTTTAGACTTGTAAACACCCCTAGTACCTTCCAAAAGTATATTAACTAGTCCTTATAGGACTACTTAGACGAGTTCTATTTAGCGTATATCGATAATATCTTAATTTATATGTCCGGAAGCTAGCTCAACTATCGGGAAAAGGTCTATAAAGTCCTCTAGCAGCTATAAGACACTAGATTATAGCTAGACATTAATAAATACGAGTTTAAGGTTAAGTTAACTAAATACCTTAGGTTTATTATTAAAGCAGGGCAGGGTTTACGGATAAATCCAGCGAAGGTTAAGGCTATTACTAGTTAGTAGCCCCCTACATCTATAAAGGCTATATAAAGCTTCCTAGGCTTTACGAATTTCTACTAGCGGTTTATTAAAGACTTTTCTAAGGTTACGGCTCTACTTACGGACCTTATAAAGCGTAATTCCTTATTCTCTTAGTTAGAGGCAGTAAACGTGGCGTTCTTATAGTTAAAAGAGCTCTTTACCACGGCCCCTATACTCGCTTAGTTTAACCTAAACTAAGAGACGATTATAGAGATGAACGCTTCTACTTAGAGTATAGGTAATACTTTATTCTAGTTTAATACTAATAGACTCTTACGGCCCTATATATACTACTCACGAAAGAACCTACCTATGGAATATAACTATAAGGTCTATAATAAGGAAATACTAGCTATTATTAACTACTTACAGGAATAGGATACTAAACTACGGAGTATTAAGGAGTTTCAGATCTATATAGACTATAAGAACCTGGAGTACTTCATAATAGTCCGTAAACTAACTAAATAGCAAATACGCTAGTTATTAATTCTCTCCCAATATAACTTCACTATCGCCTATATACTAGGGAAGGATAACCCCCGAGCGGACGCTCTATCTTAGAGGGAATAAGACCTCCCGGCGGGTATTACGGACGAGAGACTATAGCTACGGATAGCCTAGCTAATTAAGCTAATGACGGTTTAGAAAGGAGCATATAGTCATATCACGCTTGCCCCTATTATAGCTAACTAGAATAAAGAAGTCGATAAAGACGTTACGGATTAATTTAGCTACTTATAGAGCCTATTAGATAATCTATGGACCCTATAGAGAACTAGCTAAAACGAGGACTATATATATACATAAATGGTAGCTATAATCTATAGCGGGCAGAGGCTATTTCCGTCATCTTTAGGAGTTCAAGTCTCACTATCCGAGTACTCATTATCCGCCTCTAGAGCGCTCCTATTTAGAAGACACTACTAGGTACCCGATTTGGACGAGTTATAGACGAAGCTAGTCCAAGTTACATATAACTCGTTAATCTATAGGTACCCTAGTAGGGAAGGGACTATAGTAATCCTTATATGGCAGTTTTTTTGGCCTAGAATAGCATAGTCTATACGATAATTTATCCGTAACTGTGACTCTTATAGCCGGAACAAAGCCTAGCGGGACTATAGGTAGGGCTTCCTTAAACTACTACTAATCCTAGATTACCTATAGAGGGAGATCTCAATTAACTTTATTATATAGTTACCTATAAGTAATAGGTTTATAAATATTCTAGTAATTACGGACTAGCTTAATAAGGGAGCGATTTTCGAGCCCTATAATAATATAATAGCAGAGGTAGTAGTACTCACGTTTATCCATATCTTCTACCGCTATTATGGACTACCCTCCGTAATAGTATCTAATAGAGGCCCTTAGTTTATAGGCGCTCTCTAGTCTCGGGTTTATTAGCTTTTACGGATTAATTAATACCTCTCTATAGCCTTTCACCCAGAAACGGACGGTTCTATAGAATATATAAACCAGGTTTTAGAACCATACCTTCGTACATTTATGGATTATGCCCAAGATAACTAGGCTAGGCTCCTACTAATAGTAGAACTAGCTATTAATAACTAAGACTCTATTTCAATAGGCGTTAGCCCTTTCTTCCTCTTTCACGGTTACTACATTAAGCCCTTAGAAGTTACGGAAAGCTTATGGACCGGGAAAGGCGATAGTCCCGTCTAATGGGTAAATGGAATCGTCCGTAAACTCTATAAAGTAATAGAGTAAGTATAGATAACTATAGTAGCGGCTTAGTAATAATAAGAGGACTTAACTAACTACTCCCGCTAATAGAGCCCGTAGTACTAAGTTAGGGATAAGGTATAGCTTAGCCTTAAGAATATCCGTATAGACCGCTCGTCAAAGAAGCTAGACGCTAGATATACTAAGTTTACGGTTATAGAGGTTATTAGGTCTTATAGCTACTAATTAGATATACTATCTAGTATCCGGAACGTTTTCTATTCGAAGCTCTTATAGCTAGTGGCTATAGACCCTCTCCTATATCAAGTTATAGATAACTAATATAATGGGTATTTAATTAAGGTATTATATGGATTTCGGACTATATATAGGCGTTAGATATATAGGGGGGTGAATTGGGAGGTAGGAACTTAAATAATAGAAGTAGTACTCTAAAGACTCTTAGTACTAGTAGTATAATAGTAATAAGGATCGAAAATAAAGAGCTTAAAAGGTTAATATATTATCTGAACTAATTATATATATAAACAGAAGTCTTATATAACCCTCTAACTAGTGCCTATAAGCCTAGAAAGCAGGACACGTGATAGTAGTTACTAGATATAAGATAAGACAAAAAACCCTACTATATAGCTCCCCTTTTATATTCTTAATCGTCCCTTAATTAAGGTAAAGAAAGAAACCCTATACTTCCCCTTCCTATTATATATACTATTTATAATCCCTAGAAACTCAAAGTAAAGAAAGGAAGATATACTCTTATAGCTAGAAAGAAATAGGTCTAATCTCCCCTCTAAGTCCCCCAGATATCTAATATTCTCCCTCCCCTCCCCTAGAACAAGATTCCTAGTACCTCGCCCTTACTCCCTAACTCTTTATACGTTTTTCATTCTTCCCTTTTTCTTATCTCGAGAATCCTCTATCCTTCTTATAGTAAGCTAGGAAAATATACTTCTATTCCTCCTCTCCCTTTTTATCTAATACTTTTATCTAATATCTTATACCTTCTATAATAAGACCTATAGGTATAAATTATCTATAAATTACTTCCCGTATAGCTACTTCTAAAAGAGGAAGACTCCGTACTAAGATTAGATAAACTTCCCTACCTTAAAAGGCCTTCCCTCCTTATTTTCCTTAACTTCCTCCTTCTTCTAATAATAACTTTAACCTTACCCTTCCTTTATCTATATCTAACTTCTATATCCCTTAAATATTATATCTAAATCTCCTAGTAATAATAGCTCTATAGAAATCAACGAGAGGGTACTAAGCTAAAATCCTTATAATATAATACCTAAGAACCTCTTTCCTATAGTAATTAAAGATAGTATTATTGAGTTAAATAAGTAATAGGTATGTCTTTCTTTATTCCTATATAATTCTTACCTTATAATTCTTCGTTTTTCCTAGATCTTATCTCGCTTTACTAATTAGTTCACTATCCCTCCCTTAGTTATTAATTACTTTGAAAAGTTCTATACTTCTAATACTCGTAATAATAGTACTAATAAGCTAGTAGATAGTAATTATACTTATTCCTATACTTAATAACTCAAAGCTATAGCTATAATAAGCTTTGGACTCATATACTATAGTAAAGAAGCCTATATAAACTACTAGAATAACAAGTCTTACTTTGAGGAATACCGTGAATTTCATTCTCTTAGTTATAGCTATAGCGGATACCTTTAGAAATATAACCCTCGTAGATATTCTTTTAGTATAAATCCCCCCTTCTTAACCCCTCTTAAATCCAGGTACTAATAGTAGTAGATCCTAACTAGAGAGATAAGCCTATAGTTCCTTAGCCTAAATAAGCTCCTCCTCCTCTCCTACTAAGTCCCAGTAATTATAAAGGTATAAGAGTAGCTAATATCACTAATTAAGTTATATTACCTAAGGAGAGCTTATTCTTATATCCTCTAATTCGTTATTCTTAAAGGAGGCTATTATTAGTAGAGAAATCTTACTACTAGTATTAAGCTTTAAAATAATAGAACTTATTAATTTTATATTATTTTCTAAGCTTTATTAGTATTTTTCCGTGAAACCCTATATATAAATATTATATACTTAAAACTATAGCCTATAATTCTCCTTCTTTTCCCTCCTTTCTCTAACTTATTAACTAGTAAAATAATATTTTCCCTCTTCCTCTTATCTCTTTCTTATCTATTTCTTTTCTAGTAGCAAAATACCCAAAGACCTCCTCTTTCCCTAGGAATTTAGAATTCCCTCTATATATATAAGGAGATTAGCGTAAAAAGGTAAGGTTTATAAAGTTTATAGAATAGTAAAGGCCTTCTTTCTAATTTCTTTCTTCCTCTACTTATCTCCTTCTCACTTATTCTTTTTCTTATAGTAACCTTCCCGAAGACCTCTTCTTTCCTAAGGAACTCAAAATTTTTCTTATATATATAAGGGAATAGGTATAAAAAGATAAGGTCTATAAATTTCATAGAATAGTAAAAGTCTCTTCCTAGATTAGTACTCCCTATTTCCTTTACCCTATACTTTCTACTTACTATTTAAGAAGAATTATTAAAGTATCCTATTCTTATCCCTAAGCTCCTTATATATTCTCTTTTCTTAGCTTTTAATATCTATAAGAATTAATTATTATTCTTATAGTAAGTCGAGAAAATATACTTCTAGTCCCCCTCCTTTATCTAATCTATTATCTAATAACCTTTTATCTAATATTCTCCCTTACTCCTTCCTAGAATAACTAGTTCTTTCTCATATGTTTCTACTATATTATTCCCTGCTTCTAACTACTTCTATTCCCTTCCTCCTAAGGCCTTATACTACCCTTCCTACTATATAATTCTACCTTCTTTCCTCTCCTTCTTCTAATAATAACTTTAACCTCTAATTACCTTTATCTCTACCTAACTCTCTTATCCTCCTTTTATTAGCTCTAATTATCCTCTTAGCCTCTATTTCACTATAGCGAGTAATAGTAATATCTAAGTTATTATCCCTCCTCTATTTTAAGCTCTTATAGTAGTAAAAAACAGTATTATAATACTAAATAAGTAAGTAGTATATCTTTCTTCATTTCTATATAAGTTTCTTCTCATAATTCTTCGTTTTTCCCAGATCCTGTCTTATATACCTATAGAGTATATTCCAGGCCCTAGTACTTATTTTAAGGCTACTTATATCCTTCGCGGAAATGATATCTACTAGTCCTATATAGAAGGTAATTATAGCTTATTTAATACTCAGGAACTTAGTATAGCGGTTATATAGGGCTTTGGAGTTAATCGCCTCAATAATAAAGCTTATATAAGATACTAAGACACTAATAAATTCCGGTACTTTAAGGTTTACTAATAGCGGGTTTCCTATATAGCTACTTATATAAATTACCTTTAAATATACTATAAAAATAAATATTCCTTCTATATAACTCCCCTCTCCTAATTCCTACTTAAATCTAGGTCTTAATAATAGTAGATCCTAACTTCTAATTCTTATATATAAGAGTTTAGTAGAAGTAAGCTCCTCCTCTTCCCCTACTAAGTCCCGGTAATCACAAGGGTATAAGAGGTATAAATAAGGCTAATAGAATTACACTAAATAAGAATATTACTTCTAGCTACCTCCCGCTCTATTATTCTTAAGGGTTAGGACTATAGGTTAAGATAATTATAGTATCTTCTAGTAATTAAACTCATTAATTTCTTATTTACTAGTATACTTTATTAACTTTTCCCTGTAAATTCCTATATATAACTATCGTATATATAAAAGAATACCCTCGCACTAACCTAAAACTCCCCTCTTTACTCACTTTTTTCCTAACTTATTAAATAGTAAAATAATATCCTCCCCTATTCTCTCATATCCTACTTATATCCCCGTTTTTCTAAAAGAATTAAATATAAGAAATACTTTTCTGTATATAAGAAATAACCCCCTTATACGTAATAATCGCCTTATAAAGTCCTCCCCTCTTTCATTTTTCCTACTCTCCCTATCTAGGCCTAATAACTATTATAAGCCTAGCTCTAGCGGGAATATAAGTACGATTCTCCTTACGTATAATATCCTCTTCTCTTCTCTACTTTTCTTATTAAGTCATAATTTAATCTTCTAGTTCTAAATCTATATCCTCCTCTTCTAGTACCCCTCTTTCTATACCTGGAAATAATACTTCTAAGTAAGCCTAAGTACTTCCTTAAACTAGGCTATAGATCCATTCTAAGATCCCTTTATCTCGGTGACACGGATTATACGAGGTCTCTAGGCTCGTACCTCGAAAGATAAACTTCTTGAGATAACTAGTAGCTATAGTTCTAGCTTAGAGGGTACTATCTAACTCTATAATCACAAATATACTAATAGCTTAGCTCGCCCTAAAGATCCTAAAGGGACTTTTCTAATAATAGCGGAGCTTTGCGGAATAATCGTTATCTAATCTAGTATTATAGAGGAGGATAATATCCCTAATAGAAAAGTACCTAGGGGACCTTAAGATATAACTCTCATTAAATACTTCCTTCCCCTACTCTCGATAGTAGCGAATAGCTAAAAGTACTTTATTTAAGTCTATATCCCGTTACTCTAGCTATTATACACATATAGCTAGTAGATTAGAAGTAGAAGAAACCTCATACTAAGGTAGTATATTCCAAGTAGAGTAGTCTAGATTAATAAGTAAAAGACTTTCTCGTCCCCCTTTAAGGTAAAAGGGGGTATAACCCATAGTAACTTTAGCTATAATTTAATCTACCTAAAGTATAGCTAGAAGGTAGAAAACCTAATTATCGATACCACCTTCTATAGCCTTAGTTAAACTAGTAACTATAGGCTTATACCCCCTCTTAATTATTCTATTAGCTTAGGGGTTAAAAGCAGAGGTAATAATATAGTAAATCCTATATATACTCGCAAGTTCACTTATAATAGTATTATTGTTCTCAGGCCCTCTATCCGTAACTAGCTTAAGGAAGACCCTATATTAATAGATAACCTCCTCAAAAATGAACCTAGTAATAGATTTAGTATTAGTACTCTTTAGTACTCTCTCTTTAACCCATCCTAAGCCTTCTCCCCGAGCTAATATAAGCCTATCTTTACCTAAACATAAAGGTATATGAACTATATCCAAGGCTACTTTACGCTATAATGACTCTACCTAAGTAGGGTATAGTTTACTATCTATCTTTATATGAGCTATAAGTTAATAGTGCTTATAGCTTTTTATATACGTCTTCACGTCTTAATACTACCCTTTCTACTAGAAGCGATTAGTAATTTTACGGAAAGTAGCCTCCCTAGGCTTATGACCCCTAGCCTCATATATAGCTATCTTAATATCTTCCTACTCCTCTAGAGAGTCCACTACTCTTCTAGGCATACCACGATTTCGCTAGAAAAGCGTCTAATCTCGTATAAGAAACTTAACTATATCGTTTTTGAATAGTCTATACTCTACTATACTTTATTTAATAAGCTATTCGAGTATAGTGAGCTAGCGAGCATATTATTAGTAGTATACGGAATAGAAGCCTTCTAAGTAAGAAATAGGCTCAAGTTAAGCTTAAGTAATAATACTCAAGTAAGAGGGTACTTCGTGAGTAAGTAAAGGTAAGCTTTCTATATAAATGAGAGTAATCCTTAGGGAGAATAGCTAAGTATCCACAAAATCCTTAATATCTTCTTCCTCACTATCCTCCTCCTCTACCTCTAGGATTATATGTAGTTAATGAGATAAACCATTAGTTACTATATATTTCTTTCCTAATATATATTTAATATCAAAGTTAAATAGTCTAATCCAAGTAATCTACCTCATAAGTAGGGACCTAGGCAAATCTAAAGTAGCCCTATTAAGCTATATAACTATAATATTAGCGTTAGTTTCTAAGAGGAACTTCACGCTATAGAGCTAGCCCCTATATTTCTTAAGTGCCTTTAGAACCCCTTAGTATTCATGCTATAGGGGTATGACCCACATCTACTACGGATTAATGGGTAATAGACGTGGGTTACGTAATTAACGTATACTAGAACCAGAATCCCATAGAATAAATAGATCATCTTTGAACTACTATAGACCTCTCATAGAATAGTAGTAATGCCTTATGTACTATTATTATAGGCTTTATTTAAGCCCTATAATGTAGTGGGGAAACGGCTGACGCTCACGTGGCTGGTCACATGACCCTCGGCTACGCATATGCTCATGTATATAGCTCAGTCCTCCTCTCCTTCTCTCCTTCCCACCATTATGGTGTTCTGAGTATACGAGTTCTATTATATATATTGTGTCCCCACGATCCCCTCTATAATAACACTATTCTAGGCCTTCATTTCGGGTCCGGACACTATATATAGCGCAAATCACCGACTCGGTCACGATTGCACGAGTCACTTATAGCTCTTTAGTATACCTTACTATAACTACTAATAGATAATCTATCCAGCGAACTCATCGAGAAAGCTTATTAATTCCGCTCCTTTCTCGTATTAAATTATGCCCTATCCAAGGAGATTAGTATAATAGATTATAAGGTAATTGAGAGGATTACTACTCGCTACCCTCGACGAGAAGCCTTAACCTCCTCTATATTAAGTAGCTAATGTTCTATAGAACTAAGCCCCTTTCCCTATAACTAGGCCATCGATAAATCACTCTTCCGAAAGACTCTACGCGAATTCTCATCGTAAATACACGTAATTCCCGAGTTCTTAGTTCCCTAGATACCTTTATACGATATCCCCGGAGGTTAGGAAGGTACGGGGTACACTTTACCACCTACCGCGAATACCGTACGAAATACTACTAGTAAACGAAGTACTATAGAATGAAGTACTATAGAATGAAGGGAGGACTCACGAGAATTAGACAGAATAGAGGAAATATACTAGGTCTTACTGTAAACTATAGCAGAACCCCTTTCTAGAGAGGATATAGTAGTAATGATCGCCAATATAGTCGCTGCTATACTTAGTTAGTATACGTAAGGAGTAGGAAGCGAAATACTACTACTACTACCGGTAAACTAATAAGATCTTATAGATACATAATAGAGAGCCTCGGATATCGGGTACTTTGACCCAGATCTCGCGATATCCAAAGGAGAAGGAGACTATATATTAGTAGGAAATAATATATACTAGCGAAATGTGTATCTCTTTATAGATATAATTAAGGATAATATAACTAGTAAACATACCGCTATTATATGCTAGAATCTCGTCATATACCTACGAGGATTAGTACTCGAGTAGTATACTAGTAAACTAGATAACCTTTATTATATAGGACTCAAGTTTTCCTAGGATAGTATTAAGTAGTAGACGAAGGCCTTAATCTAATAATTTAAGGACTTACCGTTAACTGTACTAAGAAAGCTATAGCTAGAAACCTATATAATAGATAATATAAGAAACGAGAAGAATATTCATTCCTATATAGTATTAGTAGTACGCTATATAAAGGCTACCGAGTTCGAAAAGCTAGTTTAATAGCTCTCTTAAGTATGGAATAACTTAGCCCTAGAGCTTAGGGTATATATCGAAAGACCTACTAAGAATACTATACTTAGATAGTTTATAGACGTAGTATTATTAAAGTAGGACTTATAGTTAGAGATATATTAGAAGAACGATAGACTACGAGTATTACCGAGACCTAATCGTCGTCTTATAGGTAATTCCTAGCTCTCTTACTAGGATTGGAATAATCGTGATTATAATTAGGATTATTAACTAATTTAACTCTTCTATCTAAATATGAACTTCTAACCTTACTACTCTTTCTCTAATCTTAGAACCCTATTCTAATAGTCCTAGTAATAACCCTTAGTGTTTGAACGCACTTTTGTAGATTGTCACGTGCCGCGTTGCGTGCGCGGCCCATCCCGTAGACTAGACCCGATTAGGTATAGCAGAGGTTCGGGAGTATAGTTCAGTAGCTCAACCTCCTGAACTGAACTCCCTAACTTATATAATATACCACTTCACTAACGATAAACGTAACGAGTATTCCACGACTACACGTGATAGTGCTTAGCGTTTCTGGTGAACCGACACTGATTAGTTAGTACTTTTAGATTAGAGGTAGATTTAATTAAAAGCCTTAAAGCATTCGGTGGCCGAGGGCGATCTAATCTATTCCTACGTCGAAGGGGGAAACTACTTATTAACTCCTTGAAGTATTCGGTAGCCGAGGGAGAATAATAACTAGCTTTTACTAACGGAAATAGCTATTTACTTAGCTATTCTTAGTTAGCGGAGACTACTCTTTTACCTCTTTTACCTCCATTTCAATCACTTTTCGACCCTAGAGCGAGAACCTCAAAAACGCTATTTACAGGATCGAACGTACCTGTAACCCACCATAGCGACCACCCGTCTATCCACGACGATCCCCTGCACCGGGAACCGGTCGAAAACACCTCAATTACGAACCTGCGAACCTCTAATACCTCCCCTTCGAACCTCAGAACCTCCGAACCTCCTATAAAACCACCTCTATAGTACCAAGACCACGAACTTGGAAACCATCCATTCTACTTATATATCACTATAATACCGGGAGAACCTCCGGAATATATACGTACACTATACGTACCACATACCCGAAAAACACCTTAATTCCGACCAAACCTCCCGAAACCTCGATTTTCCTACGATTTTTATACCGAATTACTTCGATTTCCTATATATATACTTCTCTGTCATAGACGTGTATTTACTACGAAGCACACTTTTAATACCGAACCTTCGAACCGAACACCTCTTTTATAGTCGCTTTTCAGCTCTTTAGCTCTTTTTTTCCTACTTCGAACTATACATATATACATACTAGAAAATAGAGACGAAGAAGCGAAGTGAGAACTAGGAAATAGGAGAATAGGATTGATATAAGTAAGGGACGAAGGAGGATCTCTAGACTATTACAAAGCAGAATACACTACTATACCATAAATCGATAAAGTAACGAGAACCTATAGGATCTGTTCTAGGAGGACTTTAAGGACTTCGAACTATAGCCTTTAGCTAGATGAACCATGAACTATACGTCCTATGAGCTTATCTATAGTACGGAGGTATTTACATCAATAGAACACAGAGACTCTCAATTATATAGTCCTTAGTCAACGTTATTAAGGAGAGAAAAAAAGCGAATAGAACGACACTAATATTAATTAGGTAGGCGGAATTCGAATAAATCTATTAAAGGGACTAATCACTTTGGCCTATATTATAGTCAGAAAAACGGAAACCACTATATCGACAAACTAGTCGAGCTAAGAACACCTCTCGTGACCCCTTAGGGACTCCTATACCCCCTTAACACTACCTCATTACCCTCCTCACCTCAAGAGGATATATATTAGCCCTAGAACTACCGTAACCTCTACTAATACCACTAGTTCCCCCCACTAACTAGTAGAGCGAAGCTAATAGGGAGATGCTAGAATCTATACGGATGAATAGAAGTAGGATAGTAGAAATAGTAGCTTCGATCAGAAACTCACTATTTTCTACGATATCTATGAACGTATAGAACTTCCGAAAGAGGCTATTATGAAGGTATTTCCTACTATACTTAAGGGACTAGTACTAGATTACTTCTATAATAACTACATATCTAAGGACTTGTTTAATTACGTCTCTATATACCTCCGTAGCTTCTTTGAAGGCCCTAGATATCAACGACGAAATCTAGATTAATAGAACGCGATTATATAGTCCTTAATATCAGAGAAACACACGGGAAAATCGACTTTTGAGATCGTTTAGTTAATAATCAACGAACTACGTGAACTATAATATAGCCTTATACCTGCCCTATAAATAACGGAGTTTCTCTATAACAAAATTATTACTACCTATCAAGACTCCGAAGCATGTAAATACGCTATTTCAGACCCTCTAGTAGCCCTTAGTAAGCTTCTCTATAAGCTATAGTCCTTAATTACGGCCTTTGAGAAGCTTAACCCGAATAACGTGGATACCTTCTTTACTAATTAACGATATCGCTTAAATAACTACTTAGATAGCTACTAGTTCGGAAATCGTCGATACTATACCGACTACACGAACCCCTATAAACCCCGTAATTGAGATATGGACCCCTTAAAGTCATGCTTTATATATGGGAAACTAGACTATTGATCCTAGAAATATACGGAGAGGGAGCGACGGGACGAGAAGGCTTAATTTAGAGCTAGAAACCTATATAGGTTTAGAGCTATGGACTTACTAGACTTTAAGAGGAAGTTTATAAGGGTATATTTATATCACGTAGCTTTAATTAAAGGGGAAAGGGGAGATGAATAGGGTAATAGGAGCAGAGAGGATGAACTAAGTAGTGCTTTTAACGCTTTACTAGTAGATATAGAGGACCCCGAGGAATAGGATTCTTACTTTACCTCAGTTGAAACCCTCTTTACTATACTCGATTTATAACCTCCTAAGCTATTGAATATAGCTAGTGATCTTGTAAATAACCTTATAAACCGCTCCTATACCTACCTATTAATAGGAGAGAACGATACTACGGAATCCGATAAACTACTTATAGAGGACGCCCGAACCTTTATAGTAGGAGGTATGTCTAGGTATAGTACTAACCGCTTTTACGGAATTATAATAGATACCGGAGCCGCTAAATACTTAACTACTAGACTCGATTAATTCCAAGCTTTATAATAGATGGACGATAGTATTGAGCTCAATAGATCCACCGAAGGGAGTATTAAAGTTAAGTTCAGGATTAGTATGTTGTCTTCCTTAGGATCTACGATTATAGACACACCGATTGGGCTTATATGATTCCATATTATACCCTCGAAGACTCTATTTTTACTTAGCTTAGTAGATATAGATGAACTAAAGGTCTATTTTAATAACCTCCGGAATTAACTAATTACGTCCACCGGGAAGCGGATACTAGTAATATGACGCTTCGGTTATTCTTTCCTCCTATAGGATACCTTACTTAAGACCTTTATATTGGAATCCTTTACCTCTAACCCTTATTTCCTTATAGAACCTAAATTACGACGATTATACTATCGATTTGGCTATTTATTAATCGAGAAACTATGAAACGTCCTAGAATGAGTAGGCTACGAAGTCGATAAATAAGCCCTCGAATACTTTACGAGATACTATGAGTAGTACTAATTAAATAGGAAATTACCCGGTCGATTTAAGTTTAACTTAAGGGATAACGTTAGCTTTAATTTCTCTATTATCGTCGATATTTTCTATATATTCGGGAAGCCTATACTATATATCGTCGATAAAGGAATATAGTATTAAGCGGGACAATAGCTATAGAGCCTTAGTACTTAATATATATGGGATGCCCTAAAATAGTATTGGATTAATACCTATTTAGGACCTCCTAATTAGATTACTATAGACGCTAGGAAGCAGTTTACTAGTAAAGAGTTCGTATAGCTTATGAATTCGACGGGGACTAAGATTAAGATTGTCCCTATAGAAGCCTACTACTTAGTCGGAATCGTTGAACGGTACTATAATATAGTTCAACGAGCCTATAAGATTATTATCGCTGAAATTAATAGAATTAATAAGGACGTAGTACTATAAATAGCCTTTAAAGCGATTAATGATACTATAGGACTAGACGGAATTGTTCCTATACTCCTGGTTTATGGCGCTTTACCTCGAATAAGCGAATATGACCCTCTATCACCTTTAGTCGCACAGTGATCGAATGCCCTGAGAAAAGCGATAGAGGAGATAAAGAGGATATGAGCTAGTCACGAAGTAGTAAGAGCCCTAAATGTATATAATAGACCCTCTATAGCTGATATATATGAACTTCTATTAAATTCAGAAGTCTTAGTATAGCGTGAAGGGAATACTAGTTAACTAGGGTAGTAGGAAGGGCTATATAAGCTGGTATCTATAGAGGGTGAGTCGTGCGTACTAGCTTTACTACGAGGTAATACCTCCTTCCGATTAACCTCTGTAAAGCTATTCCTACGGGGAGATAAAAGCCTTAATCTCGACGATCCTAGCCCTGAACCCGAATATAACCACGGTAATAGCTAAGGCGAAGTAAGTATGATTCCCTCCGCTATCCCTCCGAAATACGGGAGAGGATAACCTCGTAAAATACTACCTAAAGTTATAGTATTCCTATAAGACGATAGAATTAAAGTAGAGGGGATAGGAGATATATACCTAACGAATAATGTTTAGTATAAGGACTCCCGTTAAGCTGAAATTGAAGGACTCCTAGAAAAGGGTATCTTTGAGGTTACCTTATATTTAGAGGTACTAGAGGGAGTATATATCTTTAACTCCAGGTTCGTCGACGAGATTAAGAACGAGGGTACTAATAAAGAACTTCGTAAATGAGACTTATTGTTTAGGCGTATAATAATTAGGAGAAGTATATATATTAACTTAATCGCCGACTATTTAATGTATTAGCTAGAGAATTATCCTTAGTATCGCCGCTATAATGACCGAAACTATAGGGCTTTACTTACGAGATATCTCACAGGTATATTTAATTAATGACTCTCCTGAATTCGGATTTCTACGTAAAACTACTACGAGAGCTCACTAAATACCTTCACCTACTGACGATTTAGTCCTAAAGGTCGTAAAACCACTATATGGCGTACCGGAAGCGAAACCACTAGTTTAAGACTTACTACTCCTACTATATTAACGAGCTTACTATAGAATAGTTAACTTATAACCCATGCCTCCTATATAGTAAGTAACGTTTCGGTATAGTAGGCTTATAAACTAATGAACTCTAATCGTCGGCGACGACGATTTCCTGGAATAGAGTAACTAAAGCTCAAGGAAGCTTAATTCCTAGCTAAGGAGCGGGAATAGCTTACCTTTAACCATAATCTGAAGTTTAATAGAGGTATTATATATACCGAAACCACTAAACCTCCGAAAATACTATGAATATAGAAACTAAGATCACCGGAATTACCCTTATATAAGAGCGCTAGTATAGTAACCTCAAGACTATATTACTAAGAACTCTACATACGAGTAGTAGAGGCGCTATATATACGAACCTTATAATCGAGGAATAATATATAGCTTAATGAGCCCGGGGAGCCTATATTACGTTAGTCTATTAACCTGAAGCGTCCTATGACCTCGTAATAGCCCTTAAGCTATTGAACCTATGGAAAACGACGTTAGTTCGCTAATAGGCGCCTCTAGTAGTAAGTTGAGAATGCCGCTAGGGGACTACAATTCGTAAAGCTAGATAAGGAGACCCTCCGCTTAATCATATTAACTAATTCGTCCTTTGTAAATAATAGAGATCTATCCTCATAAATAGGCTATATTCTAGCCTTAGCTAATACCGCTTAGAATCGAATATTATCTACTAGTCGTCTATGAAGTATAGGAGAGTCACCCGAAGCGTACTAGCCTCTGAGCTATATAGTATAGTATACGGCTTTGATATAGGCGCCTAGTTAAATCGATAGTAATAGAGCCCTAGAAATCGATCTACCGCTAGTCGTCTATATAGACTCGAAATCGCTATACGAGTACCTCGTAAAGCTCGGAACTATATAGGAAAAGCGACTTATGATAACGTAATATGCCTCTGCTAGGCGTACGAATAACGGGAGATCGCGGAGGTTAAGTGGATTAAGGGAGAATCGAATCCTGCCGATTCTATAACGAAATTAAAGCCTATGAATGCCCTAAGCGCCTAATTAATACGAATACTATATAACTAGACGTGGAGGAGTGGGTTGAACGCGAATAAGGTGACGTACGGAGCGGAGGAGAGTAGGAGAGGGATATATCGGTGGAGAGTGACGCATGGAAGCGGGGATATTGACGGAAGGGTATCACGTGGACATACGGCATGGTTAGAGAGCGTGGGACTAGGCCTGATTAGGAAACTGGTATACGTTCGATAGGAAACTACGTTTTTCGACGTTTTCAGAGAGCTTCTAGTATTTGAACGCACTTTTTAGATTGTCACGTGCCGCGTTGCGTGCGCGGCCCATCCCGTAGACTAGACCCGATTAGGTATAGCAGAGGTTCGGGAGTGCAGTTCAGTAGCTCAACCTCCTGAACTGAACTCCCTAACTTATAATATACCACTTCACTAACGATAAACGTAACGAGTATTCCACGACTACACGTGATAGTGCTTAGCGTTTTCTAGTA